>OX457040.1:20795707-21268207 GCA_949752735.1 Lumbricus terrestris
AAAAATGCCGGAGTTACCTTTACGCCGAAATTACACCCGTTTACCCTACACATAGGCCTACATAATAGGCTCTGTCGTATAAGGTATGCAGACGTTTCTTGTTTTGATTACTGCTACAATGGCTGCTCAGCCAGAGACACTCGGTAGAATTTTCTATTTACCTTGAAAATATAAATTCTTTTCTATACCAAGAAATGTTAGAGTGTATACAGTTCATAATAATTATTATTACCGATCACATCTTGACTTAAATAACTGCCATGAGCTTCACTGGCTCAGGGTGGCTCTCCTTTTCTGTAGGTATCCAGTGTGGAGGTCTCTTTCTCATCGCTAGATAACAAATCTGACCAAATGAGACTCAGAGGCATCCATAAAGGACGTCCGTAATGGGGGAGGGTCATCCAAATGCGGACAAGGGGTCATAACCAGTTTGTAAAACCTGAGGCCACATGAAGCACTAGCCAACAACTTCAGTCAGGTGGATCATTCATTCATTTCCCAGATTTATATAGGACCACTTCAAGACTTTCTACGCAGGAGCACTCCCTGTCCAGTCCCAGAGATAAAACGTGAGGTTAGAGCTGAAGGTGGCCACAAGGGCTCGAGCTAAGAATGATGGTATTAAGGTTCTGTTCTGCTCAGACACTTGAATAGATACTTAATTCATTTTGTCGTGTTTCCTAAAGTATACAAACAGGACTAATTTGCTCATTGAAAAACTTGATTTCTTCTTCATTTAATACATCAATGTCTAGGCTAATCAGTGCCTAATGCACTGCCTTGTGGATAGGCAAATTGGAATCTTACTTGCATATCAATAGCCGCCTTTGCTGCCAGCCAGGTTCTCTGTTTCGCCTACCTTCGTCCCATGCAGGGATTAAAGTGGGTGGGAACGGCGTTCCCACTGCTCTCAAATTTCTTTGCTTGTGTTCCCACTGCTCAACATGCATGGAACCCTGGAAACATGGGCGTTCCCAATAAAATTTCATCAGCATTCCCACTGCTCACTTTAACTACTTCGTCCCACGGGATGCATCATCAGGCTATCTAACCATTGTATTCATATGCAAGCATCCTAGGAGTCAATCCACTAGCCTACTGTAACTCCACATACATGTACCTAGGCTAGTGTATTTTGCAGCATCAAAGCACCGCCCCGCTCCGGCGCTCCTTGTGAGCAGCTATCGAAGGTTAAAGCTGACTGACGTGCAGACGTCCATAAGGGTGAGTGGGGGCAAGGTCGAATGCGGACAAATGTGGAAGGGAGGCGTCCAAAAGAGGTCATTTTCTGCAGACATCCTTTATGGATGACCCCTTATGACCTACGTCTTCGTCGGCCGACCTCAGCTGCCTCTCGACTAAGCAATTATTATAATTAATTATACTGCCTGTGTCTATGTCAGCCAAGTTTTCATCTTTGAACAAGTTGCAGGCAGCAAATCAGGGACACCAAACTGACAATTGTTTAGACTTGATGCAACATGGACGTAGTTATCCCAACCATCAAAGCACAGCCCCAAACCCCAAACACTAGTACAATACTCAGGACTGCCTAGGAGCATGTGTGGAAAATGAACTCATAAATTTTCCATTCCTGTGTTAATTACAAAAAGTACCCGTGAACTTATCTCTCCTCTCATTTTGTCCCCTCCGGGCAAACACTCATATGAACATGACTAACCCTATCAATTTGTTTTCTAATTCCTATAAACAAGTTTTGTACTACTGAATATTATTATATCGAACACTTCTCACACCGTAGCCTTCAGAGCCATATCACAATAGCACTCTAATAATGACTATTACAAAGAAGATATTTTCAATGTCCAATTTTAGTTTTTGACCACAATGTGTCAGAATTTGAGTTATAACGATATGTTACACGGTGGTTTTACTGTACTCACTGTACCCAATTTCACCAATAGTACATCATTCTCTTTAACACCACCCACTATACCACTGCCTATAATAGACCAACACAAATCTACCAACACAAAAGTAACAGCAAACAATCTGAAGCAGAAGAACCATGACAAACACAACTAAGACAAACAGCATGCCACAGTTGCTAGCAATTAAAATCAAAATATTTAAACAAAAACAGACAATGTCAAACTCTGAAACACAAAAATGACTCGTTTTCCAGTTCTTGCTGAAAATAAACATCAACATCCGACTTTAAAACAACAACCTGCAATGCTACAACTTATCCACAGATCACAACAGAGATTCTTATCCCATACGATAAGACTCGGAAATAAATTAAGAATTTCTCCAAATAAATTCCAAACCTTAAGCATAACTAACCACCAATAAAATAGTCTGCTAAAGTTCAGATCCTTAAATTGCTAGAAACCGACAAGTCATGGATAATCCCAAAACTGTCCGATTTATCATGAGGAATGACAGACATCAAACCACTGTACCATTGTAAACCACTGTACCATTGTAAACCACTGTACCATTGTAAACCACTGTACCATTGTAAACCACTGTACCATTGTAAACCACTGTACCATTGTGCACAGCGTGTCAGGATTCAAATACCAGAAACCTAAAGACCAACGACCATCCACGTGTGGTAATAAACAAGCAAAAGACATGAATGTCTTGGTGAATATCGAGCATTTCAATCATGCGACCACGAAGCATCAGACGAGTCATGAAAAGTCAAAGTGATACGGAGATCAGAGCATAGCAATCATGGACCTGGTCAACTTAAGACAAAACATACAGCGCCAAAATATATGCCAAAGCAGTACTAAACAAGTGAGGCCCAACCTACTGGATGACCACTACTCAATCACAGTCTCGGATATTTGGCAGACTGATCATTATCATAGACATTAATAAGCCAAGAGCTCAAAGGCCGTCTGGTCCTATAGTCTGAAGTTTATGAACACAGAAAAACTTAAATTGCTTCGGCAGTGCATTTTTAATGGATTGAACCCTGGAAGTACTTAGTAGTGAAAGGGAAAAGGCAAAACAAACCGATGAACTAAACAGATGCAAAATAAAACAATGTTGAAACAAAATATTGCATCCAAACTTAAATATCTAAAATTCAAACATCATCCAACAGATTTTAAATACAAAAACAACACTTGCCAACAACTTGAGCTCCACAACTCAATTAAGCTCCTGTGGTTCAAGCTGACTAAGGACTTGACCTTGGCATATCAATTGTAGGCCATGTAGGATATTCTGACTCTGGCTATAACAGGCCACAGACCTTTCCAATTTAGTACATTCGAAGATAAACCGAGAAACAAGATGGCTACACATTTCAGCAAAGGTAAAAACAATATGACTTACAGCGGATCATAAACTTCAAAAAACTAATCCCAATTTTTATAAATATCAGTCGAAAAAAAGAAATATCTGTTCTGTTGACCCTTTGATGGTGGAAAACACATACGCTAGATTAAAAACTCCATAATAATAATAATAATAATAATAATAATAATATCATTTTAACCGTAACTCAAATCTCCAGCATCACTTGAGATATTAATCTGCAATGACAAAAGTGATCCAAACTGCTGGACGCTGCAGTTACAGGACATTTGACTGAAGTTCCATAACAATCCAACAACTTTTTATTACACATAGAAACCTTTGCATGAAATGCAAAACTCGCATATAAATACTATTTGCTTCCTGTCTAGAAAGCCAAGCTTACCAGCCTCATAAATACAAGTTTTACATCGTAACACAGCAAACTTATTCTGTACAAATCAAACTGCGATAAATAAAACAACTAAAATGAATAGTAAGTAGATCATTACCAATCACGACATATACATCTATTCACCACCAATTCAATATCATGCATGCTAAATTAGAAGTGAATAAGTAATCCTCTGTTCAATTCATTTCACAGGTGGGGGCATAGAGGAATGATCACAGTTTAGTACTTGAGGAATGACCAATAGCTAAACGACAATGTAGCATACCAGTAAAAACAAATTTACATATTGCCATCTTACGAAAACTGTTTAGTTGCAATGATTGCCAACTTAGGGAAGAATGAGATGCGTTTCACGAGTGCTTAGAAAAAATTAGACTAACAAAATTCTGCCTCCACTCCCTTAATCAAGCTTGTCATCAATGGTGGAAGTCTTTGTCTCTTTCTTCTCCTTCGTCTTTGACCACTTGAATCGGTAATTTTCTTCTATTTTTTTCTGTCTTTCGAACTCTGATACTTCTTCATCATTTCGTTGCTGTTCAATTACAGAAAAAAATCATTCTTCGAACACAATCAGTTTTGATAGAGCAGGTAATAAGCCAATCTTCAGATAATACATCTGCTAATCTTCAGAAAATACATCTGGCAATCTTCACAGCAACTCCTGAATGTGTTTGAAAAGCTCATTGGAATCATTGGTTTATCCGTGATTCTATGCCAAGGAGGTTTTCACTAAAGGTGACTGGGAAGCCAGTGCAAATCATCAGTAAAATCTTAGCTAGTTGGACCATTTTATACATTACTCTCTCACGCTCAATTATATATTCCACAGGTTTTAACTTACATAGCTTTTAAGGCACGCAGACAAAAGCGTGCAGACAAATGCGCGTAGTCACAAAAGCGCACAAAAGATTAGACAATAGTAGAAACATTTATTTAAACTCTAAACTAGCTAGATTTATAAAAACTTTAACAGAATATATTTAAACTAGAAATTGTAGTGTATGTTCCTAAAGTTCCTAGAGGTCAGCCAAACTTTAGGCAGGCACAGGAAGACACTTGTAAACAAACATACTAGAAGATATTTAACATAGAAATAAACTAGAATAATAAACTCAGGAAAACACAAAAATGGACATTATTTGCATTTCATTTTCACGGTGCTGGATGTATATCGTAGTAGCCTAACTATTAATTTAGGCATAGGCAGCAGGTGGTACGTCACTGATCATTAGTCAACATAAGATAATTTTCCAGGAAGTTTCGCGCTTTGTTGAGGGTGGTTTCTGTTGCGCACTATTGTCTGCACGCATCAGTCTGAGCGCCTTTGTCCTTCACGGTTTTGTTATGATGCCAACATTTAAATGACATGATTCTGTAGTCTATTACCAGGTAAGTAAAACCCAAATAATCATATGAAACATTGAAGACTACTCACAAGAAGAGCAAATACCATGCGTTCTATTGATGGATTCGTATCATCTGCATAGACTGAAACCGGTTTGCCATCTTTGTTGTAGTAGGCTGCATTGATGATGCGCACTTCCACCTTCCGAGCTTAACAAGTAACAAAAGCCAAAGACAAAGTATAGGAGACAATGGACTTATATGAAGCCGCCAGGGTGGGTAAAAAAGGCCATTTCGGCGTTATGCAATTATGCAATGACCCCCTAACTAATAAACCAAACCAACGGTGAGTATAGGTCAACTAGCAGCGCAAAAATGCAGAGCAAAGCCAATGCACAATGGCAAAGTGCCAACAGCATTCGGTGCTTGGCAGAGCGGCGAGTGGAGAGAGGTACACATTAGGGACACCAGTAATAATTAATAAAGAAATAATAACAATGACAATTTCCATGGTAACACAGCAAATGGTTACAAGGGAACATCACATAAACTAAGTTACAACCAATTATTGTGCAACTTAGTTTGACATTTGTTAGACTTGACAGTTAGAGGAATTTGGTACCAATTTATTTAGCTTATCACTTAACAAAGGATATAAAATCTCAGAGAGACAGACAGCATCCTGCCTTGAATTGCCTGAAAATACTGATATTTAAGTAAATCAGAAAGACGCCTCACGCTAACTACCGATAGTCAACTGACCTGGTGGAGAAGTTGACTTTCTTCTCATCAGTTCATTTGGGTGAGAATCCTCTGCATCATCATCATCCGCCTTCTCCTCCTCCTCTTCCTTCTCTCGATCTTCTTTCTTCACTTGCTTCACTTGAACCTTCATCCCAGTGTCGATTGTTATCTGCTGAATCTGGTTGCCCTGTCCCTGCCACGTGATGTACGATCCTTCGACCTCTGCCAACAGAAATGTCAACGTCACGTACTGGTGGTTCAGTGCAAGCAAGTCAACACAATGTGACACAACACATGGTCAACATAACAGATCATTTATTATAGCTTTCTGTCAAATAACAACCAATATGTCAAAGCATATGTATGGTCTTTGAAATTTCTTAATATGTAAGCATTAATAACAGCATGAAGAGATTGTTAATGGCATGATAGGAACATCGATAGAGATTAAAGACTTCTTCTGGTTCTCTGACCCTAGTCAGGTTCAGATTTCTGATGCTGCCATTCCTCTCGATGTTGGACCTCTTCCTTACGCTTTCCACGTTTCCATTTTTCATCATATAATCCACCATCATCAGGATACACTTAGCAATGCGGCGAAGTGGTGTAGTGGAAGGTTTGGTGCCTTGGAGCCTGAGGATTCCAGGTTCGAATCCATCTCAAGCCGCCGTATATGGACCTTGAGCCAGTCCTTCGCTCATAATTGTTCATGTGCTTTGGTGTGAAACTCCGATGCAGTGTCCGCGCAATGTAGTCGGAAGCGCCTCTGAGTAGAGAGCTTGAGAGGGCGCTATAGTAAATGCGAGAAATAAATAAATAAATTTAAAAGAGTGTATACAAAAACAGTACACAAAGCAGGAAGAGAAGTGAACAGCCAAGAACAAACCTGCATCAGTAATTTCTTCACTGGATGGTGTCTCATCCACCTTTTTTCCCTCTGTTACTTCTGTCTCACTGCTAAAACATCAGAGAATACAATACAACTGGCAATTGAAGCAGACTGTCACCAGGCTCTTCATTAAACAGCCAGTAAAACTGTCCAGTATATACCTACAGTGCTAAATTGTCTAGGTGCTATGATCACATGAAACTTTTAAATCCAAAGAGAGCATTTATGCGGTTTTACATACAACTAATTCAGACCAGAGATTTCATTTGAAAAAATAGAAGCTATTGATTGTAGCAAAAAACAAAAACTTAATAATTGTTAAGAAGGAACAATTCAGCCTGTTAATTTAAATAATACAATATAAAAATATTCTGGTCATACAAAGAAAAGCTGAATAAAACAGTTTTGGGCTGTCCATATTTTATGCATGCACAGAGGGGAGGGGTCGTCGAATTTAGACGATTTGCATACGGGGGAGGGGAGAGGTCTCGGAAAAATATATGTACGCAAAATAAATGTCTAATTATGACATTCGCATTAAAAGCCAAATTATAGCTCTGTATTATCCTATTGTTGTCCGATGGCATTTTACTGTACATTAAAATTATATTCTGTTCACATCTAAACAGCAAACCCTAACAGTCAGCAAATTGTAGCTAGCAAATAATTATGAAGCTTACCAAAACAAATAGTAGTAACCTACGATAAAATACATGTTTCATAAATGACTTTAGCCAAATAGCTTTCATAGGGGAGGGGAGGGGAGGTAGAGAAGCTTATTTGTATGTATGCATAGGGGATCAACAAAATGTCCAGGTGCGTATGGGGAGGGGTCGAAAAAAACAATATTTTGCGTACACGTAAGATATGGATGGCCCATTAGAAACAAACAGCTAACCTGCTGCCACCAGAGACATCAGCTTCCGTGCTTTCACTCTCTTCCGTAACTGACGAGTCTTGTTTCGTATCTGTCTTTTGTGTAACCACTTCCTCCTCTTCCTCTTCTTTGTCATCCTCCTCATCATCATCGTCTGACAAAGTCTTCAGCTCGGAATTCACTGCAGTCAGAAGTCCTTCAAGAGCAGACTTCAGCTCACTTGCGGCATCCGTCTTCTGCTTGCCTGGCGTAGAGATCGCTGCAAAGCATCAACTGTCTGCTACAGGACCGCGAATAATATTCACAGCTTCGTATCTGTCTTTTGTGTATTCACAGCTACATCAATTAAACAACTGACTGAACATCTGACCTGTCAGCATACCAGCACAATACAAACTATTTTTTCAATGGTTATAGTGTAAGCAGATATTTATAATACATAAAAAATTTCTTTAATGAAGCGCCTGCAAACACACTGCGCTGCACAATGTACATGGTACAAATAATAATGGTAGTATTCCATAGCTAAACAAATCATATGTAGATAAAATCTTCCAATCTGAATTAACATCAATCTTATCTACTAACAGAACAGACAGTCGGCAATACACGGCGCTAATAGCAGCCTACAAAGCACGTCTAATCCTACAGGGTCTTCGGGATTCGAAATCAGCTTCGAAATCAGCTCCATGCCAGTGTGCTATTCAATGCACCACTGCCCCCCCTCCAGTGGAACAAATGTGTAATTAGAAGGCAACCATCCTACATCCTCAGTTATTCAAGACCCAGCTTCCCTGCTCCAACAACTTGACAATAATTTGCCCTTCTCTTGTCATCAACTGGAATAAACTGCCATCAAAATACTACCAAACTGGCTTGACAATGCAATAAACATTCTGAGATAAATTTTATTGGAGAATTAATCTGCCATTTTGGCTATAACCAGGGCTGTGAAAATATTGAATGTAAAAACACCATGAATCACCTCTACAATCACTCACTGAGACATCAACATCAAATGCCATTATGTCAGACTAAAGTTTCACCAACTTTCAATAGTCTAGTATCCAATTGAATTATTTCCATATCTAACTATCTTGTTATATGAACAATTTACCAGTTTTGCAGAGTCAGAGCCTAGGTACTAGACAGAAACTCAAGGTCTCCTAGGTTTGTTGACATGAGCCAAGCCAAAAAGTGCAATGGTCGAACACAGTGGAAGCATTCATTGCCTGTGCCTGCTCTCTGTCTCTGGTCCTTGAATGTATGCACGATGGTAGAATCACAAGGTCCTGAACATGGGTAAGAGTGGTGGACTCTAACCTTGTGCCATCAAAGTTGTTTAGTACACATAAAGAGAAATGGCTGACAGTGTGTGTTGATAATGGTAGCACTCCATAGCTAAACACACCATGGATGAGGGACAATGTATCACATGACTTTTAACTTTCCAGCTTAGTACCAGATTTATGGTCTGTTGCAATACCCATGCATAATTTTTCAGAATCGAATACACAGCGTCCATTCAACAGGTAACAGCCAATTAAATCATAGGCCAAACATTTTAACAATAGACATGGAAAGGATGATGATGAAGACTTCGGATAGCCATTCAGAAATAAATAGACATGGTATGTTTGTGGGAGACTTTAGCTAGCCATTAAAGAAGTAATTCTACATTATGGAAGTTAGCCACAAGTTACCTTTCTTCATTTCCGCAACCCTCTTAAGCATTATCGCTTTCTTCCTTTCCATTTCTTCTTTTTCATTTGACAACAGCTGTTGATTCTCTTCTATTTCTGCCTCACTGTTGAGACTTTTGTCTTTCTGTTTTTCGTTTTCGTCCTCATGCTCTGCCTCCAATTCACTCTTTGCAATGTCCAGCTTCTTCTTTAGCTTCTTCACGATGGAACCCACAAGAATTCGTTTGATGTCTTCCTTAGAACTAGCACTATCAACCGCTTCATCAGCTGTCTCAGCCATTATGAAAAATGACTCGGCTCGACTAGGGCTTGTGCCAGGTTTATGGTCGGTTGTTTCCCTCTTTAGGTCTGGCAAGTTCTCTAAAAAATTCAACACAGTAAATTATAAGCTACTTTCAGACATAATGCCTTTCCTTTGCACTCACATATTGCAAACTAAAAACCAATGCTCATTCAATAATGCTAAATTAATATGCAGAATAATTTTTGACATTAAACATCACAAGGTTGCCTGATTTGACATATGTGCCATGACAAGGCAACAAGCACTAAACATCCACAAATCTGTATTGACCCAAACAAAGAAAACCAATAGGCACTTCCAAATTATAACATTAGCAAAAGGTTTATTTTTATAACAATGTTACAATGAAATAGATCAGATTTAGAGGTGTAAAAACAAAATCAAAATATCAATATCAAGGCAAGTGTTGACAGAATATTGTCAGAAAATAGCGAACAATTGTTTACTGTGTATTTTCTGTGTAGTTGATGGAGCAATCTCATCAGCAGCACTTTTTGCTGCGTTCTGCATGTGAAATTCTGTATAGTGCGAATATTCCTCCTCGCTAAGCAGTGGCTGACATGTAATGGGAACCGATTTCTTCTGCGAAAGAACCTTCAGCTCTGGACGCTGGCAGATTTTGTTGGTGCGAACTGTTACGACGTACGTGCAAGTCGTTGGTTCCTCCACACTTTCAATGCCATCATGAGCTCCGTTCTGGCACTTAAACTGAATAGACAGACAAATCAGCTTTTACAAGGCAAGTTAAGGGATGGGTTGATTGATTCAGTGATTGTACTTGAATATCAGCACAGTAAACACTGTGCAGTAAAGTGTGCATTAGTAATGCAATAGAGCATATACACCGAATAAAAAACCATTAAAAGAAAAGCAGTGACATTTACATATTTATCCAATAAATAATGCTGACATGTGGAACTTCATTTTCCATCACATGTAAAGTTGTCATAACTTCAACAAGAAATCGGTTATAATATAAATGAACTTTTACAAAATTCACAACAATGTAAATAATCATTTAATGCAAGTTTTAAAGAAACATGACAGCCTTTAACTCTTGCACAATATGTGTACTAAAAGTGACTGGGAACCAGTGCAGTTCATCATTAAAGGATTAAATGCCGTAAAACATCAAATAAATTTATGCAAATAAATTTATGATAAACTATTCATCCCAATAGATTGCAATTTTTATGTAAAGGTGCACAAAGTGTAGTCCCTTGATTCAAGCTTTAAAAATTATATTAGAGTTCTAAGACAAAAATAATGGTGTGTCCCATTTTCAAACACCAACAGAATTTCATGCTTCAAGCTAATCACATAAAAATGGTTGTAACTTCTGCAATAGGCAGTCAGTGTAAGTCTGGTTTTCTGTGATGTGACCAACAGTAGTCAGTAGTAAAATATACCTCAACTCAAATTGCATTAAAGGGTTAAAATTTGAAACTCTAATTCCTCCCAATACTTGGCAAATAAAAAGTTAGAAACTAAAATGGTTGCAAATTCGATTAAAAGTCAAATGATCGTATTTATTTTATGAAGGACATTATAATAACACAATGTAAAAACTATACACAGACAAATCCTGGGCCAAACTAAACAACATTACATTGCCGGAGTTTAGCTGGGAGCACCACTGAATAGGGTGCAGGACTGCAGGGTGCTATAAAAGTCCTCCGAATGAACGAAAATTAAACTGAATATGCTGCCATTAAATGATGGGCAGTAGCTGTTACCCTGACTGAGGCTGCCCTCATTTCTGCTGTGAGATCACAAAGCGACCCATTTGTATACTCCTGGCTGTGGTATCGCCCAGCATACTCTGGTTTCGATTTCAACTGAAAATACATTAACAAAGTAGTTTACATCATTTGAAAATGTCCCATTACTGGCAAACACTCAGTAGCCATGCATTACAACTCATCAAACAAAAATCAGGTTTTCATTACTATTACATACAGGTAAATAACTACAACATCAAGGCACACAGAAGGTTATCAAAATCTAAATGGAACTGGTATCACATGTATGCTAAGTATGTAATCAGGCATAGATGTATGTAAAATTGTATATATGTGTTTCAACCACTCAACATATCATTAACTTAAATGCTTAGATATCCAAGGGTAATTGTCCACCTTCTGATAATTATTAGAAGAAATTTTGTAACTAGATGTTTACAACAGAAAATTTATACTTAAGTTGAAGACAGAAACTCATATCACGAACGCTGATAAGCCGAAGAGC
Organism: Lumbricus terrestris; assembly: GCA_949752735.1. Lineage (NCBI taxonomy): Eukaryota > Metazoa > Annelida > Clitellata > Crassiclitellata > Lumbricidae > Lumbricus > Lumbricus terrestris. Next base: position 20,807,507 of record OX457040.1, read on the forward strand.
CACAGGAATTGATAAAAGCCATGTCAACTTACGCTAGCATCATTCCAGTTGAATTCTGACGAATAACGACCTAAGGATATAATATTGCCAGAAATCTTTCCTTCTGAAAATATAAAATATAGTAATAACTTACAAAATGATTGAAGATTAATTATTAATAATACACAGCACCCTGCGCTATAACCCGGGATTTGGGATCCACATCAACAGCCTTGCCTCTTCATAATCTATGCTGCTGGAGGCATTCATAAATTTTAGATACAATATGAAACCAAGGGTCACATTAACTGAAATTGTAGTTTGCCACAAGTCTATGTAGCTGTGTATCTGCATGCTGCAGAGGAATAATGATGCAATAATTTGCTATGGTCATGAAAAAGATTCCACACCATACTCATGCAGGTGTCGTTGGGCTTGTAAGGTAGACAACAAATTATGCCTAATTCCAAATTGCATTTTAGAATAGTAGTAATGTTTAACATAAACAGGGCTGATTTCTCTGTGCTTGCCTCTCACCACGTTGACCAAAAATAAAAGACAACAAGTGAACACATTCACATAAGGTTAAAATGATATTGATAATAATAATAATAAGTTGCTAAGTATATTGCAATTATTATTATTACTATTATAAACGGAATGATAGTTTTAGCTTTCGAATCACGAAACCCAATAATGATAATAATAATAATACAATTTCAAATAATAATAGTAACAAGTTTCCTAAATCAAAACGGATCATAGAAAGCTTGGGTAAAATAACACTAGCAAATTAGTAAATATAATAATTGCATTTTAATTCAACCTAGCAAGAACACGGTCAGATTACATGACATAGCAACAACAGATGGTAACAAGTTTAACAAGAGCCAAACTTAACTAATGGCATTTCGCAAGTTGCTATCTGTCCCACTGCTCATGTTGCAGTCACCCCTGGAGCTGAAGGCCTAGTAAACCTTATGGATTGGGGTTGCCAATCAGACATCGAACCTGCATCCTTCTCATACCCATTATACTACTATGCTACCATTCAACCATCTCCACATCCTCCCTCCCGCAAAGCACTTGCAAGCCTAAAACATTGCTTCTCCTTCATTTCGGCACAATTCCATCTTTGACCAGATAACCTTGGGTAACCTGAATCTGCAATATCAGACCTGGTTTAATAGTTTACTATAAGCACACAAGTAATATATAAGATATCAAGCACATTGAATATTTCTGCCATCTTTGATCTCCAAAACCACAACACAAGGGCTGACATCTTCGAATCGTCAAGAGTCTGAACTGACAATGCTTCAAAAGTCATGTCCATTCGCAAGAATTTATTGGCTAAAATATGAGAACTTCTAGCCAGAAATATAGCTAATCTACCAAACCCAATTTAAGCATTCTGCAGATCTGGAAGAAGAGTTACACAAGGAATTAAAGACTACATCAGTCAGCTGTTAGCCATATGTTGCAGCTTTGTCTAAAAATTCAGACAAAAAAATTCAAAGTGATGTGCATACCCTCCAAATGATACTGTTTTATTTCTTTCTTGTAGCACAGTTCATATGTCCACCACCCAGTACTCTAACATTCACAAATAAATTAACATATCAACTGTTTTAAAACATGGACTGTTGTAAGTAATAAACATCATTGATTTCTAGTTCTTACAGAACGCAGAACTCCACTACCATTTTCTAAAATTAATGGCAAAGAGACTACTCTTAGGTCAGACTACCAAATACATCTATGACATTATGACCCACTGTGCCTACCCGCCTTTTGCCATTCCATTCACTCATTTGACAGGGTTCATCTGTTTGGGATCTGTGAACATGCTCCCTGTTTGCTTTCTATGGAACATCCCCTAGAACAGTCCTATGCATAATGCTATACTGCAATTCATAAATTCTTTAAAACACCATCTATTTCTGGACCCAACTGACTGACTGATTAACCATTAGCAACTGCTCAAATGATCGACTAGTTCCATGAGCTGGAAGGTATATGCAATGATACCAGTAATTTCATAAGAGTCACGGGCAAGCATTTATCATAACTTATTATCTGTACACGCCAAAACTTGTGACGCCTTGTGACAACAGTTTAGGTGATTATAGTCATGAAACTAGCATGAAGAAGAAGAATGGCAGTTCCTTATGAAATGTTAACGACTTCGTTTCCTTAGCCTCGGCATATGACGGTGGATGGCCAGGTCTCTCCACTGCTGTCTCATCTTCCTGTCAACGGTGTGTGGTCAATGTACACATCATAGCTGAGTTGGATGCAGGTGCAGATGGAGAAGAAATCTCTAAACAAATTTCTGACAAGGTGGGGATTTGAACCCCGACCTCTCGAGTGAAAGTCGAGCTTGCCAACCAGGACACTATCGAACTAACACCACAAAACTAACATGACTTTAAAAAAACACCATTTGAGTTTATTTACACAAACAGTGGCATAATCTAGGCAGGAAAAGACTATCTATTTCTGGACCCAACTGACTGACTGATTAACCATTAGCAACTGCTCAAATGATCGACTAGTTCCATGAGCTGGAAGGTATATGCAATGATACCAGTACCACCACCATCACCGACAACCACCGTAGCACCACGCTGTCTCCTCGGCTTGACCTCCCCGGATTTTGACCTGGCACCGGAACGAAAACGGCAGCTCTGGCTATTGCGGACTTGATTTGATATAGCGCCGGTGAATAAGCTGGTCTCCCTGACGTGGCTTTTGTGGGCGCTGAGAAATTCTCAAAGATTTACATTACATTACATTACATTACATTTACAGTATCTCTTGCAAGTTTTTCTTGGTAGACACAAAATATACTTCCATGAACATTAAACAAAGATACATAATTACACACACATTACATACATACATATATATTACTAATTATAATCCCATGCATACATTCATATTACATAAGTGTACTTGATTAACCTGTATAAGGCAGGGTTCATCTTCCATTGGCTTCAGTAGATCAACAACTTCTGCTTTAGCATCATTCTCTTCACCTTCTTGACCTGCACTGTCACGACTGGCCACTGCCTCATATTGACATTGGTACAGCTGGCCGTACCTAGAAGACAAGACGACGCCATTCCTCTCTTCGTTCTACACAGATTCAAGAACAACAAAACAGATTCATGACAAGCAAGGCATGACAAGAGTCATCCCACTAAGTTTAATGCCTGATTCTGACACTGTCACTGAACCACAGTGGAACAACTGAGCTTGGTAACGAACTGGTCTCAGTTACTTATATAGTCATTATGCAGATGGACCAGTAACAGACAGGTCACACAGGCTGACCAAGGTTTCTAGAGAGTATGTTGCTAGCCAAACTGGGAGAATGGCAGACAAATTAGGTCTGAGTGAACAGTTAAAATGGTGCATCAATGTTGAGTGATGCTGGAGATTTATGCATTCAGGAGATTAGCGAATCGACATGTTTGAGTGCATATGGATCCCCAGATATAAAAGCTTGGTAACATTAAAATTTTGGAGCAAAGCCCAGAATCCATAATTTTACCGTAAGGGTAGTCCGAAGAAGGTCAAGTTCGGCTGCCAAGGAATCAGAGAGGCAGAGCAGCTGTTAAGGCAGGTGTCGGCTGGGTCGGGACTTGAAAGGCATTGATCAGTTGAGTCTGTGTATGAAGTCTTGAAGAGTCGATACTTTAGTTTTGAACCATGCGCATTGGATTTCAATGCGCATGCGCGGTCCAAAATTTCAATTTACATTACACTATAAACGACTATTATCGTCTATTTGGAAACACAGCGGTTGGAACCCAAATCTCACCCCATTTAGAAGCAGAGGTTTGTCCAATATATCGATCGCATACTGGATGTTTGCTAACTCTTCTAGGTCTAACAGGCTTGAAATACCAGGAATTATGAAAATTGTCAGCAGTCGAAATGTATTCTCGAAATACAGCATTTTGACCAAAAACCGAACACATACGCTGGCCAGTGTTGCCACTGAGGTTTCTGAAATAAACCCAGATTTTCTTCCGAAAAAACCCCAGAAAAACCCATATATCAGTTATTTTAGACTCTCTTTGTTCAAATTAAGTTGGTTTTTCGCTTAGTCGCATGAGGATTAACAAAATTTTCGTAAAAAGAGTCGAATAAAATGTAATTACAACTTTAAAAGTATCAATTGTCAAAGTTGTCAGAGACTCGGGATTCATACTGACAATAAGCTCAATCGATATATTCGTGTGCGCATGCGCAGCGGGTTGAGTCTAGAATTGTAGCCTAAGCACATAACACACGTGGCTTAAGCTTACAAAGTTTTGAAGTTGTCCGAGGTTTCCAGCCATATTTTCTTAATACACCAACAATCCAACGTTTTAAACACCTAGTCTAGAACATTAATAGGTGCCTACTCTGCAACAACTTGGCTATTATACCACTATAGGATTGACCTGACCTACAGTGTATAACAGTTACTGTATATGCATGTTATTGAGGCTTTACAAGGAAAGAGACGAGTGACCTGATCTATTTTGAAATGTCAAAATGGTTTATTTCTGTGCTGAACTATTTTTCAGGTTATAAATTATTTGTGAATTGACAACATGAGATCTTAATTGTGGAGTTTAAAATTAAAATTAGTGGGAAAATTATGTACCACGCCCTCACAACTTTGTTTTGCCAGTCAAAGACGACAGACACTTCATCTCACGTGTTTTGTATAGGAAGCCACCTATGCCCATTAATTATGTCAAATGATCTAATTCTCATATCACCCTAGTATAAAAACGTCAAATCATTCCTTTTTTTTGGTGCAATTATTTACGTAATTTTCTACACTCATCCTATAAGATGGATTCAATTGTTATGGACATAAACAATTTTAGGTAGCCTATAATTGTGTTTCATTTGTTGAACTAATTTGTGTACCTGATAGCGGTGTGTCTATCAGTTTTGTTGCCAATTAAACGAATATAATAATAATCACAACCATTTTACATTGAATTTCACAGAATATTCATGTGTTTAAGTACAAAATGTCAACTCACCAAAATAAACCCAGATCTTGCCAAAAAAAAACAGAAACCCAGACGAAGGCCAAAAAACCCAGATCTAGTGGAAAAAATCCAGCTGTGGCATCACTGACGCTGGCAGTGTTGCCACTCTAAAATTTGAAAAAAAACAAGTTGAAGGGTAAAAAACCAAGAAAACCCAAGTTGAGCAAATCTTCCGAAAATGCCCAGAATTTCCCGAAAAATTCCCGAATTTCCCACAAATCTTCCGAAAATTTCCCGAATTTCCAGTCCAAAAATCTGATGACCTTTTTTTAGTCATCCGGCACAAATCTCGGAAAAAGGCCACAATTTCACGAAAAATGTCCGAAATGTCCAAAAAATCCCTTTTTTCCGTCAAAAAACCCCAAGAAAAAAACCCAAGTTCGTTCAAAAAAAACCATTTCCCAAGTTCGGATCAAAAACCCAAGATCTTGTGAAATAACCCAAGGAGTGACAACGCTGTACGCTGGAAGTCTGGAACCTTGCCTCTTCGTCACACATAGCAAAACCGAATCTGTTTTAATAAGTAAGGTAAACCGAATTTATATAGCGCCCCTAGAAATCCACTCAGAAGGGCTCCCAGCCCACTACGATGAAAAAAGTTTTAAGGAGCCTGTAAAACGCTGACGAGTCAACCCTAGACATTAGTTAAAAGTTTCTCAGCACATCCATTACAAAATTGTTTCTCTAACCTACAACGCACTTCAAACCTCTCAGCCCTCCTACATTCGTCAACTAATCACCATCCAACCGCACAGGTCTACGCGCTCATCATCATATCTTTCTCTCTCTCGGCCTCCAGTATCATCCTCTCTGAAATTCTGCGACCGCTCCTTAGTCTATGCTGCACCAGCTCTTTGGAACGGACTCCCAACATACCTCCGCCTGTTCGCTCACCCTCCTATCTCTCCTGCAGTCTCACCTCCAAATTCAACCTCTCCTCCGCTTGCACTCTCCTCTGCTGCATTCCATTCACGACTGAAAACCGAACTCTTCAACCTATCCTATCCAGATTCCAATCAAGTTCCATCACCCAACCACCACCATCACCGACAACCACCGTAGCACCACGCTGTCTCCTCGGCTTGACCTCCCCGGATTTTGACCTGGCACCGGAACGAAAACGGCAGCTCTGGCTATTGCGGACTTGATTTGATATAGCGCCGGTGAATAAGCTGGTCTCCCTGACGTGGCTTTTGCGGGCGCTGAGAAATTCTCGAAGATTTACATTACATTACATTACATTACATTAGAAAACTTGTTTAAACGTAAACTTAAGTTTACAAGGCATTTACTTTACGCGGTTTCCTGTTAAAACTATACCGATCACCATGCATCTATGTTATTACTGCTTATATTCTTTTATTTTTAACGACTTTTCTAAATTGGCACACTCAGCATCACCTTCATACGCTTTCCCAGGATGTATAGTTACCTAGTTAAGATAAAATTAATCTTTAATACCTTGGTACTCTATAGCCTATATATAATTTGTATAACCTGTACGTGGCTGTTTATTTGAACTTGTAGGCCTATTTGGCAAACCCTGACAGTGGGACAGTATAGTCCCTTAGGGGTTCTCTCCTTTTGCTTTTTGTTAGTTTCTATATCCGTTAGGCCTATTAGGCCTATGTAATAAAGATGTTTTTGTCAATTGTCACTTTGACTCTTTGAGCAATCAAAACTGTGGTTATGGTTATGGTTAACAGACGCATCTCCAACGGAAGACTGAATGCTTTATACAGTAAATTCATGTGATCATAGGCGTAGACTTAGAAGGGGGCAGTGGGGACGGCTACCCTCAAAGTATGTGGTGGGTCCATGCATTATAATCAATCGTTATAAGGACATGTAGGCCTACGTAGCCTACACTTCAGCGCTCGTGAATAAACCGGTGCACCGCCCTTGGTTTTCGAGTGGCGCTTTAGAAATTAGGAGTTTAGGCTACGATTACGATTCATGAACCACTGCCATGGCGACGTTATAACGTTAGAAAAAAAATCTAGAGATCTTCGCACAAACAATACGAAAAAATGACTTTAATAGGTCATCAACCTTTTTATACAGAGAATATTATGGTATTTTTCCTGGAAATTTCGACCAAACTATTAAAAAGGTTGTCAGAAACTTTGGTCGGCAAAAAGATGGAAAATTTCGTCGGGAACTTAGCCATTCGTCCGCCCAAAATCTCGAGTCTTTCCTTCGGCCACACGTTCGTTTCCTGCAAGTTAATTGTAGCATAGACAATTAAGTCTCCGCCCATGCATTTGATTTAAACCCAGCTTAAGAGTTAAGAATATTAATTACACCGTTTACACGGAAGCATTGATTATTCTTAAAAATAACCACCAATAAAACAGTGATAGGCTTGCGCGGACTTTAGCCTAACAAAATGAACACACGTGCGTACGTGCTTAGTATAATAGGCCTAATTAACAGTGCTAAAAGTGTAGAAAAATAAGTGCCTGCTGCTATATCTTCTGACGGCGAATCTAACGACCTCCTCCTCTTTTGTGTCTTCTGACCGTGTAGGCCTATAAAGTTAATTGTAACTTCTTCTTTTCCTTCTGGCTATAGGCCTAGGGTTAATCCCACTCGGATCCTTTGTCTTCGTATTGTTCTGTCTCCCGCGTCTTCCTTTTTCAGATCAAGAAATTTCACGTCCTGCTGGATCAAGTCCCTCCTCGATCCATCTCTTCTTCTGTCGCCCACGGCTGCGGTGTCCCTGCGTGTACTTCTGTACGCATGATCGATTCTTTTGATGCTCCCACGGTCCCACCCTCGTATACGATCGCTCCACATGCCCATACCACGTACCTCAGTCTGGACTCTCGTATTTTATCAGATATACAGGCTACTCCAACTGCTTTTCGTATGTTCTCGTTTCTTCTCTTGTTTTTCAAAGAGACTCCAAGTATCCATCTCAGCACCCTCATGTCTGTTCTCTCCAGCAGCTCCCCCTCTCTCCTCCTCAGCGTTCAGGCCTCTGCTCCATACATCATCACCGGTCTTATCATTGTCCTGTATATCTTTCCTTTAAGATGGATCGTGACTGAAAGTTATAAAGTTAATTGACTGAAAGTTATAAAGTTTATTGTAACCAGGACTGTTAAATGTGCACACAGATATAATATAGTTCTGTCAATCTGGCTTCATTTACTGCAACTTATCTGCAACTCAGTGGCGGCGCCAGACATTTTTTGTAGCCAGGGCAGTCATACAAGTAACCAGGGCAAAGAGCAAGTCGCGTGCGCGGTAGCACGGGCTTACATAGGCCTATAATTTGGGGCTACCGTGCTTGCCATAAATGCCACAGCATTTTTTGAGTTTATTTCCACTAGATCTGTTTTTTTTACCATCTGGGTATATCTGTTTTTTGGGGGCAAAATCTGGGTTTATTTAAGTTACTTTTGTATTTATAGTGCATGAATATTCTGTGTACATTGTATTCATAAAGAAATTCAATGTAAACTAGTTGTGCTGCATAATTTTTGGTCCACTCATTTTAATTTTAAGCTCCACAATCAAGATCTTACATTATTTATAGCTTGGAGACGCAGAAGAATAGCTCTGCGAAGAAATAAACCGTTTTGACATCTCAATATAGGTCAGGTCAATCCTCTCCTTGTTAAGCCGTATCAATATCTCCAACCTGTATCAATTGTATATAGGCCTAGGTCAGGTCAATCCTCTAGGCATGGGCGTAACTTTCCCGGTAAAAGTGCCATGTGGTGACTATTCCTCGGCACACAACTTCTCAGTTCAATTCTTTCCTCGGCTTCCTGTACCCCAGCGGTTTTCTTACTTCTTTTTCATTGTCCTCACCCCGTGTATTAGAGTCGTATTAAGGAGCAAAATTTAAATATACCGGTATGTATAGCTTTAATCATGCAATCATGTTGATCAAAAGACAAAATAGGTCTATAACCCCTGTATAAGAAAGAGCTAACCTATAGCGTTGTGGTGTTGTGGGCTTGTTTTAACTAGCGCAGATTTAAAATATCTGGTTTCATATTTGTCAAATTCAAACGCAAATTTTAAGGCTATATTTGTCTTTGACAGGAAGAAGAGTTTTAAAAACAGTTCACACAGATATGACGTGTTGAAAGGAATCAAAAATTTTGAAGCTCGACCACAAATTAATCGTTAGGCCAATATTATTCAGCTCTTCCCTATTTTGAGCTCTAGGCTAAAGGCCTACGCTGAGAATTTCTGGCTCACATTTAAACACCATTTGTTTCAAAAATTATAATAATATAGGCCTACCTAAGCAAAAATATATTGCATGCACAAGGCCTTTAGGCTATATTATGTGAGTCTAATTATTATGTCGTGAAATAAATAAAATAATGATGATGCCGTTTTATGTTGCAACGTTAAAAATCTTTGCTAATCAAAGATAGATGGACACAAAGTCCATAAACACAAAGAAAATTTATATTTCTGGAATTTTTCGCCTAGGCTATAAGCCCTGCCCCTAACCGGCGCCTGGCGTATCCCATGTGCACAGTTTGAGAACCCCTGCGCTACACCCCTTCCCAAAATACACATTTAGTATGAACTCATGCAGGTGAGAATTCTCTCACTCCCTTCTCCATTCTCACTCTTTACTCTTTCGTCTCTCTCGCTGGTAGACTCCAAGATCTTTCCACTCACGGAAAACTAAAACAATTTTTAAGACAGCTCTTTCACAGATTTTTATCCAGATTCTTCCTATTCCATTCTTGCTGACCCTTTCCCATAGTCTAATCCAACATTTTTGGGCGGGTGGGTAAAGGAACGAAGGTCCCTTCAAAAATATTTTGATAATAACAATGATTCCAGAAGATTTTGTGAGGCTGTTGACATGCCGTGCACTGCCTCGGAAACATAACGATTTGTGGGAGAGAATTGCTTCACGTTTCCTCCCCAAATTTAAAGTGGTAGGGAATTCCTTTCCTTCGCTACTTATGGTTTAAGCCATGACTGTGGACAATGAACACGCTGTGAAGTGTGGACAGTGGAGACATCTAGGCTAGCAGCATTGGCGCCATTGCGATGTTAATCATGAATAGCCTTTATTATTTGAGACAGCCAATTGCTTTCATGTTTCTAAAAAATATTTCCTTGTCGGATCAAAAAGTGGTGGTGACTGTCACCACCACTTTTAAAAGTGGTGGTGACTTGACACCACCGTCACAATAGAACGTTACGCCTATGCCTCTAGGAAGTGTTCTAGTTGTTGCAGAGCATTAATGTTCTAGGTGGCATAAAAGTTGGATTGTTTATGTAGGCCCTATTGAGTAAATTTGGCGGGAAACTTAGGACAACTTTAAAACTTCGTAAACTGCTTAAGTTAGGCCTACTTAGGCCTACGCCACGCGCGTTGTGTGTTTAGGCCTACAATTCTTGTAGGCTCGGCCGACCCGCTGCGCATGAGCACACGACATAATCGCCTAAGCTTATTGTCGCAATTAATGTATGTCCAGTCTCTGGCAACTTTGACAATAAACATTTTTTGAAAAGTTACTTAACCCTCATCCGAACAAGCGAAATCCACCTAAATTTGAATAAAGGACTTTAAAATTGCTTATATAAGTAGTCTTGGCTTTTCTGGGTTTTTTGGGGCTTGGCGAGACATTGCAAATTCTCTTTCATGTAGCAATAAGGTAACTAAGGTAGGATATAAGGTAATTCAATTGCTTGCGCAAAATGCTTACGCTTCATTTGAAAAACAATAAAGCGACAGTAACTATGCTAGTTGTATAGGGCAATAAAGAGGCACAGAATTTTTTCCTGCCAGAATTTCTGCCCTGCCAAAACTTTTGCTCTGCCAAAATCTTGCTCTGCCAGAATTGTTGCGCTGCCAGAATTTTCCTCTGCTAGAACTATATTGCCCTGACAGAATTTTGCCCTGCCAGAACTTTGTCCTACCTGAATTTTTGCCATGCCAGAGAGCGGACAGACGAGAACAGTAAGAAACAAAATGCCCGAACAAATTCTGGCAAGGTAAAATTTCTGGCAGAGTAACGACCAGGGGAACGACCAGGGCAAAGGCTTTTTTGCCCAGCCATGCCATGATGCCCTCGCGTAGCGCCGCCACTGCTGCAACTTGACACTAACCGAAAGTTATAGACTTTTAAGAACTTCGAAAAGGTGTAGAATCGCAGACCTAGTTAATTTTATGGTAGGCCCAATTAACCCGGTTTTGAGATCATTCACATTAGAAAACTATATACGTATAATATATGTAGGCCTAGCCTATATTGTATATACACCGTGAGGCATAAAAAAGGAAGCCCAGGAAAAATCGTTATTATTTTAACAATATTCAAACAATGTCAATGAAATCCAGGAAAGTTATAGCTAAATAGCAGACAATGTAAAAATATTTACAGTTTGCACTCAAACTGTCCGCCTTTAGCTTCTACGCATGCGCGAAGTCGCTTGCGCCATTCACGCACCGCAGAGTCAATAATTTGCTGGTCAAGATCGCTCCAAGCTTGCATTATTCTCTTACGAACGAAGGTCTTCAACGGACATCACGGACCTTTGTTTTGTAGGCCTACGGAATTTCCTGCATGCATTCCCATATTTTATCATCGCCTGGATTCAGATTTGGGCTGATAGGGGGCCATAGTGTAGGTAGGGGCTTCTATTCCCCCCTAAGCAACCGGGCGCAACCCATCTTCTTTCCCCCTTTTTCTGAACCCGCCTTCCTCTATGTATGCTATACAATGTAATCTAGCGCATGCCCTCCTCTAGTGTGGGAATGAAGGTTTGTTTGGAGGTGGACAAACGAACATCCAGCAGACGATCGCCAAAGCATGTACGTGTAGCGCCGAGAAAGGACCTGGTATGTGGAGGGAATGTGTCCCTCCCCATAAGAAATTTTTGCGATTTCCGCATTGCAATTTCAGCATTTTAAGCTGTCCTCTTAGCAAAATTACTCTACTATTTCAGTGGAGGAATTGCGTCCAAAATTGGGCAGCCATATGTTTTGCGCTTCTGATCAGTGTGCGCTCGAGAGGCGTTACATAAATTTTTAGAGCACAATGCAATACAATAAAATACAATGTAGGTCCTACATTGTAAGCCCACGTAATCAGGGTTTTTTAACGTGCAGTTGTACACAAAATGTGCAGTTCTAAATGGATTTGTGCAGTTGTATAGGCACTTCTAAACAGTTAAAACTAGCAAAAAAGGTCATTGTCCTCCGATTTTGGAAGTAATTCACCATAGTATAGAGGATGGGAAAGAAAAGAAGGGGTTGTGCAGTTCTAAAAATTCCTTAAAAACAGCCCTGCACGTAATAATGATGTTGCTTTACTAAGTGTTCAAGGACCAAATTTGACTGTCTGAAATTTGAAAGATAACATTGGAGAGAAGTCATTTAGTTGTGCAAAATAGTATTTGTAATATTATTTTTTTCAGTTTTAATATGATCGTATTATTTTTTTAAATAGTAAAAACATAACTAGGCCTATAATCATGTAATAGGAATTTTTTTTATTATGGTATAAATAGCTGTTATAGCCAGTGGCGGCGCCAGGATTTCAGTTTTGGGGGGCTGAAACCTCGACCGAAATCTCATGAAAATTTTCCGTTTTCGCCGCCAAAATTTCTGACGACCTTTTTTTTAGTCGTCAGCCCAAAATTGTGGATTTCCACTGTAAAAAATTGCGAATGGCCCTTTTTTAGGGGGGCTGAGCCTCTTGTAGGGGGCTTAGCCCCCAGCCCCCTAGCGCCGCCACTGGTTATAGCAGTTCATGTAATTAAAAAATGCAGATATAGTAGCCTAACTAAGAACTCAAAGTATCGGTATATAAAGTGCATATACATTTTACTAAAAACTATTAGGCCTACCATTTTGTCCAAATTTATATGGAAGGGAAGTATTTTCTGGGGGGATCTTCCTCCTGGTGATGCCTAGATTGAACGCTGCCATCCATGTCCGACCTTCCCCCCAACCGACGTGAATTTTGGCTGTCTTCTGATTCCCCCCTATTTTTCACTGGGCGCATGCTGCGCCCGCCATGTATAGGGATAGAAACCCCTGAGTGTAGGAATTATGAAGTCAGGAGTTTCATTCGTCAGAGGTGCAACCGTTTCTCGAGCTCTGTGCGCAGTAGCACCATCTTGCTGGAAAATGCAAAATTCAAAGAGTTATCGAATTTCAGGTAGAATTAAGGCCTTCGATCCATGAGTAAAACATAATAATTATCTGTAGCATTGGCCGTTGATTTTTACCCCCGGTTCAACGAAGTGAATCGACGTGCGCCCCAGAGAAGAAACACCGACTGACACCATAAGAGATTTGCTAACGTTGGACGTGTGCCTAAAAGGCGGTCGGCTGCAATATCTCTCTTTCGAGTTCCAACTGCTACATACAGACGATCATTTTAAGTATTGCTACGAGAAGCAGATAATGGTGTACAAAACAAAGGTCTGTGATGTTGAAGACCTTCGATCGTAAGAGAATAATGCAAGCTTGGAGCGATCTTGACCAGCAAATTAATTATTGACTCTGCGGTGCGTGAATAGCGCAAGCGACTTCGCGCATGCGTAGAAGCTAAAGGCGGACAGTTTTGAGTACAAACTGTAAATTTGCTTTTACATTGCCTGCTATTTAGCTATAACTTTCCTGAATTTCATTGACATTGTTTGAATATTGTTAAAATAATAACGAATTTTCCTGGGGCTCCATTTTTTATGCCTCACGGTGTTATACAAATAATGTATTATATATAATTCTTATATAGGGCTGTACATTACATAACCTATCCCCGTCATAAGACGATAGAAAAGCAATTGTGATAATTTTTACATGTAGCTCTGTGATCTATCAGATAATCATGACTATCATCTCAATATAATAATTAAAATTATATCTTAATAAAATAATTACAATTATATCTCAATATAATAATTAGCATTATATCTTAATTAATACAATAATTATAATTATATCTTAAAATAATAATAATATCCTAATATAATAATTATAATTATATCCTAATATAATAACTATAATTATATCTTAATCAATTAATTATAATTATATCTTAATATAATAATTATAATTATATCTTAAAATAATAATAATATCTTAATATAATAATTATAATTATATCCTAATATAATAACTATAATTATATCTTAATCAATTAATTATAATTATATCTTAATATAATAATTATCGTGAGACCGGATTCGCGTCTGTTGTGCAGTATTTGCTGTTGCCACCAGCGGAGGTAGATAGGCTACAACTACAGATAGGCCCTAGTCACCGCCCGTAAACGGTAGATCGCGTGAGTTGTGACAGATAATTTTCTTGTCACCAATATTGAATGGTTGCTCAAATAGGAGCGTAACAGAATTATTGCTTTAATCATGTAGCTACTGTAGCTACATCATGACAGCGAGTTTATTATTATTATTCATGTCATCTATTTTCTGCTGTGTCCGAATACGACTCATTGTTAATCACACTTCTGCGTTAACTGTTCGTCTTAGAAGTCTGCTTGACAGAGGGAACACTTTCTATTATCACATTTTTCGTCATTCCATTTATAGTCCCACCCCTGAGCGATATGTATACAAGTCTCGCGTCCATTAACGCAATTCGGCTCCCCATTCGCCCAGTTGGTGTATTGCATTGGCAATTCGATATTAGATGCTGGTCTCCAAACTAAAGGCACATCGCAGTTTCTGGAATCAATTCTTTGACCGGCAATCCAGGCGTTTTGTCCGTATGGCGTCACAGTAAAACAGGAACTTCCCTTCTCTACAAAGGAAATATTCAACTAGCTATTCAAAGGCCTGGAAACACTAGATACTTAATTTAGAAATGCTTACAATTAAATAAACGGATTTCACATTGTGGCCTATTTAAATAGGTCTAAGTATTTTGTTGTCAGTGCTTGATCTGTTGTGATGGGTTTGGAAGGTTCAACCTGCCCACAGTCCCAAATCCCAATAAATTATTAATTCATTAACCCCTATCAATAATGGCAGAGGTTAAATTAGACCCGCGTTAACTCTGCGTTTGATTTTATTATTTTGCTTAATGAATGAAAACCATTGTTTTACTTTCCATCATTCGTTTAGTCGTACGATTTCAGTGTTTGCTAAAGTCATAATTAGGTCTAAGGTTTCGTTGAATCAATAATTTGACAACAGCGAAGACACCGTGTTTTGCAGCTAAGCCATGCATGTGGAGAAGATTGAAACTCTAACAGTCTAACTTTTCTGTTCTGACACCGAAAAGATGGAGTTTGAGTCTTACAGTTTTGTAGCAATCACTGCAAGCATGCTTGTAGTGCTCAGTGCATGCACATAGGTGGATAGATAAGTAGACTATTTACTCGAGAATTCAATCTTCAAGAATTTCGTCACGGCATTCGTTTCAGTTTGACTTGTGACGGTGGCTAGACCCGAACGAGGATGAAACTTCTTGCACATTGCTGATGCATCGTCCCAAGTCGCAAGCATGTCATTTAGTTTATAGCAATGATTGACTCCTGACACGCGAAAAAATCCACCTGGACAATCTGAAACTGATAAACCATAAAGGCGGAGCTTTAACGGTATAGGCTAAATCTTAATCCGGCGTTGTTTAGATCTAGGCTATCGCTCGTTCTGCGCTTGCAATCAAAAAGATAGATGAATAAAATTATTATAAGAAAGCTTTGCGACATTAGGTAAAACCAAGTAGGCCTAACATTATTTACACTAATCATTCTAAAAATAATTTAACCTTTTAGGGATGCGTTTACACTTTACAATGATTGTAAGAAAATAATGTTAATCGATGTAACTGAGCAACAATTAATTAATTAATGCGAAGGACTTTTATTTATGAGGACACTTTGACCGTTTTGCTGGAGTGAAATCCGTGTTTCATGACTAGCGCTCAGATCGAGTTTTTGGTTTATCAGTTTCAGATTGTCCAGGTGGATTTTTTCGCGTGTCAGGAGTCAATTATTGCTCTTTTCAACAATGTTATCGTCTACCGTTTACTCGTAGCAATCAGTAGAGGCGTTAGAAGGAGGGGTTAGGAGGGGCTAAGCCCCCTAAAAAGGTCATCCATTTTTTTTCACGTAAAAATGAAATATTTGCACGATTAATCCCATTTAGACCTTCCCAACAAAAATTTACCGTAAAGGTACGCACGAGGTTTGCCAGACAGTTTGGCGGGTATGAAAATATGAAAAAGAACCGTTTTCCAAGATTTCGACCAAATAACTAAAACAAAGGTCCTCAGAAATTTTGACGACTGAAAACGGAAAATTTTCCATCGCAAATTCAGCCCTCCAAAACTGAAATCGTGGCGCCGCCACTGGTAACAATCATTGTAAAGTGTAAACGCATCCCTAAAACTAAGCGCATTAGGCCTAAGCTTATAGCTTAATGACGTGAAAAGCTCATTATCTCATTATGTGCGTGATATAGACCGTTATTACAGTATGGCTCGTTAATAGATTGCCGTTTTCTACTGGGTTAGTAGAAGACGGCAATCTATTAACGAGCCATAGCCTACTGTAATAACGGTCTATATCACGCACATTGCGCAGCAACAGATGAGGAAGACGTAGGCACTCACTTCAGCCCTGTTTACCATGGTCACATTCGGGGTTCTATGCTCACCGTGTCAAATGGCATCGACAAATCATTGACGAAGCACATAGCCATTGAAGACTATGTAAAGCGTGCGTCACTGCAGCGGTTCTTCAGCATAGCCTTAGTCTATATTACAGTGGCGTAGCTACCATGTGTGCAATGTGTGCAAAGCACACGGGCCCACGACCACCAGTGGCCCACAGAGATTGTTGAATTATTAGCCTTACCTAATTAGTAACTCACATTATTTTGCGAATAAATATGGTTTCTGTGAACACACTTGCGTTACTTCGTTAAATTGCAAGATGACCTTATAGTGTGTGTGAACAATTATAATTAAGGTCTAACACAGTTTTAAGTTGAGACATGAAATGAATCACACCGGCATAAGATTTTCATTTCGCTGATACGCTTTCTTGTGCAAAGGGAAATGGCGTGCCCATGGATGCGGTCTGGGATTAGTGTAATAATTATAATTATATTAGGTTATATAATTATCTCCGTCTATATATAGGCTATCTGTCACGTTTGAGTATTGTAATTAAACGGGGCACTGCAGAAACCTCATACTTGTCACAGGCATGCTTGTATAATCCGGTCATAATATTTTGCTGGATAGCAATGGCATTGACTTGACATCTCCCCAACCAGGATGGTAATTGCCGGTGGTTTGAGGTGGTTCGACCTTCGCTAGTCTTTCTTAGGGTTACATAATTAAATCTTTTCACTTTTTTACAACCCAACTCCCCAATTATTTTTCTGCAATTCTCATACTCCTCTCAATTCCTTTCGGCTCTCACTCCAAAATGAGGGAGACACCAAATTGAGTAGGTGTGGATCATAATCCTATAGGGATTCACGTATTTCCCCCTATTTTTTGCAATTGCAGGGAATTTTGATTAAACTTATATATTTCTATGTAGGCCTGCTATGAAAGATTGATGATTGTGTTTTTTGGGTGCAAGTTGCCGATAATGGACCAGAATTGAGAGATGATTGACAAGTATTGATGAAGAAAATGCTAGAAAAAAACTTTATGATGCAAATACACTGTTTTGTGTAGGTCTAGGCCTACTAGTTGACCTACTAAAAAATAAATGGATTAGTCTGCAACGTGATAGATTTTAAATTCTACTGAGAAATCACTGCAATTAATATAACACGTTAATATTTATTTATCTGTCTCATTCGTGCGGTATTCATGTTTGTTCTGTGAGTGAGTTGCATTGCGTGTGTTACATGTAGGTTTAATAGTAAATGTCATTGATTAGTTTCGGTGATCTTGATTGCACGAACACAAAGATACAGGCCTTACAAGGTCAAACAGAGGCCCACACGGGACCTCTGCACATGGGCCCACGAAGAGCTATAGCTACGCCACTGCTATATTAATTCTATAAACATAGCCCAATTTTGAAGTTCTACCCAACGTGAGACTGACATGCCAACTACATACCGTTCTTGACATGCCACCTTTCAGTGGCGGCGCCAGGATTTCAGGTTTGGGGGGGCTGAAGCCCCAAACCTTCCTCCCTCCCAGAGACGCAACTAGAACATTTTCTTACCAGGGCGGTCATATTGCAATCGTGCGAAGGGTTTTACAAGAAATTGTGCACTGGCACAAACGCGCTCCACATAAATATTCCATTGCATGATGTAGTTGGAGATTGAGTGGGTTATTTAAACGAAGTCAGCAATTGTTGAGGTTTTTTGATTTTTAGAGTATCCGGCCGCAAACCTAGATTAAGTTCCGAAATTTCATAAACAAAGGTGTCCAACTAAGGTAGCAAAGGAGAATGGGAGGTCCTCAAACGCGTCCGCGTCAAGTCTATGCCGTGCCAGCGCTGTACCATACCCCAAATTTCAGTCATCTGAGCCGAAAGGCAATGCATTATATGCAGTGCGTGTGCACATAGCAGCCCGAGTAGCTATGTGGTGCAGACAGTGAGGTAATGTAAAGTCCCTATTGTCTTTGATATACCGATATGCAAGCACTCAAAAACACCGTTGACTAGAGTTCCAAGTTATCACAATAAGAGGTGTCCAACACAGCATTAATATTCATAAATTTCCCAAAACAATGGTGCGCAATTCAGTATTATCGTATAAAAAGTCAACCATGGACACTGTCTCGGGATCCAAGTTGTCACAATAAGAGGTGTCCAACACAGTATTAATATCCAGAAATTTTACAATAAAATGGTGTGCAATTCAGTATTATTGTGTAAAAAGTCGACCATGGACACAGACTCGAGATCCAAGTTGTCACAATAAAAGGTGTCCAACACAGCATTAATATTCAGAAAATCCACAATACAATGGTGTGCAATTCAGTTCTATCGTATAAAAAGTCAACCATGGACACAGACTCGAGATCCAAGTTATCACAAAAAAGGGGTCCAACACAGTATTAATACTCAGAAATTTTACAATAAAAAAGGTATCACAATAATGGATGGATCCGATTTGACTAGGGTCTATGACAACAGAGGCCGTTACCCTGGACATTCAATTAAGATAATCACAAATATAAATAAATCACAATAAAGGTGTCCAACAGCATTCACAGGACACTATTATAATTATCTGCCTGCATATTGCTAATGACAGAAAACAGTTAAAGTTTCCTTAATACAAAAATATGCATGCTTAGATATATGCACACAATTATTTTATGTATATATATATATATATATATAATTATCTGAACACAAATGTTTTACTTCTTAGTTGACTATATGACGAGCGTAACATAGCTGATATTTCGCGTGCTTCCCCTTATTTCTCCGCCGATATCGACTATGTCTAATTACTAAATAAATTATAACTCCATCATTTATGAAAGTATCTTTACAATTTTTGGTGCGTTTTGTCTAGCTTTAATTGCTGCACATTTTCTACGAACATAAAAAAATTAAAAAAACTTGGGGTGGGGTACATTTGGGGGCAGCTTTGAGTACCCCACAACTTTTTTGTCCAATTCTGGACGGATGGATGGGGAGAGGATATAAAATGCTAAAGAACGATATTGACATTATGCATAAGGGTCAAGAATTGACTGAGATAACACATGTACAATATTGTCTACTGTATAGCTGATATACGCCAAAATCGCTGGTCGTCGGGCCCTAGGTGATAAAATTTTTGCTGGTCGTTAAAAGGTTAATATTCAGAAAATCCACAATACAATGGTGTGCAATTCATTATTATCGTATAAAAAGTCGACCATGAACACGGACTCGAGTTCCAAGTTATTACAATAAAGGTGTCCAACACAGCATTAATATTCACAAATATTAAAATAAAATGGTGTGCAATTCAGTTCTATCGTATAAAAAGTCAACCATGGACACAGACACGAGATCCAAGTTATCACAATAAAAGGTGTCCAACACAGTATTAATACTCAGAAATTTTACAATAAAAAAGGTATCACAATAATGGATGGATCCGATTTGACCAGGGTCTATGACAACAGAGGCCGTTACCCTGAACATTCAATTTAAATAATCACAAATATAAATAAATCACAATAAAGGTGTCCAACAGCATTCACAGGACACTATTATAATTATCTGCCTGCATATTACTATTGACAGAAAACAGTTAAAGTTTCCTTAATTTAATACAAAAATATGCATGCTTAGATATATGCACACAATTATTTTATAATTATAACTATAATTATCTGCACACAAATGTTTTACATATATATGCTAATAGCACTAGGACTTCTTAGTTGACCATTATATCAAACGTAGGCCTATACATTCCCAGACAGTGGTGGAATAAACAACAAGAATATAATAATTATTATACCGAAAATTACAAAAGCGCACACATTTGAGGTGTGTAAGAGAAACATGATGCAAATCTGACAACTACATTGTTGTGTCAAAGGCATTTCTGGATAAAAAGCAATCTTCTGGATAATCAACAGTCTGTAATATTATTTTCATGCATGAAGTGCAGTACAGATGCAATACCACTATGGAAGATTTTAAAATTTTCACATATTGCAGAGTTGTAAGTGCACTTTAAAGAGTCCAGCTCACTTGTGGTAGGGCTGACAGCTTCCAATCAATAAAGAAGAAACGTTTTACAGTAGGCAGCTACTAAATGCAACAAAACTGGTTCACTAAATGTGTAGAATTTGCAATACAATGAATGAAATTACCTATAAAACTTAATATATATATATATTTATATAGAATATGTATATTATATATAATAAATTATATTGTTGATTTCGATGCCATTGACCATTGTCTAGCTTTCTTATTACGAAACAAGCCGTTATGGATATTTTCTGCTTTTTGCTTTGGGGGCGGGGGCTGAGCCACATTTAGAGGCTCTAACCCCTAGCCCTCTGACACCGCCACTGGCGCAAGCATCTACGCTATGATTATATAGTTGATTGCAGGAGGAAGAAAATCCTAAACATTCTTTTGTGACGATGATTAATTTTGTGAAATATGCGAAAAATCAAGAGAAAATACAGCTTTGCACCACTTTTTGACGGACTAGGCAATGTAGATATTCCTATATGTCTAATACTTATAAAAACGGTTTCAATCTGAAACGAGGTGTCTAAGAGCCCTGATGTTTCTTCGACAATTTCGACAACCCTGTCCGGTTGTATGGTCAAAAGGTAAGGGTGCAAACTTGTTACCCGTTTTCATAGACTGAGGCCAAGAAAGGAAGTCGCTAACTTCATTCTCAAATAGATTTCGATGCCGTTGATGATTGTCTAGTTTTCTTATTACGAAATTAGCCGTTATAGACATTTTCCGCATTTTGCTTTGGGGGGGCTGAGCCGCATTCAGGGGGGGCTTAGCCCCCTCCAGCCCCCCCCCTGGCGCCGCCACTGCCACCTTTGCCTACTCTAGATGAAATATCTAATTCTGTTTTCACTAAGTCGTTATAAAATGCACAGCCATCTTACCTCTCAATTTTGTAGGTACCTCATTTGCCTACCTTTCTTACATATGTATTTCATCGGCTTTTTGCAGTTGTCATTCTTCCAGTAGCCAGACAGGTCGATTGAGACCTCGTCGATCTTCATGTGGCCACAATGTAGGGCGTCCGCAGGTGACGGAAATTCCTTCTCCCATAAACTTATATTGGGCGACATCGCTGATCCATCTGTCCAGACCCATTCGCCAGATTCATTGCGAAGACCAATCCAATAATTCAAGCAGTCGTCATGCAACGAACACGAGGTTCTAAAACCCAGCATCATTAATTTGTATTAATTTTACTTGTTTTATTAATATTCAAATACGAAACGATATATATTAAAGTGTTGAGATGTAACGTGGTATATATTGTTTGAGCAGATGTCCAACAAAAATGTTAGAACTTAGACGCATTCATGAGCTGCGACTGCCTGCTGTAAGTTAATCACAGGCTCGTGTCTTTATATCCTACAATGTCATGAGAACAGCATGCTCGAAAACTAGTATTTCCAACTTTTGAACTAATATTAAAACGGCATATTTGCTACATTTCAGTGTTCGGTCAGCTATAACTGTTGAATACAGATTGCCAGAGATGCATGAGTCTAAGCCTGGTCAATCTTACTTTGGAGTAGAAAAGTCGTTTTATTGAAGTTGAATAAAGCAACCGAGACACTAATTCAATGTCTTCATTTCCTGGCAATAGCCGCAAAGACATCGTCGCTCTCATTTAGTATACTGAGTTAGGCCTACTTGATTTTGGTCCGCAGTAAGACTGGCTTGTCTCCTCCTGAGCTAATAAATTATTATATCTAGACATCATGGGCACCAGCGGAAATTTCTGCAGCAGGAAGCAAGACACAAAGGCTACGGTTTAATTGTTTGAAGCAAGAGATGGAAAAGTCTAAGCAGCATGTTAAGAACACGAGTATGTTTTCAAAAAGTTTTCTAAATGTAAATTTCTCAATTTTACTCTGTGTGTCCTTAGTAACATTTGCGAAAAAGTGTGAAGAAGTTTGTCAAAAACCAAAACATTGTAGTAAAAAATGGAAAAAAATCAACTTTCCAGGGGGGCAAGTGCCATAGACGGAGACCTGGGCCGAGAATTGGGGGGACGGAAAGACGCGAGATTTTCCGAAAAATTTCTGACGACCTGCGAAATCTCGGATTTTTTTAAATTTTCGCCGCCAAAAAAGTTGATGACCTTTTTTTAGTCATCCGGCCAAATCTCGACGACATTTTCTATTTTCGCTACCAAAAAGTTGATGACCTTTTTTAGTCTTGACGCTCAACGATTGGGGGGGGGACAAATGCATGGGCCGTCCCCCCAACACTTCCTTTGGGGGGGCGTCCCTCCTGTCTCCCCTAGGTCTCCGCCCATGTCAAGTGCACCCTCTTGCCCGTATGTGCGGGCGCCCATGCCAGACATCATTCGTCACTGGTTTTCTTATTAAATGAAACACTAAGTCTTGTTAGAAACACATGCGTCCGTACCGTTCTAGGTATAACAATGGTAGAATGAAGATATGTTCCTCAATTGAATGTATGGATGCCAGCGATGAAGACATGTCCTTGCAACTCTTTTCGGCAACAGGGAAACTGGCGTATTGTTCGCTAACATGGTAGCATTGGCCATTCGCAGGATTCATCGCCCAACCATCAAGACAAACGAAAACTGTATTAAAATCGACGAATGTTTTGGATAATTAGGCTATGACAGTAGTGTATACCAGATAAGGAATTTTCCTCACTATATTAGGCCTATTATACGAACGCATGACAATGAAGAATCACTATGCAACGAGTAGCATTGTAAGACTTTTAACGTAAGAAAACGGACGATAATGTTCGTTATGTTTTTTTAGTACATTATGCTTAGTACGTTAGGCTTATGGTGAATATTTTTCTGTGGCTGAGCAATGCAATTCATAATGTGAAACCTTAGCAGTTGGAATGAATGCAATTTGCAGATAGGTTTATAGGCGTAAATATGTAACTCTCGTAGTCTGTCAAACCAAGACACTGAATTTTGTTTTTGAAGCATTCAATTGAAGCCAATTCATACGAGCACTCAATTCAGCCCTCAATGTTAACATGCAACAACAATAACTATAGTCCTAGCTGACAAAGATCGTTGTGAATCTCTTCTCATCGACTTTTCAGCTCATCCATTGCGTGAAACCACGCATTTGACAGCATGCCAGAAGAAACACCGCTGGCTTTCCGCAACGTTTGCTCAACAATCTACCACCCAGGGCTGTTTTTAAGGAATTTTTAGAACTGCACAAACCCTTCTTTCCTTTCCCATCCTCCATGGCAAATTACTCCCAATCGGAGGAAAATGGCCTTTTTCTACTAGTTTTAACTGCACAGAAGTGCTTCCATATGTTTCTACAACTGCACAAATCCATTTAGAACTGCACATTTTGTGCACAACTGCACGTTAAAAAAGTCCTGCAACCACCTTGGTACTCAGTCTATTGCCTCGTAACCAAAGGGGATGCACATCAGAGACATATAGGTCAAAGATAAGTTGGATGTTGTTTAACGACGCTGTGTTTTGCATAGGTGCTTAGCGCCGTCCTTCTGTTTTTTCCAGACTTGGGACTGGCATTTTCAGAGTTCGAGCAACAGCGGAGTCAGGGACAAACCGAACCATATGCAGACTACCACAATCTGTGCTGCCAGACAGACATGCAAACAGACAGACACAGACAGAGAGGAGAGACAGCGAGAAGAGAGATAGCATCTTATATTTTGGGACCATAATTATTCGCAATCAAACTTCTAAATTTATATGGCGCCACTTTAGAGAAACTCTTCACCGGCGCACGCGAACGAAAAACACCATTAATTTTAGTCTACGATTGGGAAGAATGGCTTCCAAACGCTTAGCGCAATGATTTTCAACCGGGGTTCCGCGGAACATTTGGGTTCCGCGGACGTCGGTCACGACGGTCAGAGGTTCCGCGACAGTTTGATGGAAATTCTATGGCGCCAACTGAAATCGCAAAGGTATTAGCAGTGAATAGATTCTCTCACAGCTTTCAGTCATTCTTGCTTAAAATAACATTATTACGTGAATGCATTGTTTTTTTTTATACAATTATGTTAATGTTGTTTTGTATAATTATGTCGTTATAGCTCAGTGCTTGTTATTCGGAGGGCATGCACCTGCATGATATGGAAATCTAATGGCCTTTAAGCATATAGATTGCTTATTATGCCTACAGCACGGTGCACTTCCATTAATCAAGTCGGACAATCACAAACAAAGCATTTTAATCATTCGTAATCGTAATCGTAATCTAGAGACTTCTTCAACGCCCACAAAAGCTAAGTCGCGGGAACCAGCTTATTCACAGGCGCTTAATCAAAACAAAATCGATAGGCAGCGGGTCAAATCCGGAGAATAGATGAATGGCTAAGGTGAGTGATGTTTAGAGTTGAAATGACGAGGCATGTAGAGTTGAAATGACGAGGGCAGTGAGGAGAAGGTCTTAAACAATTAGGACTGTGCGTTTCCATCAATCCAGTCGGACAATCACAAACCAAGCATTTTAAATTATTATTTTTAAACTATTTGGACTGTTCTGAACAAACAGAATCTGCTGAGCACTAGACCCACGACCCAACTTGTTTGATTGTTTCTTCTTTTCATTCGTTCATTTTGAAAGCCTGTAGTAGGCCTAGTTAAATTTCTTATCCAGTGGTAGGACCTAGCGGATAATTATTCGAATTTTTGCGAAGTAAAGTCTAAGCCTTAAGCCTTCAGAATCTTTAGCCGACAGACCTATAATTATAGGCTACTCGCTATTTGTTTTTTTTGGTGTAAAATCACGTAAGATGTGCGAAACTAAAATCTTGCAAATGTGTGATTGCTGTGACAGCAGCACTTTTTCTGGTGCAGCGACGTAACAAGCAAAGGAAGCTAAAATTCTTCAAATAAGCTTAAGCCCATCAGCCTCCTCTTTCTTCGTGTCACTCACAACGCACATGGCGGTTGAGCCCCAAATGATTTTTTAGGCTGAAGACGAATCGTTATGTGTCTGCATATACGCCCACGTGACGTGTTTTATATCTACGACGCGTACAGGACTTAAACCAGGCACAAAAAAATTCACAGAAAACTTGAGGAAGGATATACTTTAACACAACTTGTCTATAGCACTGATTCAGAATAGACCGTATTTCCATTTTTCAATATTCCATCAATAATGGATAGTTGGCGAAAATGAGCAGAAATGCAGAAATGCAAAGAACTTGACAGTGTTTTGTGAACTGGGCCTATACTTTTAGAGTTTTAACTTTTAAGGCATGTATTTGTAATGTGATAGACTGCACCAGAAGTGCAAGTAACGTGCGTTTAATCAAAATAGTACATTGTTTTGCAAGATACACCTGTAGGCTAGGTTGTGTAATCTTGAAATAGGCCTACTGGAGGGTGAACACGAGTGTTCCGCGAGCAAATGCGTGCTTCGAGAAAGGTTCTGCCACTAGAAAAGGTTGAAAACCACAGTGGCTTAGCGTAAAGGTCCAAAGAAAGATCAGGGTGTTTATTACGGACGTTACGATGCAACTTTTTTCAGGAAGATACCAAAACAACCTTTCAGCGTAGGCCTATAATGTACTGGATAAAATTAGATATTTAAAACTTACCTCCATCTGCAACTATGGCATGGATCGTTTCCAAAAGCATGAAAGTCAAAGCCAGTTGCGACTTTCTTGTCCTATTTCAAAATTGAAACAATTATTTCACCAAATCAGTCGTTCAGTACTTATAATTACCTCTGCATGCTTACAGCATAATATTGTATTTATATAATGCAAAACAACATGGAAATGTATACAAATGCATATTTTCATAGAATACAAAACTTCCGTTGATTGACGAGAATTCTGCAAATGACTCTTGCAACCTGAGTGACATAGATCAAAGTAAACAGATTTACATTGCCGAGAGTAAAAACTTCCGAGCAAGAATTTGTTTAGTAAACTGACGTGTGCCCATTTCACGATGACACATTTGCCTTCATCAGATCTGCCTACAACATGCCAATAACGAATTTAGACGTCCTTTTGTTGTTTGCATGAGAAAACACATTTTTACTACTTTTTAAAAGGTGATTTGACTCGAAGTAGTCTATGCACGCACGAGGGGATGTTTTAACTATAATAAGGTCTATAGTTAAAACATCGCCTCGTATAGATTATACTATTGTAAGAACCATTTTACGTTACATGTAGGAGGAAGTTATACATTTCCTTATCATCTTAAGGATTCTCTTAACTGTAACCTGGTCTCTCTCATCCGTGAAGCCTATATGCAGGCCAATACTTTTCACACATTCCATTCACGCTGGCAAGAATACGAACGCAATGCTAATCAAACTTATACAATAACAGTCATTATTCACTAAGGACCATAGGCCTGTATTTTCAAATTTAGAAAATAAAATTCTATGATCTGAACGCTGTGGAGCAGACGTCGAATGAGTTTGTCTGAGCGAATTAATGTTTGTTGTTTCAGAGGAAGGCTATGAGAGAATAATGATTTTAAATTTCAAGCAATACGCAATGCCCTTCGGCCACAACAAAAACAAATTCATACTCAAACATTACTTTTTTATACAACGCGTAAGCAAAGCATTAAACGGCCAAATTACAGAAGAGTAAATTAACAGTCCATGGTATTGAACTAAGTGCGCTTCTGTTTTGTTCAATTACATCCGCCCTTACTATAAGCCAAGAAAATTAGCCCTATATCGGGCATCACTGCAGCTCTAAAGACTTGACACAAGACTAAAATGTCGCCTTAGAAGTTTTAAAATTACGAATACGTTTTGCGATGTAAGGCCTATGAATTGGTCTACAAAATGGGCAAAAAACCTACGTTTTTTTTGTAAATATCCTGACCAAAAGTAGGAATTTCAAAATGAAATTTTGCAGGTTTATTGACTATTTATACTTACACATCAAGGCCAGATTTCATCAAAATATTTAAAACAGAACAAAAGTTATATCACTTTTAGTGAGGCCACCCACTGTTTTTTGACGATTCAAAAAGACAAAAACGTAACGCAGCAAAAAGTAGCAAAACACGATTTTATGAAGTTTCATCTCAACCAATTGTTATCAAATAGCCTTGATATTGATAGATGATTATTATTATTACTATTTTAAAAAGAAACAGGGTACTAGCATAGCTGCACGTCACTGTGAAGTCACTTAGCAAGATGACAATCATGCTGGCAAATAAGGAATCTGTCAGATCAATAATTTTGCTATTAAAGCAATGAAATTCAAATTCCTAAAAAATGAAAATGGTCAAGGTGTCAATGACAGACAAAATGTGTATTGAGACACCTCTTGAGCAAGATCCTAGAGATATAAGGCTATGAAAAAGAGTGAGAGCGCAAAAATTAAGAGTCAAAAGATTTGCCGCAGAATGGAAGGGTATCAGCTCAATCTTGATTGTTCTGGCTTCATTGAGAAAGCCAATGGTCCCAACTCTCCGGATTTGAACCGGATGGATTGATAATCAATTTCGGAGAGCTGTGCTGGGGAATATCACAATCTGCAATCAAAACCAAGAGCGGTAAGAGAGTTGTAATGAGCGCATTGTAGTTGATATATGGGAAGATATGACTTTGGAACGCATCAACAGAGCCATCAAGATCTTTGCAAAGAGACCCAAAAGAAGTTTTGGCACTGGTCGTGGGCACATTGAACACAAGTTGTAAAGCATTATCAAGTTCATTTCACAATGGTTATTTGAGATGTGACTTACCAAAATGGTTTTTAAAAAACTTTTTGTTGCGTTACAAACGCTGAATTGAGTGCTCGTATGAATTGGCTTCAATTGAATGCTTCAAAAACAAAATTGTAGTTCAACGCGACTATTTTCAGCTGTCAATTCACTTTATAAGTTATAATCCGAGATGTCAACATTCTAACTTCCACGCGATAAACGATTCAAAAGCCTTTCACGTTGATCGCCTCCATTGCCTATAGCAGAGTCCTACAGCCAATGGCATGACAGTTTGAGGTCGCGTGATATTTACTTCCATCGAAAATATTTGTGAGGATTATTCTGGGCTTATTTCTTCTGATCCACCCAAGAAAAACGTAAAGATCGTGATCCCAAAATCTTTCCATATTTTAAATTTCGCTGTTATAAAAACGATATAATTATTATAATTATTAGAGATGGTAGCCTATTATGTGCGCTAAACTCATGGCGTCATTATTTTGTGCTCAAATCTTTACGTCACATCTGGCCGAACCGCGTAGCAAAAAATGTTACGAACGTAAATAATGCGCGAATATAACTGCAAATAATTGGAATAAAGAAGCGTAGATTTCAAAAACTTCCTTTATCTAAGTGACAAAGAGCAATTTATGAAATAAGCACGTTGCCGTGAATGGTAGTGACTTTTGAGAAAAAGTTGTGCGGGCAAAATACCGAAATTTCGGGGTCGATGGAAGGCGGGGTCAGAATGGCGAAGTCGGAACGGGGTCAGGCGTGGCTGGGGACAGAAACTTATATTTCCCGGGCAACGCCGGGTAATTCAGCTAGTAGCCTACATTATATGCAAGCAAACATTTATTTAGGGTAGGCTTACACAACGTCATAATCTAGTAGGCGAGTCGGTGCGCGGGGAGCTCGGAATAGAGAGGGAGGACTCCTCCCTCTCTAATTTCCCGGAGGAGACACTGCAGCAAACAGCAACTAGGAGGAAATTGAGCTACATCGGCCACGTGATGAGATCAAACGGTTTGGAAAAGGAGCTGATGACGGCATGCGAAGAGGGAAGGAGAAGACGCGGAAGATCAAGAAAGATGGATGAAATACAGGAAAATTAAGTCTGGCATGAGCCTGGAGGAGCTAAGAGAGGCGACAAGAGAGAGGAGACACTGGAGAGGATACATCATGACTGTCGCCAGAGCTCCAAGAGCTGACGGCACCAGGTAACCAGATAACATACAACAACGGTGATTATAGTTTTCTCTATGATAGGGTGACCATACGTCTCGTTTTTGCGGGACATGTTCCTCGTTTTTTGTGTGTTCCGCGGTGTCCCGGCGACTTGGGCAAAACGTCAAAATGTTCAGGTTTTTGACAAGACTTTATCTTAGTCCTTCCCGTGTTCATAGGGCAATGCAGCTTCTCCATTCTCCTCTGTCCACTAATCGAGTTCCACCGCACGACCACCATCATCACCGACTACTACCGTTGCTCCACGATATCTCCTCGACAAGCCCTCCCCGGATTTTGACCTGGCAACAGAACGAACAGCTCTCGCTATTTCGGATTTGATTTGATGTAGCGCCGGTGAATGAGCTGGTCTCCCTGACCCTGACGTGGATTTTGTGGGCGCTGAAATTTTTCCGGAGATTTACATTACATTACATCGCATTACACTACGTTACATTACATTAAAATAGTGCTGTCAGCCGGGTGTCAGTTGCTGCAACTTGTCTGCAAGATCCTTAACCGAAAGTCATAGACTGTGGAAACTATATAGTTACAGGAGAAAAGTTTAAGAACCGAATTATAGGCCTATATGCCCTATATGTGGTAACCTGTCTTTTAGATTATATACAGTAGAACATTATATACATGTATATATTTATCGCCCGTGTAAAGACAATCGAATTTTTTATAGTTTGCACACGTAGGGCCTACCTATCGCTACCTTAACCCATTAGTGCCTAGCGTCCCCAAAACGGGGACGCCTCTTTGGATAGAGTTATTTTTAATATCAAGCAATACTCCGTATTGCTAGTTATTTTGTTCGATGGTCTACTAAATTATCTTTCAAATGAGGTATAATAAGGCTGATTTTTGTTTGTTTTTGCATATGCCAGATAGATTTTTATTTCGATTTTCCGAAATTTTTAATTTAAAAAATTTATCAATATAAATTTTTATTATCGGGGAAAAAACCTGCTGCGATCGAAAATGTGAGTACATACCCATGTTATTTGTGCTGTTAGCTGCCTGTATAAATTTTACAGCATGGATTCATTGTTGGTTAATACTTTTATTATGCCCGAAAATACCGTCCCCATTTCGGGGACGCTAGGCACAAGTGCCCCCGTCAACTTTTACGCAGCAATAGGTGACTTTCGCTATGTTTGCAACTACAGTGATATATGCATACGAGTTTTCTTAGCATGTCAAGCCCAACCCTGACTGCAAGCACGCGTGAAACTCGTGTAGGACCCATATTCCCATGTGGGAAACCCATATGGAGTCCATCTAATACCCCAAGCAAATGCTGGAAAGGAAGACCACTAACTGTAAGTGACATTGTCGCAATGCTAGAGGGTGAAAGAACTTCTGGAGAAATTTACACAATGTCATGTCCTCCAAATGATCCAGATAGTTCTGAGGAATTCAGATTTCATATGGATCCATGTCAAGGAGTGGGTTGGAGTTACTGGCAACCAACTGTAAGTTTGGCCTGTCGTTGTCAAGCTCTCAGACTGCTTGTCTCCAGCTGATGGCAAATATAGCCTACACTGTATTTTGACAAACTTGTTTACCGTCCTAAATAAGATTGAATTCTGAGCTGCTTGAATTCAACATCCAGGTACCGTGACAGCTAGAACCAATCAACTTAGGACTGCTGCTGCAGTGTTCTTTTTAGCCTATGGGCAAGGTCAAGAAGCCAGACTGTGATGCATTTGACTATTATAATATGGATTCAGCGCCAGGAATAACGTTGACTCGTTGGAATGACAACAGGCTGGTGACACTCCTAATTGAAATGGCATTGAAACACTGAGCACTGCAAGAAAGTCGCCACTGTCCAAAAGAATATTTGAGAACATCGCTCAGCCATAGGCTATCGACCACAGCGACAAACATGTGGAGACTTGATGAGATGGATCAAAACATCAACACATAGCCTACATACAGCATCTCGGTCACATCCAGAAAATGTTGACACTACTGTAACAGTACTGTCATACTATGCTCCTGATGTTGCTTATGAAGTGGATGTGGAAATTGAAATTGCTAGGAATAGGCCACCATATTCAGCAGCTACGCGGGACTTCATAACATTACGCACTGCCATGTGTTCCGCTAGTAGTAAGATGGTAGATGTTCACCTATTTACCATCCTCCTGGTTAACAAAAAGCTGTTTAGGATCTATTGCCAACAGAGTTCATAATTATTATGGAAAGAAACTCAATCCTTTCAGTTCAGTATAATACCAGTACAGCGTTGCTACGATTGCTGCTGTCTAAAAGCAAGGCCCGAAAACAATAAATTTGCCAGTTTTCTTTGATTATTTGAAATTTTTCATAATAATTATGGCAGACAATGAGTTTTACTTTTGCAACTTGATTTCTTTAGCTGCAGGTATGCCTATTTTCATGATTAAATATATGAAACATATAAGAAAACTTCACAGTTGATTTATACAAGTCTGGAAACCATGTAAAAGTTGACGGGGGCATTTGTGCCTAGCGTCCCCAAAACGGGGACGGTAGGAAAAAAATAGTAATAAATGGAAAACACAAATTTCAGGCAAAATGGTGTTTGGCACTGATGTTCATAAGGTTGAAATTACACTATTTTCACACTTTCATGAAAAAACAAAAAGTCAGGCACTAATGGGTTAAATATATGCCTAATTATCTTGACGTTGGATTCGCGTCTGCTGTGTAGAATTTTCGCCCCGACCCTAGCAGAGGTGGTGGTAATTACCGCATACCGGTACGGCGTGTCGCATGAGTTGTGACAGATCATTTTCGTGTCGCCTATTGTATGATCGTTCAAACAGGAGCGTGACAGAAATATTGCTTTCACGACAGAGTTAGCCTAGCCTATACATCATTAGTTCACGACAGAGTAACATCATGACGGGGCGTTTATTATATTCATGTTATCGATTTTCTGCTGCGCCACGAAAGCCCTAAAGAACGATTCAATGTTCATCACACTTCTGCGTTAACTGTTCGTCTTAAAAGCTAGCTTGACAAAGAGAACATCTTCTAGAATTACAGTTTTCGTCATTCCAGTGGTAATTCCAACCCTGAGTGATATGTACACACGTCTCACTTCCAAATTGGCAATCCGGTTGATTGAACAACCAGTTGGTGTACTGCATTGGCAACTCGATATTAGACGCTGGTCTCCAAACAAAAGGCACATCGCATCTTTTGGGATCACTTCTTTGGCTGCCGATCCAGGCGTTTTGTTTGTGTAATGTATCAGAAATGCAGGAACTTCTATTCCCTACAAAAGAAATATGTGATGCGTTCTGAGATAAGGGCCCATAACTCTCTCCCCAGTTACGGAGAAAACGGGCTCTAAAGCAAGCGTAGGTCTATTTTGGTTAGCCTATAGTATGAAAAAACTAATTAGCATCCCTCTTTGTCATCGATAATTTTTCAAAAAATAATTTTTTCTTATCTATAAGATTTTCAGGATTTTATCTTCTATACTTGCAGAACACAATAAAAGCATCAACTCCATAACTTATAACTAATATATATATATAGCATGCTTTCAAAGATTGCTGAAAGTTTAAATTGAAATATCTCGAAATTGTCATTTTCGCATGTTCTGTAATCTAAAAATTAAAAAATATACTTTGGATGGAGATATCAACTTCATTTTTTCTGTATTTTAATGAGATATTACTCAGGCATATGAACCAACACTTAACTCCATTTGAGACTTATGGGCCCTTATCTCAGAACGCATCACATATTCAACTAGCTGTTCAAAGATCTGGAAACATCAGATACTTTTTTTAGAAATGCTTACAATTAAATATCCGGAATATTCCGGATTTCACAATGTGACCTATTCATAAAGTATTTTGTTGTCAGTTTATAGCCTACAAGTTAGGGCTGTTGAGAGGGGTTTGGAAGGTTCAACTCTCCCAATCAATTCATTAGGTCTAACTCATCCCCCATTAATAACTTGGGGCAGAGGTTAAATTTGACCCGCTAGCACTGTATTCAGTGCTTTAGATGATTTTATTTGCTGGATTAATGAAAGGACTAATTACCGAGGCCTGGCTGGCAAAATTAGAGATGAGTGGGGCCCACACGCTACAGCTGCTTAGACCTGTCTGCAGATTGTTTTCCCAAAATCTATATGCGAATATTTTGTGAGGTGAGTACACGATGCATACTCGCGTATATTCTCGAGTACATCCCTAACAGTTATTGACTTAATGGGTACGCCATTGATCTGTATGGTTTTGGCCTACAACTTTTGCTATTTTAAGGAGCGGGTAAAACACCGCTGAGAAAGAATATAGTTGCTAATATCCGATTGTGGCTTAGACGTAGGTCTAATTCTGAATGAATTAACCT
Source organism: Lumbricus terrestris (assembly GCA_949752735.1). Taxonomy (NCBI): domain Eukaryota; kingdom Metazoa; phylum Annelida; class Clitellata; order Crassiclitellata; family Lumbricidae; genus Lumbricus; species Lumbricus terrestris. The sequence continues at coordinate 20,841,451 of OX457040.1, forward strand.
ATACTACAGTGCTGACTGCAAGTATGAGTGTGTCAGTGCATGCACATAGGTGGATAGATAAGTGGGCTGCTATTTACTCGAGAATCCAATCTTCAAGAATTTCGCCACGGCATTCATTTCAGGTGGACTTGTGATGGTGGCTAGACCCGAACGAGGATGAAACTTCTTGCACATGCATTGTTGATGCATCGTCCCAAGTCGTAAGCATGTCATTTAGTTTATACATGTAGCAATGATTGACTCCTGCCACGCGAAAAAATCCATCAGGACAATCTGAAACTGGATAAATCATAAAGGTGGAGCTTTAATTATAGAACGCTTAATCTGGCGCAGTTTAGATCTGTCGCTCGTTCGGCGCTTGCAATTAAAAAGATAAGATGAATAAAATTATTATAAGAAATTAGCTTATAGCGACAATAATTATGCAAAACCAGGTAGGGCTAACATTATTTTATACTAACCATTCGAAAAATAATTCATGCTTTTTTAAAAGCGATCATTTAAGAAAATAATGTTAATCGATGGAACTGAGCAACAATTAATAAATTAATGCGAAGGACTTTTATTTATGAGGACACTTTGACCGTTTTGCTGGAGTGAAATCCGTGTTTCATTACTAGCGCTCAGAGTTATCGGCTACTGTTTTCAACAATGTTATCGTATACAATCAAAAAGATAGACGAATAACATTATTATAAGAAAGCTTATCGACATTATGTAAAACCAAGTATAGCCCCAATATTTTGTTATACTAACCATTCGAAAAATAATTCATGCTTTTCAAAACACGGCCATTCAAGAAAACAATGATACTCGATGGAACTGTGCAATAATTAATTGGTGGGCGCTTTAGACTTTCGTTTATGAGGACACATAAACCATTTGCTGGAATGAACTCCTTGTTTCATGGTTAGCGCTCAGAGTCATCGGCTACTGTTTTCACATTCGGGGTTCAATACCCAATGGGTAAAGAGGATTATTAAAAAGGAAAGAATTGCTAAGAGGCGGGCTAAATGGAAATCTTAAGAAAAGAATGATCGAAACCTTGTTATGGAGTGTGACGTTATATGGCGTAGAGACATGGGCAATGAAAAAAGAAGACACCAAGGGGCTAGAAGCTTTTGAAATGTGGGTATGGAGAAAGATGGAGTTGGACAAAACACGTTACAAACAAAGAAGTACTAACAATGGTAGAAGAGAAAGGATCTCTGCTGCACACAATAAAGACGAGACAAAAGAATTGGTGGGACATTTGCTGTGAGGTAACCCACTGCAGATTGAAATAATTGAAGGAAGATTGGAGAGAAAGAGGTGCAGAGGAAGACCTAAACAAAAACTGCTGGACGGGATGATGGAGGAGGGATACAAGAACTTAAGAACATGGCGCAACAGCGTGAAAGGTGGAGACATTGGACGTTTGGACCTGCCTCTTAGCAGAGAACCTAAAGAAGATGTTACATAATTTGCCTACCTTTCTTGCAGATGTATCTCATCGGCTTTTTGCAGTTGTCATTCTTCCAGTAGCCAGACAGGCCGCTTGAGTCTTCACTGATCTCAATGTGGCCACAATGTAGAGCGTCCGTGGGTGACGGAAATTCATTCTCCCATAAGTTCATATTGCGCGACATTGCTGATCCATCTGTCCAGACCCATTTGTCAGATTCTTTGCGAAGACCAATCCAATAATTCAAGCAGTCGTCATGCGACGAACACGCGGCACCCCGTCAAAATAGCCCGGACAAAATAGCCCCGTCAAAACAGCCCCGTCATAATCGCCCACCGACAAAACAGCCCCGTCAAAATCGCCCAGCGACACAATAGCCCCGTCAAAATAGCCCCGTCAAAATGGCCCGTGGCTATTTTGTCGGGAACCGACGAAGTCGCGGAAGAATACACGATTTTCGTTAAGATGTAATGTCAATAGCCCCGTCAAAATAGCCCCGTCAAAACAGCCTGGGGCTATTTTGTCGGGAACCGACGAAGTCGCGGAAGAATAGGCCTACACGATTTTCGTAAAGATGTAATGTCAAAGAAATTGGTACAAAAGAGGTTCATTGGAAATCTGTTCAGAGGTTCCAATGGCGGAGGGAGGGAGGGAGGGAGGGAGGGATATTCAAACCTAGTGTTATAGTAGACCTACACATCTTTTACGCTTTAAGAATATGCTATGTGCCGGTATGATTGACACTTAGGCAGGCCACGCCCACAGCTGCATGTGGGATGCCCGGTTGCGGGCATGAGCCAGTCGAATCGTACACGTCATCGAGAACACACGCTGACTTGTTATCTTAGCCTAAACGATACATGGCGTTAGAAGCGGTGATTTAGAACCCACTTGACAACGACAAAAAAATAGGAAATAAACGAAAATGGCGTAAGTTTCGCAAATACCTATTCCAGCGCCCTTAAAGACTTCGAACTTGGCCTGTGACTGGAAGCGATTCAAAGGACAATGGACAAATTAGCCTACGTCAAGGCGGCGAAGGTAGATGGGGAAGCGAACGATTGCCAGGCGGCGATCTTTCTGGCGTGCATTGGGCAGTGGCGTAACAATCCGGCCGGGGCCCCGTGGACATTCTAAGCCTTGGGGCCCTTAGGCTACCCGTTAGCGACATTAAAGAGTAGGATTAACGAGATAGTTATTTGGATAAAAGGGAAGAGTGAGATTATATTTATAAAGTGCTAATTAATTAACTAATTAATTATGGTGTCCTGGTGCCATAGCAATAATAGGACTAATAGTCTAATTACGACAATTTATATGGCGCTGTAACATGGACATGCCTTTACAGGAGCGCCTTACAAGGCAGCTGATGTCATCTGCTATTTGATCTTAATAAGCTCCTCGACGGTTTGCGAAATTGCATTAGCCTATAGTAGTTTCGACAATACGATGTAACTTTGGTTATATCCCATTTGGTCATTTATCACAGTTTAAGGCCATGATTATTTATTTAAAAGACTTGAATTGGTTACATAAATACCAAAATAATTGTCTCATTTTTTCACCCGATGAATCCAACTATACGACGAAATTTCCCGATGAGATAGCCTCACTAGACGGCGCTGATGAGGAACAGATGGCGGAGCTGCGAATGATTGCTTCTGCAGACACGGTGACGCGGCTAATCAATGCTGCAAAGGACGATGATGTTTATCACAACTTAATACAGCAGATCGCTATCGGCTGGCCAGAGACTCCGACCACCCTGTCAGCTGATTTACGACCCTATCATACATTCGCTGATGAATTGACCGTCAGCTGTGGCCTTGTCTATAAAGGTAATCGGGTAATTATACCCCCCACAGCTGCGTCCCCACATCTTGGAGCGACTAGACAGTAGTTTTAGGCTTTAGGCCTAACCTTAGTAGTTTTTCCACGTTTTGCGATTGAAAACATTATAACTTTTCATACTATACAGTAGTTTTAGGCTTTAGGCCTAACCTTAGTAGTTTGTCCACGTTTTGCGATGAAAACATTAAAACTTTTCATACTAGACAGTAGACATCAGTTTTCTTCGTATTTTCACATTTCATAACAAAGCTGTTAAACATTCGTTAAGTTGTCGTTTGGCCGGACTATTTGAACGGAACTATTTACACGGGCTGTTTTGACGGGGTTATTTTGACGGGGCTGTTTTGACGGGGCTATTTCGTCGGGGCTATTTTGTCGGGAACTACTTTTATCGGGGCTGTTTTGTCGGTTTGCGATAATGACGGGGCTTTTTTGTCTTTGGGCGATTATGACGGGGCTGTTTTGACGGGGCTGTTTTGACGGGGCTATTTTGACGGGCCACCCGAACACGCGGTTCTAGAACCCAGCATCATTAATTTATGTGCATTATAATAATTACTTAATGTTCATTTATAAAACAATGGTAAATATTGAGCTGATTTGTAATGATTCATCACCGCAACTCATTTTACAGGCAGGTAGTATGTAGGCCTACCAATATTGACTAAACAAAAAAATAAGTATGGCGTGTTGATAAGTAATACAGAATGCTAGAATTGCGGTCGAATGTGTTGCTAGGAGTGACGCGACAAAAGCGCCCAGGCAAATGGTCACAGCGGCCCAAGCGCGCAAAAGCAAAACATAAAGAAGAAACATTATTTATACTAGAAATCTAGAAATAAACTAGATTTGTAAAAACTTTAGGCAAAAGAAAACACCATTTTTTAGAACATATTTAGGCCCTACATGTAAACTAAAATTGTCGTGAATGTTCCGAAAGTTCATTAGTAGGCCTACCATCATTAGTCAAACATTAGGCAGGCACAGGAAGACAAAATACATACTAGAATATTTCTAAACTAGAGATAAACTATAATTGTCTGCGCGCTTTGTCTGTGCGCTTTTACCTGCGCTGTTTTGTTACGACGCCTTTGCTATAGGTTACGAGATGCTAACTGATGTTAGTAGCTCGGTGATGCTGCTTGGTTTAAACTGGAGCCAATTACACGTAGCCTAGTTTTAAGAATTGAGTGTAGGCTACTCAATTGTGGTTCTAATTTTAGATTCAAAATGTGAAAGAAAGAAATTAATCGGCAGCTAGGGATTAAATAATTATAATTGTATAATTGCTGGTAACTTTTGAACTCTTGTACAGCGCCCTTTCCTTCGGCCTCGGCTGAGCTACGGCGCTATATAAATCGTCTTATTATTATTATTATTATTATTATTATTATTATTATTATTATTATTATAATTAATATTATTATTATTATTATTATTAAACGAAGTTCATTTTAGACGAATTCTTAGGATTTATGAGTAAATTGTCTGGTTCAAATGTGAGATTTATTCCAGTGAGAGACGTAGCAACCGGACCTCATCCTCTAGCTCTGACACAGTGTTGCCTTCGTGGTTCAGCAGCTTTTGTCCTTCACATGAAGGGCCTTGAAGTGGGTCTTTTGTATTTGGAGCTTAAGATCACACTACAATTACGACCATCTAGGGTTACGAGACAATTTCCGAACTTAAGAGATGAGGTTACGGAAATGAAAATAATAGCTAATAGCTACTTAGCGTAAAAACTACTCTTAGTGTGATCGAACATTCTACCTTTGTCTGGTGCATGGGCAGAGTTTATCAGAGGCTAGGGGTTAAGCCCCACCAAGAAGACCCATATTCAGTTTTTTTACCGTGTAAATAGTATCTTTACCCCCCCTCCTCCCCAAGAAGGCGCAGACTCATAAATTTGTTTGGGGAAAATGGTTCTGTTCACAAACGTAAAACGTCCGAGCTAAAAAGGGCCAACAACTTTTCTGTCCGGGAAAATTTGTATTTTTCGGCGAAATTTCAGCTCGAGGACTAAAAAAAGTCATCAACTTTTTGGGCCCAGAAAATATTTGTCGGCGCCGCTCGTTCTTGACCGAGTCTCAGCCCCAACAGAGCCCAAGTTCTTCTCAAGTTCTTTTTGAGCCCCTCCAAGAACCGAAACCAAACTCCGCCCATGGTCTGGATCGAATTAAGTCTTGTTTATTCTAAGACTAGTCATTTCTATTTTGGAGTGAAAAATCACCAAAGAAACGTCTCTTAATTTATTGCAGTTGATTAAAGCAATCGCGACATTACTTAAACGTCTTTCTTTTCTGGTTCGGCCTGCAGTAAACCGAACTGTCATAGGATGCCTCCTGAGATTATTAATTTATTATATCAATACCTCATTTAACACTGGTTTTTGTGCCAAATAAAACACTGATATATAGAAACACATGCATTCCTACCGTTCTATGAATAACAATGGTAGAATGAAGAGCTGTTCATCAATTGAATGTATGGATGCCAGCGACGATGACATGTCCTTGCAACTCTGTTCGGCAACATCGAAACTGGCGTAGTGTTCGCTAACATGGTAGCATTGGCTATTCGCAGGATTCATCGCCCAACCATCAAGACAAACGAAATCTGTATTAAAATCGACGAACGTTTTAGAACATTTTGACAGCAGGCTATGCCCGATGAACAATTTTCCTCATTGGGAACGCATGACAATGTAGAATCACTACACAACGAGTAGCAATGTATAATGCAAGCAAACAGATCATGGTATTCGTTTTTTATTATATTTATTTTGCACCAGAGGCATACTGTGGATATTTTACTGTGCCTATGTAATGTAAGCTAGTTTGCGTGGACTGGCGATTCACAAACTAAACCCTTAACAGCTTAGGAATGAATGCTATTTTCGATTAGGCCTCCATGGCCTTATAAGGGTAGATATGTAACTCCTGTAGCTTTTCAAAACCGTCACTAAATTCTGTTTTTGAAGCATTCAATTGAAACCAATTCATCCAAGCACTCAATTCAGTCCTCATTGTTAACGTGGCGTCGTTGCATTGAAGCCGGAAGGTTCGAGGTTCGAATCCACCTCGCCGTGTAGGGACCTTGGGCAAGTCCTTCACTCGCAATTGGTCAGCGCTTCGGCGTGAAACTCCGATGCAGTGTCCGCTCTGCATTCGGGAGCGCCTCTGAGTAGTGAGCTTGAAGGGGCACTATAACAAGTGCACATACAAACAACATTAACTATAGTCCCAGCTGACAGAGATCGCTGTGAAATTTCTTCTCACCGACTTTTCAGTTCATGACGTGAAACCAAACATTTTCCAGCAGAAAACTGGCCGTAGAAGTCTCATCTTATCGTTGGTTCTGTCCGTGACTCCGCTTTCCAAACTGGCTTTCTGCATCGTTTGCTTAACAATTAGGCCTATAGACATCTTGGTACGCAACCTACCTGGGCTTTTTAACGTGCAGTTCTACACAAAATGGGCAGTTGCAAATAAATTTGAGCCTTTGTAAAAGGTACACTAGTATTTATTGTGCACTAGTAATTATTAGAAAAAGGTAACTGCAGCCGGTTTACCTCGGAAGAGCGAAATTGAACAGTTTAGGAATGAATGCAATGAAAAATATGCAGCAGGAAGAAGGTCAAATTTGCAAATTTTAAGCGGATGAATTTTAAAAAGTTCTCAGATTTTACAAACGGCAACTTGCGACAATTAAAGGAAAAACTTGGGTCAAATTTCGGACAAATTACTAAAAAAGGTCATCTGAATTTGCGAATAGAAAATTGATTGCTGGTTGTGCAGTTAAAAAATTTCTTTAAAAAGTCGTGCAGTCTATATTCCCCGAAACGAATGAGGATGCACACGAGTGACATTGGTTAAATGATGGCTTGGCTGTTTGTTGTTTAACGACAATGTGTCTTTTCAAAGGTGTTTGCGTCGTCCTCCTATTTTCTTTAGGCTGGAGTCTGGCACCGGCGCAGCACGAGCGGAGTTAAGGACAGAGCCAACGATAAGTCGAGGCTTCTACTGTGACAGCGAGAGAGAGAGAGAGAGAGTGAGAGAGAGAGAGACAGAGAGATACAGAGAGACAGAGAGCGAGAGACAGAGACAGAGACAGAGACAGAGAGACAGGGAGAGGGAGAGATAGAAAAGGAGAAAGAGAGAGAGAGAAACAGCGCGAGACAGAAAGAGAGAGACAGACAGACAGAGAGCGAGAGACAGAGAGACAGAATAGACAGGGAGAGGAAGAGATAGAAAGAGAGGAAGAAACAGTGTGAGAGAAAGAGAGAAAGAGTGTGTGAGAGAGAGAGAGAGAGAGAGGGGGAGAGGGAGAGAGAGGGAAAGAGAGATTATTCATAGGAGCTTCAGAACTGACAACACCATTCACGATCGAAAGGATGGTTTCACACGCTTGCCGCAAAGGTCCACAGGTCCACAGAGAGACCATCAGGCCAGGTTGGTCATTACCGAGGATGCAGTGCAACTTATTTCAGAAAAATGGACTAACAAAACAACCTTTCAACGTAATGTACCGGATAACATTGCAGTGTTTAAAAGAATATGAATGGCGCAACCTATTTGCATGAAGTTTAAATAGTAAGAAAAATACCTCCATATGAAGTTATGGCTCGGATCAATTCCAAAAGTATGAAAGACAACGCTAGCGGCGACTTTCTTGTCCTGCTTCAAAATTGAAAGAATTTCGCCAAATCAGATGCTCAGTAGCCTACTATGCCTCATTATGCTTATATACATAGCGAAATATTGTATTTATTGAATACAGAACAACATGGAAATGTTCATAAGCGTATATTTTCATGGAATAAAAAACTACGTTCATTGACGAGGATTCTGCAAATGACTCTTGCAATCTGAGTGACAAAGTCTAGAGCAAAATAGAGAGTTAGCCTACATTGTCGACAGTTAAATCTACGGAACAAGAATTTGATTACCAAACCGACGTGTGACAATCTTTAAGATGACACATTATTTTGTCTTCATCTGCCTACAACGTGCCAATAACAAATTTAGGTTCTTTTGTTTGCCTGTGAAAATATATTTTTGCTAAAACGCAGTGTAATGCTATTAAATAGCATTACACTGCGTTTTAGTATAACTTCTTCTTAATGAAACGTTAACTGTTTTTATAATAAAGATATATATATTTAAAACACCATCTTGTGCGTGCATTCTTCGAGACAGAAGTTATACATATATTATAGCCTACATAAGCTTACCTTGCCATCTTTAGGATTCTCTTAACTGTAACCTGCATGGTCTCGCCCTCTCATCCGCGAAGCCCAATACTTTTCATACAATTGCATTCGTGCTTGCAAGAGCATTACGGAAAAAACCAGATAGCCCACGAATAAGTATTATTATTGCTAATCAAACTGCTACAATAACAGTCATTATTCACTAAAAATCGTAGGCCTGTGGTTACGAATAATTATAGAAAATAAAGTACTATGAACTGAACGCTGCGGAGCAAACATCGAATGAGTTTTTTATGCTTGATCAATCGAGTGCAATAAATTCATGTTTGTTGTTTCAGAGGAAGGCTTTGCCAGAGTCCTGATTTTAAATTTCAAGCAATACAATCGCAAAAAATCAGGGATGCCACTCCTAGCTTTTTCCACCTGAATCTAGGTTTTTCGGTCTTGTCTAGGTTTCCAGGATGTTTGGTCATGATCTAGCTTTTTTCTCACGGCGATTTTCCAACTTTTTCTGCATAAAATTGTTCTTTTTAGGTGAAAATGCACAAACGACGTGAGAAGAGTCGAAAACTGTTTGAATTTGAACTAAAAATGTAAATTTTGGAGCGAAAGACTAAAAAGGTTGTCAGAAATATTATTATATAGAAATTTTATTGGGGAGGAAAAGAGAGCAAATTTCAGTTATCGGATGACTTAAAAGGTCAGGAGAAGTCTTCAAGCCGGAAAGTGGGAAAATTTATGTATTTTTCAGAGAAATTGTCAATCTAGCCTTTTCTAGCCTTTTTTCGACTGAATAGGCCTATGACTTTTCTTTAATTCAGAGTGGCATCCATGCAAACAATTACAGGGTACGATGAAATTTTGAATTCAATGCGTAAGCAAAGCATTAAACGGCCAAATTACAGAAGAATAAATTAACTGTCCATGACATTGAACTTGTTTGTGTGTATGTGCACTTGTTATAGCGCCCCTTCAAGCTCTCGCTACTCAGAGGCGCTCCCGAATGCAGAGCGGACACTGCATCGGAGTTTCACGCCGAAGCGCTGAGCAATTGTGAGTGAAGGACTTGCCCAAGGTCCTTACGCGGCGAGGTGGATTCGAACCTCGAACCTTCCGGTTTCAAGGTGACGACGCCACCACTATACCACAGCGCCCCAACTAAGTAGCCTACAAGGTGGGTCAAAAAAAAAACCTAGGTTTTTTGCCAAATCTTGATCAAAAGAAAGAATTTCGAAATGAAAATTTGTGGTCTTAAAGGCAATTCATATTTACACATGTTGACCAGATTTCATCAATATATTTCAAAGAGAACAAACGTTATATCACTTTTAGTGAGGCCACCCACCGTTTTTTGACTATTCAAAAACAGTTTCGCTTGTCCCATCCTTTCTCTCATATTTTTATTGGTATCTTGTCTCTTCCTGAGACGTAGGCCTAATAGATTCTTCTGAGTCATCTATGGTGCGCTGCCTCCAATCTTTTCCTATTTGCCACCGTTAGTGGCCATGTCTCCGCTCCAAACAGCAGTAGCCTATACTCGGCACTATAACATATGACCGTGTCTTAACCTTCATGCTGCATCCATTGCGCTTCCATATCTTTTCCTATCTCCCGAAAGTCGCATAATGCGTTTCGAATGTCTATCCTTATCTCCTTATCACAGTTACTGTCCGCTGCTAACGTGCTGCCGAGATAACAGGGGTCGTTCATCATTTCGACTATTCGACTGCCATAATTATATCTTCGGTCACGACCATCACCATTTCCTGCCACAGGAAGATAGATTGTCAACTTAGATAATTGAAAGGTCAATTCTTTGTAATAATGTTATTACTGAACATAATGTAGTTTTTATCTAAAAAAGAAACCGTAACGAAAGTGAGTTGTCAATTCAGGCCTCCATGGAATGTTAAAGATTGTACTATAGTGTAGAGTGTAGACCATAGGCGTAGGAGACGGCGGTCCAGAGGGGGCAAATGCCCCCCCCAAATTTCGGGCAAGTCTGTTTTTTCGGGCAAGTAGATCCGGGAAAATATTAACCAAACTTCTTGAAGTTCAACAAGTTCAACGTTCATTAGTATACCACATTATTTCCCAGTTCCATCTTGCCCGAATCGAGTTAGATATTAGCTCACAACAACCAGGGTTAGCAGAAATTCCAGAATAAGTTCTGAATTCACGGTAGCATTTTATAAATAAGCTTAATGGCGAGAATCGCAGCAAATTCAAGAGCCGAAATTTGCCCGAAAATCTTGCCCGAATCGAGTTAGATATTAGCTCACAACCATTGATGCCATTGATAACAGAAATTCCCGAAAAATTCTGAATTCATGGAAGTATTTTGTAAATAATGGCGAGAATCGAAATAAATTTAAGAGCCGAAATTTGCCCGAAAATCTTGCCCGAATTGAGTTAGATATTAGCTCACAACAACTATGAATGGCAGAAATTTCCGAAAAAGTTCTGATTTCACGGTAAATAATGGCTAGAGTCGCAGCAAATTCAAGAGCCGAAATTTGACCGAAAATTGCGACTAGGCCTATTCGTTTCATTTGGGAAAATTCACAGCATGCAAGCTAGGTGCAACAGAAAACGGAATTCACTGCCTGAATGACATCGAAATTTCTACTGGTCATGAGGTAAAATAGACACGATAATCTTGCGATCATCAACATTGAAAGTGCAGATCTTGGTATGTTCTCTGAAAATTTAGGCCTACAATTAATCTTTTCCTTCTTGTCAAGTGTGCGGGATCAGGGTGTTGCACTTGATAGCTTACTTATAACCTATTACGGGAAGGATAATACCTTAACTGAGCACATTTCCAAAAGCACACGTTCCTCTTATTTTCATTTAAGGTGTCTAAGGATCTTTCGCTGTTCTGTCTCCACCCATTGGCTTCCTTTCCGTGCTCACATACAATCTAAATTCCTCACTCTGATCTTCAAGGCTCAGCGAGGTTTGCCCCAAATATCTGACCGACGTTATACTAAGGCCTCACTCAGCTTCCTCCAACCGTCCACTTCGTTCATCCAACAGACTTGACTCTTGCTTCCGACTTCTAGAACTGCAGTGGCTCAGTCATGATCATTTGCCTCAATTGGTCCTTTTCTTTGAAATGAGCTTTCTCCTTGCGTTCGCACTACGCTTTTTCCGGCAGTCTCTCTTCTTCCTTATATCCTCTTAAAACATGCCTCTTCGAGCATGGTCTTGCGTAGGCTAGGAGCGGCTTTGAACGGTTCACCATACTGAGGCGCTTTGTAGATGATTAAATTCAATACGAAACAATCTACACTTATGAATTTAATAAGTTGCTCGTGTGAAGTTTGAACTGGTTAAGCGTCAGGAATGTGTATACATAGGCTACATAGCAAATTTGCTTATATGCCTAAAATTACCCAGCCTATAGTCTCTATAATATGGCTGGACCCCGGGATATTTTCTCCTTGTCCCCGGGTGTGGGTGCAAGAGCAGAGATGGCTATGTGTGCACGACGTCAATTATTCCGGGTTTAATTTTTCGGGCAAAAGTAAATTTTTTGCCCCACCCCCCCCCCACTGCTGAAATGTCCCCTACGCCTATGGTGTAGACACTGTAGGCCTACATAAATACTGCTTCAATTGCTTGGGGCCCGCTGATGCAGTACTGTTGTAAAATGCTGCTCCGGCTTACTGAAGCAGTCTAGCTTTAACGGTCTAACGCTAACAGTTTCCAACCTAACAGAAGCTGGCCTACTTTAACAGCCTACTCTAGAATTTGAGTCTGCCTAAATTGAAATAAGATAAATCCATCAATTGGGGAAAGCAATCCTAACTCCTAAGCTAATTTTGAAATTCTGCTGTAATAAATATTTCCAGTCGCTTTCGATCAGCATATTAAACCATTGGCTTACCTGCACAATGCTTGCACCGTTCTCGCGGGCTACTTCAGTCAATTGGCAGGTATCATGACGAAAGTAGTAGAATTATCTTCTGTTGTGCCTAATTGAACATTCGTTTTACTCTATTCATCATTAACCTCTTGCTCGCGTTATTTGAATTTAACCCTGGACGTATGGATCCAGAGTTTAAGCACAGCTTATGACAAAAATTGTTTTGGCATAATATACCAAAACAATTGTTTGGCATAATATTATTACAACTAATTTTCGTCCCTTTTATAGTAAACCCTATTGGTCCAGGTACTCGTGGGTCTATAGTCATGTGGTTAAGGAATAACATTTGTTAGAACGTTTTCCTAGAAGTGCGATGATTACTTCCTCCAAACGCACTATCGCGATTGAAGACATAATAATTATTATTTGGAAATTATAATTGCCAAGAAACTCATGATCCTTCATTAAGGCCATCAATTTCGTTGGTTTTGGTCATTCTTTCAACATGGGGAGGGCAATGGTCCGGGGGATAGTTGTCCGGGGTAATTGGCACGGGGTAATTGTTTCGGGGTAGTTGTTGCGGTAATTGTCGGGAGGGGGGTTAATACCCGGGTTATTGCCTGGGGTAATTGTCCTAGAACCGATTTCAGTTACTGCAGTTTCTCTGCAAGGAACCTAACCGAAATCATATACTGTAGAAACTGTTTACAACAAAAACGTTGAAGAGGTTGTGGTAACCCAGCTTTGGGATTATTTGCAGTAGAAAATTATATATATATATATATAATATATATATGTATATATCCAGTGAAAGACGATCGAAACTTTTTTTAATATTTCATAGCGTTGTTTATTTTCTTATGTGTCATGAATGCCGTAAAGAAAAATTCAGTGTTAATCACACTTCTGCTTTAACTGTTCGTCTTAGAAGTCTGCTTGACAGAGGGAACACTTTCTATTATTACAGCTTTCGTCATTCCATTTGTAGTTCCATCCCTGAGAGATATGCATACAAGCCTCGAGTCCTTGAAAGCAATCCGGCTGCCCATTCCCCCAGTTGGCGTATTGCATTGGCAATTCGATATTAGATGCTGGTCTCCAAACGTACACATCGCATCTTTTGGAATCCCTTCTTTGACCGCCGATCCAGGCGTTTTGTCTGTGTGCTGGATTCACAGAAAAACAAGAACTTCCGTTCTCTACAAAGAAAATATTCATCCAGCAATTCAAAAATCTGGAAATATTTGATATAACTATACCTTTTTTTTACAAAGTCTTACGATTAAATTACCGGGTTTCACATTGCAGCCTATCTAGGTCTAGGCCTATAGGTCCCATATTGGCCAAGGCCGACAAGTCCTATTTAGGCCAAGGCCGATAAGTCCTATTTAGGCCAAGGCTTATAAGTGCTTTTATTGTCTGTCAGTTTACGCAAATCACGGATTGATCTCCAGGGAAATGAAGAAGACAGGAGAGCGGAAAAGAAGGAGGGATATGGGATGGGAGGGGCGATGAGTGGAACGGAATGGGAAATAAGCGTGTGAATACCGAAATATACCTGGCAACGCCGGGCACCGCAGATCTGTGTGGGCTGGGTGGCGGCATCTGCTACGCAGAGGTGGGTGGGTCTGGATCGGGGCGAAATATTCAAATTATCTGAGTAGCGCCGTGTAGGCCTACCCCAGCGAAGTGAAGATATGAAGATAAGGAACTCTGGCTTTCAGATCAGACGAAACGAAGGACTTTAAAAACAGGAGCAAGAGCAAGAACGTCGACATGAGATCATCATTTGCTGTCTTTCGATGGCACGGCATTTTGAAATCCGGTTTTAAAGCATTTCTTCCAATACAGAGTTTTAGCCAGGGAAACTCTGTTTCTGAGAGAGACTTTGTATCGGGAGAGACTTTATTTCACGACACCGGCCCCAGATGCTGGAACAGTCTTCCTCCGGTCCTGCGAGCGGCCGACTCAATAACTTGACTCATTCAAATCTGACTAAAAACTTATTTATTTTGTAAGGTCTGTCCTGTTGTTTAATACAGTATGTGAGACGCCCTTGTAATGGCATGATTGTGTTACCGCGCCATATAAATCGTCATTGTTATTATTATTATTATTATTATTATTATTATTATTATTATTATTAGGCTATTATTCAGTTCAGCATTTAAGTCTATCCTCCTCTAGCGTCTTGGTGTATTCGATAGGGCTGGCTGCATGGGAAACCCACAGAAAGGCTTTCCTTGTAGGATGCACTAACTGTGGTGCTATGGCCTACCAGGCGTATACATGTATCTACTGCCGTGCGGCATGTGCGGTGGCCTCTGCTGATCTGCTATGCCGTGCTATAATAGACGTTCAGTCTGATTGGATGGCCTCAAACCATCTGTTCCTAAACCACTTAAACAGCAGTTTCTCTGGCTTGGGAGTCGCACACATATGGCCGATGTAAACATGCACCTGTTGGCTTTGACCTTCCTTCGTCTCACTTCCAATTACTGCTCGCGACCTTGAGGTGACGCCCGATCAAGAGCTCAGGTTTTCGCAACACATTAACTTGATCACACGAAGCTGGTTTGACAACACTGCCGTCACAAAGATGATTAGTGTCTCCCTCCTCCTTTATCCAGGTGTGGAACTGGCCCTGGCAGAGTGCAACCAGCTGCGAAATTACGCGAAGCTGTTACTTCATCGTCTATTTGGGGGCGCTCTCTCCTCCATGGTGCTTCCGTTGTTGTTGTTGTTGTTGTTTTTGCCCATGCCTTTGTTACAAGCAGCGTTGATCACCGTGCCTCGATTCCTACTGCTCTGCTTCTGGGGCAATAGGACGTTATTCTGTTTAGCTGCAAGACTTAGTGGTCGTATTCTAAAACGCGACTCAGTCGATGTTTTAACGGGCTTCCTGCCTCCCATGCAGTGCATCTCTTGTAGGCTGCACGAAGGCAGCGTCAGTTGCGGTGTCTTGCTGTTCGTGTATCGTCCTTCCTTTCTGACCTCTATCGTCCAGCTACTAGGCCAACGGAGAACTTTTTGTCTCCCAGGTCCGTTTATCTCTCAAGTAGATGTTAGGTTGCCACCTGGAACTTACTTCCATGTGAGCTACTGTGACGCGCGGGGGCGCCGCCTGTCCTAACGTTTCCACCCCCAAATTAATGGGCTCTAGTGTTGCGCGCCCCCTTAAGCGCGGTTGAGGAAAGCTGGGTCCTAGGTCAAGGGTTTTGGTGCCAATGGTAGCAGGTTCGAATCCTAACCTAGGGTGTGAGCTTCTCTGGTTACCAAATTCCTCAGGATGGGCCGATTTTGGACATATGTCAGCGGTGGCTGTTAAGCTCACAACAGCCCCACTAAATGGGTGCTTATCTGGGTTCGATTCCTCAACATTTCCCTCAGCTCCATCACCCACTTTACCTTCAGCTACCGACTTCACCATTGTTTCACATTCTTTCTGGCGGGAACTTAATTGGGCTTGCTGCATGGAAACTAGATTCAGCTCTTCAGCTAGACCGATTAAAATGCTACTCTGGCGCTCCATAAATTGTTCTATGGTAGTCATTTGTTTCTGTAATACAGCAGGGTCTAAGTCATCAGTATTGTCTGTAGTCTCCATCTCAAGGGTTTCTCTCGGACATAACTCATCTTCCTCTTGTCCTGTCCCTAAGACACTGTCACTTTCCCCGTCGGAGTCCATTATAATTCGATAGCAGAAATTACTTCACAGTTCTCTATTTAAGTTTCATTTATTATTGAATCAATCAAGCGACTGTCTGTCGTTCATTAGCAATTATTTACACAGCCGATAAAATAGAAACAATATTAAAGATTCACGATTAAGGCCCTCCTAAAACGCCTATGTCTCTTGACTAGCTTAAGTTTTATCAGATCAGTTCGCAGACTGACTATTTCACACCTATCCGATCAGTTCACAGACTGAATATACCACAACTAATATTTGCACCAAAATAGCGATACAAGTTTTATCTAATTACACCTAGTTCAGGTTCGAGCTCTATAGATTAGGTTGCTTATACTTCCCTTTTCCCATTGATATTTTAGGACAGCCGATCCACCGTTTTCCGTCCTGTAGAAAGTTATTGAGTCGTCGGCCGATGCCAGAATTTCTCCGTCGGAAGCGTATTATTAATTTAATCGTTGCCGGAAATCTTCGTAATTACACATCGATTCACAGGACATCGGAAGAACCTCGTCTTCTACCTGAGAAAACTTGCCAGAATCGAAAATACCATCAATTTCACCACGTTTCACGATTTCCACAAGCGTAGGTGTTACTCGATTGAATTCTGCTGCCCGACTAAAGGTTTGCGCGTTAATTTGCCGCAAGAGAGCGCTTTTTGGCGCCTAAAACATCGCGTGATGTCTAACCAATCAAAAATCGCCGGTGGCGGAAAGTTCCATTGAAAAATGCATGGGAAGCTAAATATAGCGATGACCGCATCGATCAGTGCTAAGCATAGCACCCATGAATTCGTAATAGAAATAGCGGCCTTACTTAAGTAAATAAGTAAGGTAGCTTGTAGCAACCTGGTTCGCTACACCCCCCACAACTTACTCTTAAATTTACCAGTACCCTGGTAAATTTAATAATACTTCGGAGCTCGAACCGGATACATAGTACCTGTATATCATCTAGCATGCTACAGCTCACAATGTCTCAGAAGTTGCATCAATTGGCATACAAATTTGTACAATGACTGATTATTAGTCAGTCATAAGGGTTCACATATGCAAAACAACAGCTCTTAACTAATCGAGGTCTTCACACTGACCAACAAAGCCTTACTAATCTCCTCATTCACATAAACTGTCACAGTTTTTATCATTAATACCTGCCATCAGATTACATACATCATATAGCAATGATATCTCGGAAAGGTAAAACATAGCAATGCAGGACATAGCATTTCCAAGACAACTCAGTAACACAATTGTATAGTCCACATAAAGTAACCAATTGAAATTATATCTTCATTTCACGACTAGTGTTATATGCTAGATCCCTCGATACTAAATTATAGGAGCCTGGTACATTTAAGCGGTAACATTACTGCTTACAACCAACTCGATAGCGTTAAACGAGGAATGGCCAGAACCATGCGGCCTTCTTAATAGTAAAGAGTGTTATAACTATCGCCTCTTCATGACTTCCTACCCACGGGGATATCAAATCCAAGATGTCAATCTTATCTTCCATGCCAACTGGTTGTTTCGGTCTGTAAGAGGAAGAGGAATCGTTTAACGTAACCCCATTAACTACACATAATTACAATCACATAGCTTAAACTACTTTTAGCAATTATCCACAATGAAGCTTAACTACACACTACTTCCAGCAATTGCACGGAACCCTAGCGAGAGAAAGTCCTCTTAACACATGTAGTCATGTTCCGGCGCCAAATCCTATATTAATCCGTTATTACATTTTTATACAGCAGTAGCATTATTAGAATTTCACATATAATAATCACAATCAACAAGAATCGCTATAGAAGAATCAATACCTTACACAATTTTATGGTTATGATACTATACTAAATCTCAGACACACAACATAAAGTCCTTACAGCAGACGCTACAGAAGTCTGAGGCCATAATCCATTTAAACTTGTCATCAAAGCCACAAAATGAGAAATGCATCTTTAAGCACACTCAGTCACTCTCATTCATACTACCTTACATTATCTCTTAGACAATGTTTGATTTCCACAAACCATCTTTTCTACTGCAATCCGAAACCAAGGTTCACCCATTCACCAAGCCAAACTTATACAGCAACTTAAAACTTAAGCTGTGTTTTACAGGCACGCATTCCTTTTACAACAAGCCACTGTTACAGAGATGAAGCGTCAGATCATAAACCTAGGCTACTAATAATGCATACCAACATGCACACGTTTCAACATTACATCAAGGCTTAGCTACCTGGATCGAAGAAGGAATTACTGCTCAGCTAAGCATACCCAAGGCATAAAGGATTTATTCCCATATCCTATACTAGTCTATTACATTACAACCCATGCAGGAAGTAGTCTAAGACTGGACGAATTCATCCACAGGCCCAGCTTCACCATTGCATGCAATCTCCACTGCCTGCTACAGTGATTCTGCCTCTAAGTCTATAATCCAACTTACTCACTAACTCTCAGGGCGATGCTTACAATTGGGTGCTCTACTCAACCTTTTACTACACAATCTAGCACCACATCATCACCAAGTTACTCATTCATCCAATCATACAAGGTTATCCTTCAATCACCCCGCAGAATGCTAATTACTTCTACCGTAGCATATTATAATCATAACTTTTTAACTTGCAACCATTATTATGCAATTTACATACAGTACAACTTCTGCCCTTCTTCGTGGCAACAAGAAGCAATTCAAATATTTAAACTGAGTTTAAAACTACCCTTTTTATTTCAAACTAAAGGACTACTCTTTAAGCATTAGCATCACATCACTCTACATTACTTCCTTGTAATTGCTACTAAACACTTACTGTAAACATTTTCACATAGTTATAGCCAACTAGCTTACAACAGAAAGCACAGCATTTATGCACAAGAAAATAAAACAATGTATTCCCACATCACATAGTTACATATCATCAAAAAGCAAATAAAACAGAGAAGATTCTATTCTCCCATCGCTTACTCTCGTCGCCATTACACGACCTGGAGGGATTCTACACGAGACAAGTACAAGTAGCTTTACCTGATTATCTCTTATTTATCTCATTTCTTTATTATTCATCTCATCTACATAGTTACTTTTATCATCAGAGGACACACATGTAATCTGTAACACTTAAGCTACATTTCACACTAATAAAACTATGCATTCTCACATAACCTATATCATCATATTACACTTCATTACTGTAATCAACTTTCACATTTTTACACAGTAAGAAACACAATATATCAAAGCACATTAAAAGAAAAATGTAAACCTACATCTCAAGGCCACATATAATATCATCAAAAACACAACTAAAGCAGAGAAGACTCTATTCTCTATTCACCTACTTGTCGCCATTACGCGACAGGACTACCCTATCATATCACATTACATCACATTACGCTATTCTCTATACCTACGGGGCGGTACAATGGTCCTACGCGGTCTCGAAGGGGCTACCTCTTCTTCCTCGCCCGAATCATTGGCATTCGCCAAAACCTCCAGGTCAACTGGTTCAACCAGGTCAGGGATAAGGTCCATCTCCCAGTCTCTAGGGGTTTCTCCTTCGTATCGTTTTAGTTTATCGACATAAACTAACTTAACCTGTGATCGGGCCGACTTCTGTATTTTATACAGGACAGGACCCAGTTGTGCCATAACTCGGTAGGGTCCAGTATAGGGTTTGTTCCATTTCTCCTTTACCCCGGGTCGTCGCCTCGGGTAGAAATACCAAACCCAAGACCCAATGGCAAAGGTAGCCGGTTTGACCCTCAGGTTGTAGCGGGCACTCCTAGTGGTAGCCTGGCGCCGCATAACTTTCCTGGCAGTTTTAAAACCGGTTTGTACATTTTCAATTTGATTAGCAACAAAATCATCCACATTTAACAAGGTATTCATGTCCCGCACATCCCCAAGCACTAAATCAATAGGCATGCACAATTCCCTTGACAGAAACAACCGATTCGGAGTGAATCCGGTACTTTCATTCTCGCTGGCTCGGTAGGCGGCCAGGACGTAGGGCAGATGCACATCCCAGTCCTTCTGATTTTGGGCTACCACCTTTCCCAGGAGGGCGTTCAGGGTCCGATGAAATCTTTCGACCGCGCCATTCGTGCTCGGCTTATAGGGGGTGGTACGGATTTTGTCGATTTGGAGGAGACGGCACAGTTCCTGAAACAGGGCCGCCTCGAAGCAAGGCCCTTGGTCCGTCAGGATCTGCCGCGGGCACCCGAAACGGCAGAACACTTCCTTCACGAGGACACGGGCCACGGTCGCTGCCTCTTGGTTGCGGATCGGATGCGCCTCCGCCCAGCGCGTGAAGTGGTCGACAGCCGTCAGGATATAACGGTGTCCTTTGCTGGAAGTGGGATGCGGTCCGGTGATGTCCACTCCGAGGCATTCCATGGGCGCTCCTACGGCCATTGATTGCAGTCGCCCTTGCTTGGGCGGTTTGCCTCTGAAGTATTGGGCGCAAGGAGTGCATCGCCTCAGTGCCATCCGAACGTCTTCTCGCCAGCCGGGCCAGTAGGCTCTCTTCTGTAACTGGGACAAGGTTCGTTTGATTCCCATGTGTCCTCCAGTTATTCCATCATGGGACAGCTGAATCAACGCTAACCGACGGTTAGGAGGTGGAATCAACTGGTAGTTAGCGACGTTGCCATCCTCTGCATCCAGCCATTTCCGTACCAACAGTTCATCTCTCAACTCCAACTGCGGCCATTGGGAGATTAGGTTCTTTACGGCTCCACTCTGACTCCTTACTTCCTCGTAAGAAGGCGGATCGCTTGAGTCCAACTTCTTCTGAATCACCCATTCCAGATCAGCATCGGTTCTTTGCTCGTCACGCATGACAGTCCTGTTCCAATCCATTGGTAAGCCAGTTAGCCCATTCGAGAAGTCTCGCAGTTCCCGAACAGCTTGTATTTGTGGTGGAATGCGGGACATAGCGTCTGCGTTTCGATGTGCCGTCCCTGCCCGGTGCTGAATGTCAAATTCAAATTCTTCTGTGATGGCTAACCAGCGCGCTTGCTGTCCGATGGGGAGAGGGGTTCTCCTCAACCATTGAAGCGCCGAATGATCTGTTCGAAGAAGAAAACGGTGCCCCAGCAAGTACTGTCGGTAGGCCTTTAAGAAATGTACGATTGCGAGAAGCTCTCTTTTCGTTACATCATAATTCTGCTCAGCTCTCGAACAGAGGCGGCTTCCATAGCAAATGACTCGTTCTTGTCCTCGTTGGATTTGCGATAGAACAGCTCCTATGGCCTCTCCTGATGCATCAGTGTCAAGAACGTACATTCCGTCGTCCAATGGTAAAGCCAGTATTGGTGCCTCGATAAGAAGTTGCTTCAACTGGGTGAAGGCCATTTCACACTCTTCAGACCAGAGAAAGCGACACCCCTTCCTTGTCAGGGCATGTAGCGGCTTAGCGATGTTAGAAAAGTCAGGAACGAACTTCCGGTAGTACGAGCACAATCCGATAAAGCCTCGGACTTCCTTAAGGCTTCTCGGAGTCGGCCAGCTCCGCACAGCAACTGTCTTTTCCGGATCGGTCGTGATTCCCTGCTCGCTGATCACATGTCCTAGGAATAGTACTTGTCGTTGTAGCAGGTGACATTTTGACGGTTTCAATTTCAGTCCCACCTTGGCTAGACGCTCCAGCACCTGTTTTAGTCGGTTCAGGTGCGTCTCCAGATCTTCGGCGAAAACAATGATGTCGTCAAGGTAGATGAGACATACCTCGAAGTTCAGTCCAGCCATTAATAGGTTCATCATTCGTGAAAAGGTGGCCGGCGAATTGCAGAGGCCGAATGGTAAGACCCGAAACTGGAAACTTCCTCTTCTAGTGATGAAAGCCGTCTTATGCCGGTCTCTTGGATGTACCGCTACCTGATGGTAACCTGCACGGAGGTCGAAAGTGCTAAACCACCTTGCCCCGGCCAAAGCGTCGAGACTTTCGCCGATGAGGGGAAGGGGGTAGGCGTCCTTCCGGGTTTTAGTGTTCACCGCACGGTAGTCCACACAAAACCTCGGGGTACCGTCTTTCTTCGTGACCATAACCACATTGCTGGCCCAAGCGGAAGCGGAGGGTTCAATGAGTCTTTGCTGCAACATTTGATTTACTTGTTCGTCGATGGTAGGTAGTACGGACATGGGTTGCCGCCGCAGCGATTGTCTAACAGGGCTTTCGGTCCCTGTCTCAATCTCGTGTTGAATCGCATCGGTGAAACCCAAGTCCCATTCATTTAAGGAGAAGGCCTTCTGATTTTCTAAGATGATTGCCTGTAATCTTTGCTGTACTCCCTCCGGCACATCAGCTGCAATCTCTTCCCATAGCGGGGCCAGAATCTCGGTAACATCCTCTTTGGTTTGCTTCCTCGATGTCTCGGTTATGACTGCACAAGTAGAATCGGTCGTTGCAAGCGGCTCTTCGTCTGCTACGATAACCGGTTCAGCGGTGCATTGGATTCCTCTCTTTATCCAGATGGGTCGACTGGTCGGATTCATGACTCTGAGTGGCAGATCAAAAGTCCGGTGTGGGAGCAGGGTCCCTGCTAGAATGAGCCCGGAGTCCAACAGTTGAGGTCTGACAGCCCATTGTGTGGTTACCGCCTTCAGGTTTGGTAATACTGCATGTGTCGTTATGTCCATTTCACTATTTGATGGCACTTGAACATCACGAGAAACGATTATTTTACGACATAGTCCTGAACGGGTTTTACCATGAACGGTGAACCAAAAGTTCCGCACGAGGACCCATCTTTTCCCCATGTGCCACAGGACATTTTCTTTCACCATCCAAGAGAGTCCGAGAATCAGTTCAGTAACCTGCTCAGTTACCAAGCAAGGAATTTCGAAAGCCTGACCTTCGATTTTCAGTTTCAGTACAGTCTCTCCCAGTACCCGAATTGCAGACCCATTAGCAGCTTGCAGCAGTTGACTGGAACCGATAATTTCTTTCGAGTCCACTAACGACGCAGGGCATAATGTCATTTCACTGCCAGAGTCTAACAAAGCTAGCAATTTCTTCCCTCTAATTGTCACAGACAGATAAGCGTCACTGTTTCCTTTTACATGTCTAGCGTTACTCACCCCAGGTCCTTCAGGTTCATCTTGCTCTCCAGTTGACGAAGAGGTTATTCTGCGAGGACAAACCCGGGCCAAATGTCCAACCTGGTTGCACTCGAAGCAGCGTCGGTTGTCAGGAGTTGTTCTTCGGTAGTTTTCATTCGGTTTCTGTTTCCATCGTTGATTC
Organism: Lumbricus terrestris; assembly: GCA_949752735.1. Classification (NCBI taxonomy): domain Eukaryota; kingdom Metazoa; phylum Annelida; class Clitellata; order Crassiclitellata; family Lumbricidae; genus Lumbricus; species Lumbricus terrestris. The sequence continues at coordinate 20,864,780 of OX457040.1, forward strand.
CGATAGTTTGTGCCTCTCCATGCTGAAGAGGTGCGTTGCGGTTGCCATGGCGGATAGTATCTTTCGGTTGATGGAGTATTTAGCAAGTAGTCCATTCTGTCACTCAATTGCTTTAATTGACGGGCGATGTCTTCGCGAAATTCTTTCGTATCACAATCTTCCGTTTCATTACTTTCCTTCACAATTTTGACTCGGCCTGGACGTCGTTCTTGGCGGTCCATGCCATCTTCATCAGCTCTGCGGTAGCCTTCCAATCTCATGGCCGTTTTGTACGCATTGTCTAGGGTGACCGGTTCCCTCTCTCTCACTTTTAAGGCTAGCTCTTTATCTCGTAAGGCATCAAGGAAAGCTTTGATCGCAATAGTTTCACTGTGCGTTGACCTCGGTCCTGGGAATGCCAGAATCATTAATCGTCTTATGTCTTGGACTAAAGAACCCAGATCTTCTCCTACCTTCTGTCTGCGAGCACTTAGTTGAGTCTGGTACAAAACCGTTTGGTCAGTGCTCCCATGTCTTAGCCTCAACCTGTCCATCAAGTCAGCGCATGTGGTGATTGTGTCAGAGTCAAATTCATAGAGAAGTTGATCTACAGGTTCGACCAGTGCGCAAGTCAGTTGTGCTAGTTTTTCGTCTTCTGTCCATCGATTGTTCTTGGAACACACCTCAAATTTTTTTAGGAACACCTCTACCGACGTTTTTCCATTATAATGACCTAGCTTCATGTGCGATCTCACCTTCTCTCTTGTTGAATCGGCAGCTGAAGTCTGAACTTTCTCGGCAGCTTTTTCTTGTTCTGTGTTGGTTGATGGAGTTGCATGACCACCAGTTGATGCTCGACTTTCAGCAGCAACTTCTTCTGCTGGGAAAGAAAGACTGACTGTCTTCCCTTCAGTTGTTTGTAGACAGTGACCTTGACCGTTCTCTTGACAGTTCAGTCTGGCTAAGCTGAATATTTCTGGCGATGAATTCAGCTTCATGACGTTGACAGAATTTTCCATGACTGTGCACGTCATGGGCCACAGTTGCATCTGGATCGGAAGAGAAACTGCTTCCGCGTAGATAGGGAAAACTGGAACAGGTGGAACCATCTTCTGACCGTATGGCGCATACATGGGCTGACCTGTTGCCCAATGTATGTATTTATTGCTGTGCGTGACTCGAGTTTCCGACGACAGGGACACCATGGACATGATCGGTCGACTCGGAGCAGATGTGTACGCGAACATCTGAGGAACTGATGCGAAGACTGGAAGGGTTCTTCCGGGTTCTGTTTTCGACTCGCAGAACAGGACATCAGAAGCAGCCGAGGTGACTGAAGCAGTCACTTGTGACAGCGGATTACTCGGTGACCGGAATTTTTCTGTTTCAGGAACCGACGAGGGGGGGAAGGTGGCAGCCCATGGGGTAGCAGTCGCTGATGACCGATGAGGATGTGCATCCCATGTTCCCACGTGGTCGTCGCTCAGCAACGAAGAATCCCCCGATTTTCCATCTGAAACTACAAGTCTAGGATTAGCACAAATTCTACCCTCGTTTTGTTCTACCCTTAACGCTTTTGGTTCGAGTTCAACTCTATGTAGGGATCGCACATCAGTGATTTCTGAATTATCGTTTTCAGATTTATTTTCGATTCCAATTCTAACTAATTTATCATGTTTTCGACGCATGTAATTTTCAAAGTCAAAATCTCTATACAAAACATTTGTATCATAATAATGCATTGTTTGACTATGCAACATGTCAGTCGTATTTACTCTTTGACCTTGACCTTGACCTTGTAAGTCATTTACCTTTTGACCTTGACCTTGTAAATCATTTACCTTTTGACCTTGTAAATCCTTTGGTCTAGCACCAAAGTATTTCATCTGTACATCCATTCTTCTTGGATCATCTTGTGAAAAATTTTCTTTTCCATTTTCCACTTCTTCCCATAAATCTTCTGTTCTACCAAATCTGGGATCCATTATTATTTTACCCTTTTCTCTAGGACCTCCTGTACTTTCACCCCACTTCTGGTACCAATTGTGACGCGCGGGGGCGCCGCCTGTCCTAACGTTTCCACCCCCAAATTAATGGGCTCTAGTGTTGCGCGCCCCCTTAAGCGCGGTTGAGGAAAGCTGGGTCCTAGGTCAAGGGTTTTGGTGCCAATGGTAGCAGGTTCGAATCCTAACCTAGGGTGTGAGCTTCTCTGGTTACCAAATTCCTCAGGATGGGCCGATTTTGGACATATGTCAGCGGTGGCTGTTAAGCTCACAACAGCCCCACTAAATGGGTGCTTATCTGGGTTCGATTCCTCAACATTTCCCTCAGCTCCATCACCCACTTTACCTTCAGCTACCGACTTCACCATTGTTTCACATTCTTTCTGGCGGGAACTTAATTGGGCTTGCTGCATGGAAACTAGATTCAGCTCTTCAGCTAGACCGATTAAAATGCTACTCTGGCGCTCCATAAATTGTTCTATGGTAGTCATTTGTTTCTGTAATACAGCAGGGTCTAAGTCATCAGTATTGTCTGTAGTCTCCATCTCAAGGGTTTCTCTCGGACATAACTCATCTTCCTCTTGTCCTGTCCCTAAGACACTGTCCGTTTCCCCGTCGGAGTCCATTATAATTCGATAGCAGAAATTACTTCACAGTTCTCTATTTAAGTTTCATTTATTATTGAATCAATCAAGCGACTGTCTGTCGTTCATTAGCAATTATTTACACAGCCGATAAAATAGAAACAATATTAAAGATTCACGATTAAGGCCCTCCTAAAACGCCTATGTCTCTTGACTAGCTTAAGTTTTATCAGATCAGTTCGCAGACTGACTATTTCACACCTATCCGATCAGTTCACAGACTGAATATACCACAACTAATATTTGCACCAAAATAGCGATACAAGTTTTATCTAATTACACCTAGTTCAGGTTCGAGCTCTATAGATTAGGTTGCTTATACTTCCCTTTTCCCATTGATATTTTAGGACAGCCGATCCACCGTTTTCCGTCCTGTAGAAAGTTATTGAGTCGTCGGCCGATGCCAGAATTTCTCCGTCGGAAGCGTATTATTAATTTAATCGTTGCCGGAAATCTTCGTAATTACACATCGATTCACAGGACATCGGAAGAACCTCGTCTTCTACCTGAGAAAACTTGCCAGAATCGAAAATACCATCAATTTCACCACGTTTCACGATTTCCACAAGCGTAGGTGTTACTCGATTGAATTCTGCTGCCCGACTAAAGGTTTGCGCGTTAATTTGCCGCAAGAGAGCGCTTTTTGGCGCCTAAAACATCGCGTGATGTCTAACCAATCAAAAATCGCCGGTGGCGGAAAGTTCCATTGAAAAATGCATGGGAAGCTAAATATAGCGATGACCGCATCGATCAGTGCTAAGCATAGCACCCATGAATTCGTAATAGAAATAGCGGCCTTACTTAAGTAAATAAGTAAGGTAGCTTGTAGCAACCTGGTTCGCTACACCACTCTCGTTGTCTGCAACATTAGGCCTATACCTACTTTCTGCCAACTGCTTAAGTTTACTCTATCGGGGCTGGAAGCGCCTCTGAGTAGAGAAATGAGAAAGGATAAAAAGAGTTCTAGGATTATTGACATCCTGTCTATTATCATGTTATAGATCTGTAAAACTTTCGCCGTTTTAAGGAGAAGAGACCATAACGCCGGTGAAATATAGGAGTTGATAATTTCCCATAGCTGTGATAAGTCTAATAGTGAATGATCCTACTACAGCAACGGTTGGGAAATCGCCGTCAGGACAGTGCTGAAGAATGGATAGTGTTGAACAGAGGAAGATAATAGTAAGTAATTTCTTATGGGTAAAAGACAGGTGACGATAATGATGACGATTAAAATGCTGAAAGAACAGGAATTCCTTTTCTTGTTTAGGCTTGTGCTGTTCAGATAGGGGCCTATATTATTTGCGAAGGTAAACTCTATCAGAACCAATACATCACAGAATTTGTACTTTTAAATGCTATTGCAGTTATACAATAGAACTGAAGACAGTGATGAGTGATAGAAAGAGAAACTGTAAAACAACAGCGAAGACACCGTGTTGTGCAGCTAAGCCATGTACAGAAAAGATGAAGTTTGAATCTTACAATTTTGTAGTAATCACTGCAAGTAGACTATGTGTGTGGCAGACTGGCAGTGCATGTACAATGTTACACACAGGTGGATAAATAGGTCCGCTATTTACTCGAGAATTCAATCTTCAAGAATTTCGTCACGGCATTCATTTCAGTTTGACTTCTGATGGTGGCTAGACCCGAACGAGGATGAAACTTCTTGCACATTGTTGATGCATCGTCCCAAGTCGCAAGCATGTCGTTTAGTTTATAGCAATGATTGACTCCTGACACGCGAAAAAATCCACCTGGACAATCTGAAACTGGATAAATCATTGCGGTGGTGCTTTAATTATTATATTCGTTTAATGGTAACAAAAACTGATAGACACACCGCTATCAGGTACAAAAAGCGGTTTATCAAATACGATATATTACCTAAACTTCCTAAAGAATGTCTTTAGCCTTGACTGGTTGGATTTGTCTTTGGATGAGAGCACAATTTAAATGACATAAATTACAAAAAGAATAATGCTTATATAGGCTACTATAGGTTAATGAGATTAGACTTTTTAACATCATTAATGAGCATATGGTGCCTTCCTATACAAAACCCGAGAGATGTGATGTCTGTCATCTTTGTTTGGCAATACAAAGTTGTGAGGGCGTGGCCTTAATTGGTAGGGACGATCAACTATTGCTGATGCCTTTTCTGATTTTGTCTTCTTAACCAGAGTCCGTGACCTTAGTGTTATTATGGACGAAGAGCTCACTTTTGTTCCACACACTCACTCACTCACTCAGCCGTGCCTGTTATTATTAACTGCGTCAACTACGCACTGTTGCTCGATCGCTTACTCCTACTGCTGCTACAACCCTTGTCCATTCATTTATTACCACCAGACTTGACTACTGCTGCTCTCTCTATGCTGGCCTACCAACTGCCCGTTTGAGTTGTCTTGATCGCGTCCTGCGCTCTGCAGCCCACCTGATTGGCCATGTACCAAAATTCAGCCACATCTCCAGCTATATGCGTGACGTTCTCCACCTGCTCCCATTCAGTGGCGTGGCCAGAAATTTTCAATGGGGGGGTTTATGGCCGGATACCATGTTTTGTGCTATATTTTCTTACTTAAATGGATAATTAACCTTAAAAAAACCTTTTCCCCGAGCCAATGGGGGGGTTTTGACCCCCGAAACCCCCCATTGCCTACGCCACTCCTCCCATTCAAGTAGCGAATTGAATATAGGATATCTACTCTAGTCTGGCGCTGCCTGTTAGGCCCTGCTCCTGCCTACCTTTGTAAGCTCTGTAGCCCTACTCTTAGTTCTCACCATTTCCGCTCCCTTCGCTCGACTGAACAAAGTCTGCTCTGAGTCCCTTTTGCTCGTACTTCCACTATATATACAGTATGTAGAATCGTGCTTTCTCGGTGGTTTGGCCCTCTACCTGGAATAGTCTTCTTCTGACCCTCCGCTGTCTTTGTAAAAATCCTTCTCAGGCTTTCCTCTCTCATCTTAAGACAGCTTTATTTGGCCGCGCTGAGGTTCGGATCTCTTCTGAGTAGCCCCTTAAAGAGGTGCTCTAAAAATGCATATAATGAATGAATGAATAAGTGAATTATCACCCATGCACATTGCTCAGCAACAGATGCGGGAGACGTAGGCATTCACTTCAATCCTGAGTACCATGGTCACATTCGGGGCTCAATGTCCATGCACCGCGTCGAATGGCATCGACCAAATTAATCATTGACGAAATACACAGCGCTCGTGAATAACCTGGTGCCCCGCGCTTGGCTTTCGAGTAGCGCTTTCGAAATATACAATAGTAGAGATTACGATTACGAGCCATTGAAGACTATGTAAATCGAGCGTCACTGCAACAGTTCTTCACCATACGCCTATAGACCTAATAGGCCGTAGCTAGGAGTTTTTGGGGTGTTTCAACTTTCAACACCCCAGAAATGGAAAATATAAGAAATATTAGAATGCATTTACTAGCACATGATGTAAAAATCATGAAGTAAAGCTATAAAAAACATTCCCGAATTGAAAAATGTGAAAAAACAGAATGAATTGGTGACATTTTCTGAAGATTTCGGGATTTCTGTCGGATGACTAAAAAATGGTCATCAGTGTTTTTGGACGGGAAATTTGTGACATTTTCTGAAGATTTCGGTCGGATGACTAAAAAATCATAAGTTTTTTCGAAACTGAATAAACTGAAGAAACACCCCCTCAAACCAAATCCTGGCTATGCCTATTTCTTTTTCATGCTCTAGACATTAGACATACTTCTGAAGTTCTGCCCAACGTGAGCCTGTCATGCCAACTACAAGCCTTTTTTACCATGCCATTCTTTGCCTATTCTAAACGAAATATCTAATTACGTTTTCACTAATGTCCTTATAAAATGCACAGTCATCTATGGAATCCTCTTACCACTCAACATGTTTAATCGTTTGCCTACCTTTCTTGCAGATGTATCTCATCGGCTTTTTGCAGTTGTCATTCTTCAAGTAGCCAGACATGTCGCTTGAGTCTTCACTCATCTTAATATGGCCACAATGTAGGGCGTCCGTGGGAGACTGAGATTTATTCTCCCATAAACTCTGAGAACTCATATTGTGCGACATCGCTGATCAATAATTCGCTGGTCAAGATCATTCCAAGCTTGCATGATTTGCTTACGAAGATCTTGAACATCACGGTCCTTTGTTTTGTAGACCTACAGCATTTCCTGCATGCATCCCCATATTTTATCATCGCCTGGATTCAGATCTGGGCTGTTGGGAGGCCATAGTGTAGGAATTATGGAGTCAGAAGTTTCATTCGTCAGAAGTGCAACCGTTTCTCGAGCTCTGTGCGCAGTAGCACCATCTTGCTGGAAAATGCAAAATTCAAAGACTTATCGAATTTCAGGTAGGAGCAGGGTCGGATTTACATGTAATCCAACTAAGCAACTGCTTAGGGCAGTGTTTCTTAACCAGTGTTCGACCGAACCCCTGGGGTTCGGTGAGCCAGTGCCAGGGGTTCGGCAGAGGTCCTCTGAAATATATAATATTCAGGGTCAGTGAGTGTGAGTGAAAAATCATTTGCTATTTTAATTTTATTTTTCGACTTTTATTTAATAAATTTTGTTTGAAATAGATTGCTGCCAGGCCCTACCTTATGAAATTTAAAGCTGTTCATCCTGTTAACCTTAGTTAGGTAATCTATCGTTTTAACGAAATAAATTATTTTTCTCATTTCGGAGAAAGGAATAGCGGAATTAATTATACTAAATTTTTGGACTGGCGCACAATAATTATTTTTCCTCAATCCGGCTTCTACTTTGGCTTGAATCATCCATGTCAATCGGGCATCCAATTAGGTAAGAAATCATTTAATAAATCCAGCTTCTATTTCAACAATAACTGCTTTTAATCAATCCAACTTCTATTTAAATAACAATTATATTTCATCAATCCAGCTCCAATTTCAGCATTAATGCTTTCATAAATCCCACTTTTATTGAATTAAAAATTACTTTAATCAATCCGACTTCTATTTTGCAAGAATTCTTTTGGTCGATCTGACTTGTATGCCATCAACGCTAAATCACATGCATTGACGAGTAATTTATTCCGCTAAAACGATAGTGGACAAAATGGCAAATAATTAATTCCGTTAAAACGATAGATTACCCCTTAGTTATGTCTTACTGCACTTCCCGATAATTAACACTACGTCGAGTCACAGTTCATCCTCGCCTTGGCCTACTTGGCTGACATCTTTGGTACATTCAATCCTCACACCGTTTTCACATCATGTCTCTGTGAGCAAGGATTCTCAAAATTGGTGGAGATTAAATCCAAGAAAAGAAGCAGATTTGATTGTGAAAATGACACGAGAGTGAGTCTTTCCAAAACAGAGTCACGCATTTCTCACCTTGTTTCCACACGGCAACAACAAAGGACACCTGAAGATGCAATTGGTAGTGTTGGTACGTTAGTAAACTGTTAGTAGTTCACAGTGGCGTAGCCAAGGAGGGTTTCGGGGGTTAACCCCCCCCATTGGCCTAGGAAACAAGTTTTTTAATGGTTATTTATCCACTTAAATGAGAAAAAGAAAAAAACAATTGCTTGTAGTAACAATTGTTTTTCTTATTTTATTCCATTTCTTACTTTATTCCCTTTTTATTTACTGTAACACTGTTGGGCTGGTTTCAGAGAGGGTATCCGGCCAGGCAAAAAAACAAAAACCCCATGAAAAATTCCTCGCTACGCCACTGGTAGTTCATGTACTGAATTAATATTGTATCACATTTGGTACAATTTTTTATTTCCTTTTGTTCCCATTAGTAAAAAAATTATTTTTAAAACTTGAGGGGTTCGGTGAGTGGTCATGGATTTCTCTTGGGGTTCGGCTACCTTGAAAAGGTTAAGAACCACTGGCTTAGGGCCTCCGGAATCTGGGGGCCTCCAAAAGTGAACTAAAGAAAAAAAACAGTGGCTTATAAATTATAGCTTATAAATTAAAAGCCACTGATTTTGTTTCTTTAGCTCACGATTGATTACAATCAATCATTTTATCTTACTTTTTCAGTAGGAATTTATGCGGCTTATGCTTAAGATCGAACACACTTGCTCTTTGCACAGTATGCTATGAGTCTGTTTTTTAATAATTAAGTTGAACTCTTGCGTCTCATCGATATTTATATTTCGTCTGGTAAGAACCTGCGACTACCGATACACTATCGGAAAGTGAGGAAGACCACGATTTTTGAATGTTTGATCGATGGTATAAGTGCATTTTAGCGTAGGCCTATTAATTATTCGCCATTGCATGGGTTTCACGGTTTTCACCATTTCAGTGTTTAGGCCTACCAGATACAAGTCGGATTGATGAAATAATTCTTGCAACATGGAAGTCGGATTCATAAAAATAACTTATACTGAAATAGAAATGGGATCAATTAAAACAATCTCGCTGAAATCGAAGCTGGATTCATAAATAAATAATTTCTAATTAAACAGAAGTGATATTGATGAAAAATAATTCCTGCTAAACAAAAGCTTCCAATCCAACTGGAGAAATGGTGAATATAAGGAAATACAGTCATCAAGATTTATAGGACATCATTGTCAGGGACGGCATCAAGAGCGCTTTTCCTAACCTTGAAGCTTCGTATGTTTCTGAGTCTAATGGTAGGCCTAACAAATTGCACTGGAGAGCGATCGTTCTCGCAGCTCCACGATGCATCAGAATAAACTCGATCTTCTCATTGAGCTTGCTTTTCGTCCAATGCAAACAACTACGCAAAATTTCTTTTGATGACATTATCGCAAATCCCTGATGGTGCCAGTGAATTGGCACTGGCCTAGTTAGCTACACCGGTAAGCGGGAGCTGCATTCGTCTGTTGGTTGCAACGGACTGCTGTTCAAGCCCCGGGCTGGGAGTTGACATTCAGAGATTTAGATATCTCGGGCTAGCACGTGTGGGACGCAGGGCCGCAAGCTCCTGCGGAGCGACCTTGGACAAGTTGCTTACCCATCATTGTCTGTGAGGAAGGCAACGGGAAACCACCTCACTCATCTCATCCCCAGGGGCGTAAAGCCAATGAACCTGCCTTCGGGCAGAGCACCACCATCATCATCATCATCATCATCATCATCATCATCATCATCATCGCAAATTATGCGATGCAGAAATGCAGGAAAAATTGATGTAAAACTTCATTGTGTTTTTAGTATGTAGACTACACCATAAAAAACTGGAATAAAACGAGTGTATCAATTGTACAATTCGACTCGTTATAAAGACAGTAGTTGATCAAGCATGGATCACTGGCGCAATATGCATTAGGAATAGGCTATATTTAAATCTAGCAATATGCATTTTCTCTGGTTTTATCCTTTAGTGGGGCCACATAATTGAAATTGCTTAGGGCCTCACTCTATTCAAATCCGGCCCTGGGTAGGAGGCCTTCCACGAGTAAAAGATCTCCGTTGATTTTTACCCCCGGTTCAACGAAGTGAATCGACGTGCGCCCCAGAGAAGAAACACCGACTGACACCATCAGGGATTTGCTAAAAGTCGGACGTGTGCGTGAAAGGCGGTCGGCTGCAATATCTCTCTTTCGAGTTCCAACTGCTACATACAGACGATCATTTTGAGTATGGCTACCAGAAGCAGGAAATGGTGTACAAAACAAAGGTCCGTGATGTTGAAGACCTTCGTAAGAGAATAATGCAAGCTTGGAGCGATCTTGACCAGCAAATTATTGACTCTACGGTGCGTGAATGGCGCAAGCGACTTCGCGCATGCGTAGAAGCTAAAGGCGGACAGTTTTGAGTACAAACTGTAAATGTTTTTACATTGCCTGCTATTTAGCTATAACTTTCCTGAATTTCATTGGCATTGTTTGAATATTGTTAAAATAATAACGACTTTTCCTGGGACTTCCTTTTTTACATATATTTTTCTTAAATCATTGAGATGCTGCGAGTCATTTTTGAAGGCCATTCGGGCCACTTTTGACCCGCGGGCCACGGTTTGGGAACCGCTGTCCTAATAATTATAATATTTATAATTACATCTTAAAATAATAATTATAATTATATCTTAAAATAATAATACGGTATCTTAATATAATAATTATAATTATATCCTAATATAATAATTATAATTATATCTTAAAATATTAATTATAATTATATCTTAATATAATAATTATTGTGACACCGGATTCGCGTCTGTTGTGCAGTAGGCCTATTTGCTGTTGTCACTGGCGGAGGTAGCTAGGCTACTGGTAGTCACCGCCCGTAAACGGTAGATCGCGTGAGTTGTAACAGATAACTTTCTTGTCACCTATTGAATGGTTGCTCAGTGCTCACATAGGAGCGTAACAGAAATATTGGCTTCATCATCATAGCGCTACTGTAGCTACATCATGACAGCGAGTTTATTATTATTTATGTTATCTATTTCCTGCTGTGTCCGAATGCCATAAAGAACGATTCATTGTTAATCACACTTCTGCGTTAACTGTTCGTCTTAGAAGTCTGCTTGACAGAGGGAACACTTTCTATTATTACAGTCTTCGTCATTCCATTTGTAGTCCCATCCATGAGAGATATGCATACAATGCTCGAGTCCATCAAAGCAATTCGGCTCCCTATTCGCCCAGTTGGTGTATTGGATTGAAAATTCGATATTAGATGCTGGTCTCCAAACGTAAGGCACATCGCATCTTTTGGGGTCACTACTTTGACCGGCAATCCAGGCGTTTTGTCTGTGTACATTCATAGAAAGACAGGAACTTCCGTTCTCTACAAAGGAAATATTCAACTAGCTAATCAAAGGTGTGGAAACATTAGATACGGTACTTAATTTAGAAATTACTTACAATTAAATAAACGGATTTTACATTGTGGCCTATTTAAATAGGCCTAAGTACTTTGTTGTCAGTTTATGCCAGTTAGTGCTTGAACTGTTGTAAAGGGTTTTGGAAGGTTCAACCTGCCCACAGTCCCAATTAATTCATTAACCCCTATCAATAATGGCAGAGGTTAAATTAGACCCGCGTTAGCACTGCGTTTGATCTTGTTTGCGTAATTAATGAAAACCATTGTTTTGCTTTCCATCATTCATTTAATCGTACGATTTCAGTGTTTGCTAAAGTCATAAGGTTTCGTTGAATCAATAAATCTTCTGAAAATAAAACACATCTTTGTGATCGGAAATTCCAAACTTGTAAAGCGCTCCTGGAAAGTGAGGGGCCGAGGAGTTCAAGCCAGCTTATTAGCGAACGCTGTGCCTAGTCGAAGAGAAGGTATACACGACTCGGCATTGTATTGAATAGGGAAATGTAGAAGGATGGAAACAATTACATAATTATCAAGGCTGTGCTGGGAAAATTAGAGATGAGTAGGCCTACACGCTATAGTTGCTTAGACCCGTCAATACAGGCTATAGGTTATTTTCCGAATTCTATATGCGAATATTTGTGAGGTGAGTACTCAGTACACGCTGCATACTCCGCGTATAATTTTATCATCGAGTACACTTGACATAATGACTGTAATTACGTCATCGATCTATAGGCCTACAACTTTATGTGGTAAAACACCGCTGAGAAATAATATAGTTGATAATACCGTATGGTGGCTTAGCTACATAGGCGGAGACCTGCGCCGAGAATTGGGGGGACGGAAAGACGCGAGATTTTCGGAAAAATTTCTGACGACCGGCGAAATCCCGGGGAAAAATTTATTTTCGCCGCTCAAAAAGTTGATGACCTTTTTTTTTTTTTTATTTTTAGTCATCCGGCCAAAATTTCGACCTAATCTCCAAAAAAATTCTATTTTCGCCGCCAAAAAAGTTGATGACCTTTTTTTTTTTTTTTTTTTAGTCATCCGGCCAAATCTCGACCAAATTTTCTATTTTCGCCGCCAAAAAAAGTCTTGACGCTCAAACATTGGGGGGGACAAATGCATGGGCCGTCCCCCCCAACACTTTTATTGGGGGGGACCGTCCCCCCCTGTCCCCCCCTAGGTCTCCGCCCATGCTTAGCTATAGGCCAAATTATTCTGAATGATCCTACTATAGCAACGGTCGGTTGAACGTCATCAGGATAATGCTAAAGAACGGGTAGCCTATCTATAGAGCGAATAGGAAGAGTCAATGAAATGATTCCTTGATGGGTCACGGACAGGATACGATAATGATGACCACTAAGATGATCAAAGAACAAGAATTTATTTTCCTGCTTTGGTTTGTGCTAGTCAGAGATAGGCTATAATTGTTGTAAAGGCAAACTCTAAGAGGACTGGTGCATTAGGACCTACTGAAATTGCTTTTTAAAATGCTTTTGAGCTCATACCGTTTTGCAATAGAACTGATGAGTGATAGAATCATAGAAAGAGAAAACTGCACAACAACAATGAAGACACCGTGTTGTGCAGCTAAGCCATGTAGAGAAGACTGAAACTCTAACAGTCTAACTTTTCTGTTCTGACACAGGAAAGATGGAGTTTGAGTCTTACAGTTTTGCAGCAGTCAATGCAAGCATGCTTGTAGTGCTCAGTGCATGCACATACGTGGATAGATAAGTAGACTATTTACTCGAGAATTCAATCTTCAAGAATTTCGCTACGGCATTCATTTCAGTTGGACTTGTGACAGCGGCTAGACCCGAACGAGGATGAAACTTCTTGCACATTGTTGATGCATCGTCCCAAGTCGCAAGCATGTCATTTAGTTTATAGCAATGTTTGACTCCTGACACGCGAAAAAATCCACCTGGACAATCTGAAACTGGATAAATCATTGCGGTGGTGCTTTAATGGCATAAATTTTAATCTGAGTAGTTGAAGAGCTCATTATCTCAGTAGGTTAGTAGAAAACGGCAATCTATTAACGAGCCATACTGTAATAACGGTCTTTATCACGCACATTGCACAGCAACAGATGCGGAAGACGTAGGCATTCACTTCAGCCCTGTTTACCATGGTCACATTCGGGATTCTATGCCCACCGTGTCAAATGGCATTGACAAATCATTGACGAAGCACATAGCCATTGAAGACTATAATAATGTAAAGCGTGCGTCACTGCAGCGGTTCTTCAGCATAGCCTTAGTCTATGGCCTTTTAATTCTATAAACATAGCCCAATTTTGAAGTTCTACCCAACGTGAGACTGACATGCCAACTACATACCGTTCTTGACATGCCACCTTTGCCTACTCTAGATGAAATATCTAATTCTGTTTTCACTAAGTCGTTATAAAATGCACAGCCATCTTGCCTCTCAATTATGTAGGTACATCATTTGCCTACCTTTCTTACATATGTATTTCATCGGCTTTATGCAGTTGTCATTCTTCCAGTAGCCAGACATGTCGCTTGAGTCGCTGATCTTCATGTGGCCACAATGTAGGGCGTCCGTGGGTGACGGAAATTCATTCTCCCATAAACTCATATTGTGCGACATCGCTGATCCATCTGTCCAGACCCATTCGCCAAATTCGTTGCGAAGACCAATCCAATAATTTAAGCAGTCGTCATGCGACGAACACGCGGTTCTGTAACCCAGCATCATTTGTGTGCATTATAATTAAGTTACTTAAAGTTCATTATACAACAATGGTAAATATTGAGCTGATCTGTAATGATTCATCACCGCAACTCATTTTACAGGCAGGTAGTATGTACCAATATTGACTGAACAAAAAACTAAGTATGGCGTGTTGATAAGTAGCTTAATACAGAATGCTAGAATTGCGGTCGAATGTGTTGCTAGGAGTGACGCGACAAAAGCGCCCAGGCAAATGATCGCAGTGGCCAGAGCGCGCAAAAAGCAAAACATAAAGAAGAAACATTATTTAGGCCTATACTAGAAATAAACTAGATTTGTAAAAACTTTAGGCAAAAGAAAACACAATTTTTTAAACCATATCTAGGGTCTACATGTAAACTAAAATTATCGTGAATTCTCCGAAAGTTCATTAGTAGGCCTATTATCATTAGCCAAACATTAGGCAGGCACAGAAAGACAAAACACATGCTAGAATATTTCTAGACTAGAGATAAACTAGAATATAATTAAAGTTGACTCTGCAACTAGACGTTAATGGGTATTATTTACGTTTCATTTCCATGGTCCTGGTGTATATCGTATCAACCTAGCGAATTATTTAGGCACAAACGGTAATTATTTACTATTATTGGTCAACATAAGATCGCCTATAGCCTCCTTTTAGGGTTGTTGCCCGCTTATGACTGCACTCTTTTGTCGTGGGTGGTTTTCTGTTACACTATAATTGTCTGCGCGCATATGTTGTCTGCGCGCTTTTACCTGCGCTGTTTTGTTACGACGCCATTGCTATAGGTTACGAGAATGGTGACATCTAGGGCTGTTGTTCGATTAAAAATTTTAATCGTTGCGGTTCTTGCCAAACCTCGTCTCAGTTGTCCTTCTGTAAACATTTATCATTTGAAGCCTGAAATAATCATTGGTCTTGCCATCTCATGGAGTTCAACCAATGTAGTCTGACGTCTGACGAGGTGAGGAAAGAGGAAACAACCTTAGTGGACGATGCGATGCGGCCGATGTCGACGGCTCATCGTTAACGTTTAACGCATGTTTTGGTTCGCATGCAGGCGATAATAATTATTATTGAGCGACGAATTGCTACGATAATACGCAAATTATTTTTTTAATATTTGCCAAAGAATGTATCACTAGCTTTAAGTATGAGCCTTCCGTTTAAAACGAGTTTTTCTGCCTTTGATTCAATTTTAATCAGATCTAATTAACGCGTGCGATTAATGCGTTAAAAATTTTAATCGCAATTTTTTTTAACGCGTTAATCGCACGCGTTAACGCGATTAAATCAACAGCCCTAGTAACATCAGCTCATTGATGCTGCTTGGTTTAAACTGGAGCCAATTGCACGTAGTTTTAAGACTTGAGTGTACTCAATAATTGTGGTTCGAACCCTAGATTCAAAACGTACAAGCAATAAATTAACTGCATGGCAGAGATGATTGTCCAGGGATTAAACGAAGTTCATTTCAGACGAATTCTTAGGATTTCTGAGTACGTTGTCTGGTTCATGTGGGGTTTATTCCAGAGAGACGAAGCAACCGGACCTCATCCTCTAGCTCTGACACAGTGTTGCCTTCGTGGTTCAACTGTTGTCCTTCACATGAAGGACCTTGAAGTACGTGGGTCTGTTGTATTTGGAGCTTAAGATCACACTACAATTACGACCATCTAGGGCTACGAGACAGTTTCCAAACGTAGGAGATGAAGTTACGGAAATGAAAAAGCTAATAACTACTTAGCGTAAAAACTATTTTTAGTGAATTATTATATCTATAGACCTACATCATTTAAGACTGGTTTTCGTACTAAATGAAACACTTGTTAGAAGCACATGCGTCTCTACCGTTCTAGGAATAACAATGGTAGAATGAAGAGCTGTTCATCAATTGAATGTATGGATGCCAGCGACGATGACATGTCCTTGCAACTCTGTTCGGCAACATCGAAACTGGCGTATTGTTCGCTAACATGGTAGCATTGACCATTCGCACGATTCATCGCCCAACCATCAAGACAAACGAAATCTGCATTAAAATCGACGAAAAGCATTAGTTCATGCATTAGTTCATGCCTTGGTTCATTTAGGCTATGCCGGATAAACAATTTTTTTCACTGCTAACGCATGACAATGTAGAATGAGTCGAGAAGCAATGTATAATGCAAGCAAACAGACAATGCTATTCGTTTTTTAAGTATTTATTTAGTACCATAGGCATAGGGTGAATATTTTACTGTGCCTGTGTAATGTACAGGGTGCGCCCAAAAAAAGACCCCCCCCTAGGTTTTTTGCCAATATCTTGGCCAAAAGTAAGAATTTCAAAATGAAATTTTACAGTCTTAAAGACAATTCATATTTACATAATTATGATGGCCAGATTTCATCAAAAAAACGTAACGCAACAAAAAGTAGGGTTTTGCCAATATTTTGGCCAAAAGTAAGAATTTCAAAATGAAATTTTTACAGGCTGATAGACAATTCATATTTACACATGATGACGGAAATTTCATCAAAATATTTAAAACAGAACAAAAGTTATATCACTTTTAGTGAGGACACCCACCTTTTTGACGTTTTTGAATCATCCAAAAAACCGAGGGTGGTCTCACTGAAAGTGATATAACTTTTGTTCTGTTTTAAATATTTTGATGAAATTTTGGTCATCATGTGTAAATATGAATTGTCTATCAGACTGTAAAAATTTCATTTCGAAATTCTTACTTTTGGCCAAAATATTGGCAAAAACCTACTTTTTGTTGCGTTACGTTTTTGAATCGTCAAAAAACGGTGGGTGGCCTCCGTAAAAGTGACGTCACTTTTGTTCCGTTTGAAATATTTTGATGAAATCTGGTCATAATGTGTAAATATGAATTGTCTATAAGCCTGTAAAATTTCATTTGGAAATTCTTACTTTTGGTAAAAATATTGGCAAAAAACCTAGGGGGTCTTTTTTTTGGCGCACCCTGTAGGCTATTGTGTGCGTGGACTGACGATTCACAAACTAAACCCTTAACAGTTTAGGAATGGATGAGTGTAATTATGTAACTCTCGTAGTCTGTCAAAACCAAGAGACTGATTTCTGTTTTTGAAGCATTCAATTGAAGCCAATTTATCCAAGCACTCGATCCAGCTCTTGATGCTAACATGCAACAACAGTAACTATATTCCTATAGCTGACAGAGATCGCTGTTAAATCTCTTCTCATCGACGTTTCAGTTCATGACGTGAAATCAAACATTTTCCACAGTAGAAGCCTCGAATTAATCGTTGGCTCTGTCCTCCACTTTCCAAACTGGCTTTCCGCATCGTTTGCTTAACAATTGCCATCTTGGTACGCAGCCCACCTGGCTTTTTTAACGTGCAGTTCTGCGCCAAATGAGCAGTTGTAAATGAATTTGTGCATTTGTAAAAGGAATCTTGTGCAATGGTAATTATCAGAAAAAAGTAACTGCGGCCGGTTTACCTCGAAAGAGCGAAATCGAACAGTTTAGGAATGAATGCAATGAAAAGTATGCAGCAGGAAGAAGGTCAAATTTGCAAATTTTAAGCGGATGAATTCAAGAATATCCTCAGATTTTACAAACGGCAACTTGCGACAATTAAAGGGAAAACTTGGGACAAATTTCAGGCAAAACACTAAAAAAGGTAATCAGAATTTGCGACTAGAAAATTGATTGCTGGTTGTGCAGTTAAAAAATTTATTTAAAAAGCCGTGCAGTCCCCGAAACGAGTGAGGATGCACACGAGTCACATTGGTTAAATGATGGCTTGTTTGTTTGTTTTTTAACGACACTGTTTTTTTCAAAGGTATTTGCGTCGTCCTCCTATTTTCTTCAGGCTGGAGACTGGCACCGGCGCAGCACGAGCAGTAGCGAGTTAGGAGCCATTGATAAGTCGAGGCTACTACCTACTGTCACAGAGAGAGAGAGAGGCAGACAGACAGACAGAGACAGAGACAGAGAGACAGAGAAACAGGGAGAGGAAGAGATAGAAAGGGAGAAAGAGAAAGAGAAACAGCGAGAGACAGAAAGAGAGAGACAGACAGACAGAGAGCGAGAGACAGAGAGACAGAATAGACAGGGAGAGGGAGAGATAGAAAGAGAGAAAGAGAGAGAGAAACAGCGAGAGAGAGAGAGAGACAGACAGACAGACAGTTTGAACACGTGAACACACCTTTTCAGTAAATGTTATTCATAGGAGCTTAAGAACTGACAACACCATTCACGATCGAAAGGATGGCTTCACACGCTTGCCGCAAAGGTCCACAGACCATGTTGGTCATTACCGAGGATGCAGTGCAACCTATTTCAGAAAAAAGGGCTAATAAAAACAACCTTTCAACGTAATGTACCGGATAAAATTGCAGCGCCTTAAAGTATATGAAAAGCGCAACCTATTTGAATGTTCAAAGTTAAAATAGTAAGAAAAATACCTCCATATGAAGTTATGGCTCGGATCAATTCCAAAAGTATGAAAGACAACGCTAGCGGCGACTTTCTTGTCCTGTTTCAAAATTGAAACAATTTCGTCAAATCAGATGCTCAGTAGGCCTACTCTGCCTCAGTATGCTTATTAAGCAAAATATTGCATTTTTTCAGTACAAGACAACATGGAAGTGGACATAAGCGTATATTTTCATAGAATAAAAATACTGCGTTCATTGACAAGGATTCTGTAAATGACTCTTGCAATCTGAGTGACAAAGTCTAGAACAAAATAGAGAGTTAGCCTACATTGCCGGCGGTTAAATCGTCGGAATAAGAATTCGTTTAGTAAACCGACGTGTGACAATCTTTAAGATGACACATTATTTTGTCTTCATATACCTACAACGTGCCAATAACAAATTTAGGCGTTCTTTTTTGTTTGCCTGTGAAAATAGATTTTTACTAAAACGCAGTGTAATGCTATTTGACTCGAAGAATGCATGCACAAGACGATGTTTTAACTAGATAGGCCTATCTTTATTATAAAAACAGTTAACGTTTCATTATGAAGAAGTTATACATATATACTATTATATAGCCCACATAAGCTTACCTTATCATCTTAAGGATTTTCTGTACTGTAACCTGGTCTCTCTCTCTTCCGCGAAGCCTATATGCCGCCCAGTACTTTTCACGAAATTTCTTTCGTCCTTTCAAGAGCATTACGAAAATAACCCGGATATTGTTATTGCTAATCAAACAGCTACAATAACAGTCATTATTCACTAAGGATCGTAGGCCTGTGTTTACGAATTTAGATAATAAAGTACTATGAACTGAACGCTGCGGAGCAAACATCGAATGAGTTTTTTTGCTTGATAAAGCGAGTGCAGTAAATTCATGCTTGTTGTTTCAGAGGAAGGCTATGCCAGAATCCTGATTTTAAATTTAAAGCAATACAATCGCAAACAATCAGGGATGCCACTCCTAGCTTTTCCCACCTAGATCTATGTTTTACGGTCTTGTCTAGGTTGCTAGGTTTTTTGGTCATGATCTAGCTTTTTCTGACAGCGATTTTTTCGACTTTTTCTACATAGAAATTGATTTTTTTAGGTGAAAATGCACAAACTACTTGAGAACAATCGAGAACTTTTTGAATTTGAACTAAAAATTGTAAATTTTGGAGCGAAAGACTAAAAAAGGTCGTCAGAAATTATATAGAAATTTTTTTGGAGAGGAAAAGCGAGAAAATTTAGGTTATCGGATGACTAAAAAGGTCATGAGAAGTCTTCAAGCCGGAAAGTGGGAAAATTCATGTATTTTTCAGAGAAATTGTCAATCTAGCCTTTTCTAGCCTTTTTTCGACTGCATAGGCCTATGACTTTTCTTTAATTCAGAGTGGCATCCATGCAAACAATTACAGGGTACGATGAAATTTTTAATTCAATGCGTAAACAAAGCATTAAACGGCCAATTACAGAAGAATAAATTAACTGTCCATGACATTGAACTAAGTAACCTACCGGGTAGACCAAAAAAAGACTCTCCTAGGTTTTTTGCCAATATCTTGACCAAAACTTAGAATTTCGAAAGGAAATTTTAAAGTCTTAAAGACAATTCAAATTTACACATGTTGGCCAGATTTCATCAATATATTTCAAACAGAACAAAAGTTATAGGCTATCACTTTTAGTGAGGTCACCCACCGTTTTTTGACGATTCAAAAACGCGACGCAACAAAAAGTAACAAAAAAACAATTTAGTTATTCTGGTCAATATCTTGGCCAGAAGTAAGAATATCGAAATGAAATTTTAGAGGCTTAAAGACAATTATTCATATCTGCATATGATCGACATAATTCAGCAAAATATTTAAAACAGAACAAAAGTTATATCACTTTTAGTGAGGACACCCACCTTTTTGACGTTTTTGAATCATCCAAAAAACCGAGGGTGGTCTCACTGAAAGTGATATAACTTTTGTTCTGTTTTAAATATTTTGATGAAATTTTGGTCATCATGTGTAAATATGAATTGTCTATCAGACTGTAAAAATTTCATTTCGAAATTCTTACTTTTGGCCAAAATATTGGCAAAAACCTACTTTTTGTTGCGTTACGTTTTTGAATCGTCAAAAAACGGTGGGTGGCCTCCGTAAAAGTGACGTCACTTTTGTTCCGTTTGAAATATTTTGATGAAATCTGGTCATAATGTGTAAATATGAATTGTCTATAAGCCTGTAAAATTTCATTTGGAAATTCTTACTTTTGGTAAAAATATTGGCAAAAAACCTAGGGGGTCTTTTTTTTGGCGCACCCTGTAGGCTATTGTGTGCGTGGACTGACGATTCACAAACTAAACCCTTAACAGTTTAGGAATGGATGAGTGTAATTATGTAACTCTCGTAGTCTGTCAAAACCAAGAGACTGATTTCTGTTTTTGAAGCATTCAATTGAAGCCAATTTATCCAAGCACTCGATCCAGCTCTTGATGCTAACATGCAACAACAGTAACTATATTCCTATAGCTGACAGAGATCGCTGTTAAATCTCTTCTCATCGACGTTTCAGTTCATGACGTGAAATCAAACATTTTCCACAGTAGAAGCCTCGAATTAATCGTTGGCTCTGTCCTCCACTTTCCAAACTGGCTTTCCGCATCGTTTGCTTAACAATTGCCATCTTGGTACGCAGCCCACCTGGCTTTTTTAACGTGCAGTTCTGCGCCAAATGAGCAGTTGTAAATGAATTTGTGCATTTGTAAAAGGAATCTTGTGCAATGGTAATTATCAGAAAAAAGTAACTGCGGCCGGTTTACCTCGAAAGAGCGAAATCGAACAGTTTAGGAATGAATGCAATGAAAAGTATGCAGCAGGAAGAAGGTCAAATTTGCAAATTTTAAGCGGATGAATTCAAGAATATCCTCAGATTTTACAAACGGCAACTTGCGACAATTAAAGGGAAAACTTGGGACAAATTTCAGGCAAAACACTAAAAAAGGTAATCAGAATTTGCGACTAGAAAATTGATTGCTGGTTGTGCAGTTAAAAAATTTATTTAAAAAGCCGTGCAGTCCCCGAAACGAGTGAGGATGCACACGAGTCACATTGGTTAAATGATGGCTTGTTTGTTTGTTTTTTAACGACACTGTTTTTTTCAAAGGTATTTGCGTCGTCCTCCTATTTTCTTCAGGCTGGAGACTGGCACCGGCGCAGCACGAGCAGTAGCGAGTTAGGAGCCATTGATAAGTCGAGGCTACTACCTACTGTCACAGAGAGAGAGAGAGGCAGACAGACAGACAGAGACAGAGACAGAGAGACAGAGAAACAGGGAGAGGAAGAGATAGAAAGGGAGAAAGAGAAAGAGAAACAGCGAGAGACAGAAAGAGAGAGACAGACAGACAGAGAGCGAGAGACAGAGAGACAGAATAGACAGGGAGAGGGAGAGATAGAAAGAGAGAAAGAGAGAGAGAAACAGCGAGAGAGAGAGAGAGACAGACAGACAGACAGTTTGAACACGTGAACACACCTTTTCAGTAAATGTTATTCATAGGAGCTTAAGAACTGACAACACCATTCACGATCGAAAGGATGGCTTCACACGCTTGCCGCAAAGGTCCACAGACCATGTTGGTCATTACCGAGGATGCAGTGCAACCTATTTCAGAAAAAAGGGCTAATAAAAACAACCTTTCAACGTAATGTACCGGATAAAATTGCAGCGCCTTAAAGTATATGAAAAGCGCAACCTATTTGAATGTTCAAAGTTAAAATAGTAAGAAAAATACCTCCATATGAAGTTATGGCTCGGATCAATTCCAAAAGTATGAAAGACAACGCTAGCGGCGACTTTCTTGTCCTGTTTCAAAATTGAAACAATTTCGTCAAATCAGATGCTCAGTAGGCCTACTCTGCCTCAGTATGCTTATTAAGCAAAATATTGCATTTTTTCAGTACAAGACAACATGGAAGTGGACATAAGCGTATATTTTCATAGAATAAAAATACTGCGTTCATTGACAAGGATTCTGTAAATGACTCTTGCAATCTGAGTGACAAAGTCTAGAACAAAATAGAGAGTTAGCCTACATTGCCGGCGGTTAAATCGTCGGAATAAGAATTCGTTTAGTAAACCGACGTGTGACAATCTTTAAGATGACACATTATTTTGTCTTCATATACCTACAACGTGCCAATAACAAATTTAGGCGTTCTTTTTTGTTTGCCTGTGAAAATAGATTTTTACTAAAACGCAGTGTAATGCTATTTGACTCGAAGAATGCATGCACAAGACGATGTTTTAACTAGATAGGCCTATCTTTATTATAAAAACAGTTAACGTTTCATTATGAAGAAGTTATACATATATACTATTATATAGCCCACATAAGCTTACCTTATCATCTTAAGGATTTTCTGTACTGTAACCTGGTCTCTCTCTCTTCCGCGAAGCCTATATGCCGCCCAGTACTTTTCACGAAATTTCTTTCGTCCTTTCAAGAGCATTACGAAAATAACCCGGATATTGTTATTGCTAATCAAACAGCTACAATAACAGTCATTATTCACTAAGGATCGTAGGCCTGTGTTTACGAATTTAGATAATAAAGTACTATGAACTGAACGCTGCGGAGCAAACATCGAATGAGTTTTTTTGCTTGATAAAGCGAGTGCAGTAAATTCATGCTTGTTGTTTCAGAGGAAGGCTATGCCAGAATCCTGATTTTAAATTTAAAGCAATACAATCGCAAACAATCAGGGATGCCACTCCTAGCTTTTCCCACCTAGATCTATGTTTTACGGTCTTGTCTAGGTTGCTAGGTTTTTTGGTCATGATCTAGCTTTTTCTGACAGCGATTTTTTCGACTTTTTCTACATAGAAATTGATTTTTTTAGGTGAAAATGCACAAACTACTTGAGAACAATCGAGAACTTTTTGAATTTGAACTAAAAATTGTAAATTTTGGAGCGAAAGACTAAAAAAGGTCGTCAGAAATTATATAGAAATGTTTTTGGAGAGGAAAAGCGAGAAAATTTAGGTTATCGGATGACTAAAAAGGTCATGAGAAGTCTTCAAGCCGGAAAGTGGGAAAATTCATGTATTTTTCAGAGAAATTGTCAATCTAGCCTTTTCTAGCCTTTTTTCGACTGCATAGGCCTATGACTTTTCTTTAATTCAGAGTGGCATCCATGCAAACAATTACAGGGTACGATGAAATTTTTAATTCAATGCGTAAACAAAGCATTAAACGGCCAATTACAGAAGAATAAATTAACTGTCCATGACATTGAACTAAGTAACCTACCGGGTAGACCAAAAAAAGACTCTCCTAGGTTTTTTGCCAATATCTTGACCAAAACTTAGAATTTCGAAAGGAAATTTTAAAGTCTTAAAGACAATTCAAATTTACACATGTTGGCCAGATTTCATCAATATATTTCAAACAGAACAAAAGTTATAGGCTATCACTTTTAGTGAGGTCACCCACCGTTTTTTGACGATTCAAAAACGCGACGCAACAAAAAGTAACAAAAAAACAATTTAGTTATTCTGGTCAATATCTTGGCCAGAAGTAAGAATATCGAAATGAAATTTTAGAGGCTTAAAGACAATTATTCATATCTGCATATGATCGACATAATTCAGCAAAATATTTCCAACAGAACTAACGTTATATCACTTTAAGTGAGGCCACCCACCGTTTTTGACGATTCAAAAGCGTAACGCAACAAAAAGTAACAAAAACATGATTTTATTAAGTCTCATCTCAAATAATTGTTATCAAATATCCTTGATATTGCCAGATGATCATAATTATTACTATTTTAAACAGAAACAGGGTACCAGCGTGGCTGCAGGTCATTTTCAAGTCGCTTAGCAAGATGACAATCAAGTTGGTAAATAAGGAATCTGCCAGATCATTAATTTGGTTATTGAATCAATGTAGGCTAATTCAAATTTCTAAAAAATGAAAATGGCCAGGGTGGCAATGACAGACAAGATGTGTATTCAGACACCTCTTGAGCAAGATCCTAGAGATACATTGAGCAGCAATACAGTGAGAAGGCAAACATTAAGAGCTGAGCTGAGAGTTAAAAGATTTGCCATGAATGAAAGGAGATCGGCTCGATTGTTCCGCTGAGAAAGCCAATGGCCCCAAATCTCCGGATTTGAACCCGATGGATTGATAATCAATTGCGGAGAGCCAACCTGAAAAATTATCACAATCTGCAACCAAAAGCAAGAGCGGTAAGAGAATTGATTGCCACATTGGAGTTAACATGGGATGATTTGCCATTGGAACGCATCAACAGGGCCATCAAAAACTTTGCAATGAGACTCAGGAGAAGTTTTGCGACTGGTGGTGGGCATATGGAACACAAGTGTAGGCCTAAATCACTATCAAGTTAATTTCCAAACAGCTATTTCAGATATGACTTGATAAAATCACGTTTTTGTTACCACTTTGTGTTGCGTTATGTTTTTGAATCGTCAATAAACGCTGGGCGGCCTCAAAAAAATAATGTGGTATAGCTTTTGTTCTGTTTGAAATATATTGATGAATTCTGGCCATAATGTGTATTGTGTAAATATGAATTGTCTATAAGCCTATAAAATGTCATGTCGATTTTTTTTCTTTTTTCGAGATATTGGCAAAAACCCTCGTGGGTCTTTTTTGACTTATATATACCCTGTATACGTGTATTGTTCAATTACATCCAACCTTACTATAAACCAATTTCGGGCTTCACTGCAACTCTCAAGACTTGACACAAGACTAAAATGTCTCCTTAGAAGTTTGAATACTACGATCACGTTTTGAGATGTAAGGCCTATAAATTGGTCTATAAGGAGGATGACTACGCCTACACCGAGACAACACAAGTCAATGCGAGCTTTGTTTAGTTGAGGCAATTAAGTCAGTAGTTAATCAATTACGAGCAGACAAGGTCAAGACTCTCACGCCATCTCTAGACACTGTAGGCTATAATAGATCTTCTCGTACGATCTCCTTCTCATTGTTTCTTGGTCCTCCTTCCTAGATTTCTCCTCGGCAACCCATTTCACTGCCTGGTCGACTCTCCTATCCACGTCCATTCGTAACACATGTTCCATCAAATTAAGATAGCTCTTTCCTGATGATATTTTCCAGTTTATTGTGCCCGTTAATTTTTTCTTATGTTATTATTTGACATCTTGTCTCTCCAAGAGATGCGCGGGATTATTCTTAGCCATCTCTGGTGCACTGTCTCCAATCTTTTCCTATTTGCCACCGCCATTGGCCATGTCTCCGCTCCAAACAGCACTATAGCCTAACGTATGACCGTGTCTTCACTCACGCTGCGCAATTGCGCTTCCGTATCTTTTCCTATCTCCCGAAAGTAGCATAATGCGTTTCGAATGCCTATCCTTATCACCTTATCACAGTTACTGTCTGCTGCTAACGTGCTGCCGAGATAACAGGAATCGCCCATCATTTCGACTATTCGACTGCCATAATTATAGCCTATCTTCGGTCACGACCATCTCCATTTCCTGCCACAGGAAGATAAATTGTCAACTTAGATATTAGAAAGGTCAATTCTTTGCAATAATGTTATTACTGAACATAAAGCAATCCTTATAGATCTTACTCCCATAGTCGGATTTAGGGTGGTGGGGCCCATGGGCCGTTATGGTGGGCCCTTTTCTGCAACGGATATGTTGATTTTGATTCACAGTATCGGACAGGAACAAAGCCACATGTATACCACCATAACATGTTACAGATAAACAATGCTAAAAGCAATGTTTAAATTGTTGACTTAGCCTATGGTCAATAATTTGTAAATACATAAATGAAGACAAATTGAAAAGATCATTTGCTGATAGATAAAGTTTCTAAATCATTTCTCAAATGCAAAGTTAAAGGATAAAAGTTAAGCAGCTTCTTGTCCAGTCTTTAAAAAGGCAATGAGACAAAGAAAGAAAGTAAAAATAGTGACATGTGAGACCTCCAAAATAAAGCAGATAGCCTGACTACATACAGTTAAATAGCTCGGTTAGGTCTACAGTTGAGTCTAAATTTGAGTAGGGTCATTAGGGAATTTGCACCCTTTTCTTTTGGCAACGTCATCAATTAGCTGATTAAAATAGAGTTGGCACAGAATATGACTCTATACTCAACACTGCAAGGTATACGCATGGGCGGAGTTTGATTTCCGTTCTTGGAGTGGCTAAAGCCTACTTGGGGGCTAAGCCCGAAAAAAGATACCATTTACACGGTAAAAAATAATCTGGGTTTTCTTGGGGGGGAGGGCTTAGCCCTCTAGCCCCTGATAAACTCCGCCCATGGTTATACGTCTCACATGTGTCTCAATAATCTTCATCTTGTAAAACGAGCATTCAGTACTACAGTTTGTGACCATGAGCTCCAAATACATTCTTAGCATAATTTGCACATTTGAAAATAAATTTTCAATTAACATCTTTTTCGAGTAGCCAACTTGGCACATGAACTGCTACTAACTTATGCCAAGGTCTGTTCTTCCAATTTCGTCTTTAAGCATTTTGACAAGATAAGAGAACTGCTCGTTGCCAAGGCTTTCATCGAGGTCGTCACCACAACTGCTACAAGCTTTTTCGCAGAGTTGAGTAGTTCTCCATCACTAATATTTCACTATAGGCCTACATGATTCAAGATTAGGCTAGATAGAAAACAAACCAAACCTTGAGCAGAGCAACAGCTTCTAGTCAGCTATGCCTATTACATAGTGCCCTAGCTTATGCCGATTTACAATTCGGTTTATGACTGTCGATTGAAATCATTTAGACTCTTCAATTTCTACTGATTTGCAAACTCCATCTGTGACCTTATAAACCATGCATATCATGAAGGTAGAGTCTATATAAGACTGGGGTCTAAAAGATACTGACAGACAGACAGCACAGCAATGACAGTGAACATGTCGCCGTCCACTGCTACAGATGTGGGCATTGGGTCATTCAAGGTCAAAATACCATCCGTGGCACTGGAGTGCTACAGCGTTAGACTAGAATACCCCACTGTACTCTGCAGCAACCTGATACACGTGGGAGGGGTTGGAGCTCAGGACACTGACTGTCTCGATCTGTTCGTTGTCTGCTGCGTATACCGACTAGTCCAGAGAAACCTCTGACATGCACTGACAGTATATGTCTACACCAACGTGCTGTCATACGCTTGAGTTAAAAGAAATATAATCTGTCAACAGCAGGTGTTGAGGATGCCATGCTTAAAGCCCTACTGCCATGGTGACTGGTGAGCAATATCAACGAGTACAGATAGTGGTCAATTCAAAACCACTCTCTGATTAGGTCTAAGATCCAGTGGCAATACACCTATGATTCGTTCCTTAATTAAAAATAATAAAACTTCAGCTGGTGGGGGCTCCTAAGTGGTGGGGCCCATGGGCTGGAGCCCGTGTAGCCCATGCCTAAATCCGACCCTGCTTACTCCTAAGCTATAATTTTGAAATTCTGCTGCAATAAATATTTCCTGTCGCTTTCGATCGGCACATTAAACCATAGGCTTACCAGCACAATGCAGCACGCTTGCATCGTTATCGCGGGCTACTTCAGTCCATTGGCAGGTATTATGACGAAAGTAGTAGAATTATCTTCTGTTGTGCCTAATTGAACATTCTCTTCGCTCTATACATCTTTGCCCTCTTGCTCGCGTTATTTGAATTTAGCCCGGGATGGGTCCAGATTTTAACCCCAGCTTACGACAACAAATGCTTTTAGGCCTTATTGATGTCGACGGAAATTGATTTGGCATATTACAACTAATTTTCGTCCCTTTCATAGTAAACGCTATTGATCCAGGTCCAGGTCCTCGTTGGCCTATAGCCATATGGTTAAGGAATAACAATAATTGCTAGAATGTTTTCCTAAAAGTTCGATGATTACTTCGTCCAAACGCACTATCGCGATTGAAGACTTAATAATAATAATAATAATAATAATAATAATAATAATAATAATAATAATAATATCTTTTCTTTAATTAAACGCCTGCAAGACGCACTGCGCTTTACATTTACAAGTTATGCAGTAATCTTAATTAAACTTAACTACTAACTGAACAGACAGCTTTGTAATTACACGGCGCCAATGGCAGCCTACAAAGCAAATCCGCCCAACGGGGGCTCGAACTCACTACCTCTCGCACTCTTGGCCAGCGTGTTAACCACTACTCTACCGGGCCCCCTGACTTAGGCCTAATTGTGAAGCGATCTGGCAAAGACAGGCTTATGTCATAAATCGGCAATGACATTTTAATACCATGTTAAATAGCGAAAGTTTTCCTTTAAAACAAGCCCTATTCTGACCTAATATCTTGATATTTGACAGAGTTATGTATATTTTAGGGTCCGAAACTGTGATATTGCAGTTTTCGGGAAACGCCAGGTAAAGGTGATCACCCTAGTTTCGTTTGCTTACTAAGGCTGCCTCTATATTCTGCTTATTATCATGGCCTGAAAATAATTAGCATAATTTAAATGACCGACATTTGTTAGCCCACAGTCTCAGCTTTCAGAAGATGCCAAGTTCAATAGGGGTGAAAGGTTATTATGACCGACAGTTATGCTTTGAAAATGCACTACAAAGTCGGATTTTGACACTTTGGAAAGATGAAACATTAACAAATAAAATTGATTTAAAATATTTTCAGACGGATTTTAGCTTTGATACTTGGCGAATAATTAGATAATAGTGTACTATAAAAAATCAAATAAAGTTAAAATCGACCTATGAGTTCACTCAAATCGACCATTATCTCAAAATGCTTTCGGGCGAAATAGGCCCGGTTTCTTCAGATCGCTTCACAATTATTTGGGAATTATAATTGCCAAGAGACTCATGATCCTTCATTAAGGCCATCAATTTAGTTGTTTTTTGGTCATTCTTTCAACATGGGGAGGCAATGGTCCGGAGGATAATTTTCCGGGGGTGATTGGCGCGGGGGTAATTGTTTCGGGTAGTTGTCGCGGTAATTGTCCGGGAGGGGTTAAATGTTTGTGAGGGGCTTATTGTCTGGGGTAATTGTCCTAGTTACTGCAATTTGTCTGCAAGGAACCTTATCGAAAATCATAGACTGTGGAAACTATTTACAACAGAAACGTTGAAGAACCGTATAGGCCCTATTAGTGGTAAACCAGCTTTGGGATTATTTGCAGTAGGAAATTATATATATATATATTATATATATATATATATATACTAGCTGTACCCGGCCACGCGTTGCTGTGGCTGAAAAGATCCTCCACCTCCCTTCCTACCTCCCTTCCCCTGCCTCCCGCCTCCCTCTCTCCCTCCCTACCTCCATTCTTCTACCTCCCTCCCCTCTCCTTCCCTCCCCTCCCCTCTACCTCCCTTCCCCTGCGTCCCTCCCTCTCTCCCTCCCTAATTAATTCCATTCCCCTCCCCTCCCTTTACCTCCCTCCCTCTCTCCCTCCCCTCTCCCTCCCCTCCCATCTACCTCCCTTCCTCTGCCTTCTTCCCTCTCTCCCTCCTTACCTCCATTCCCTCCCTCTCTCTCTCCCCTACCCCTCCCTACCTCCTCCCCGAGATCCTTGATTTTGTACAAACCGATTATTGCGCTATAAAAACACGCGCGCATTCGAAGCAACGTTAATGTGGACATTTGAAATCGAAATCGCTGGATTCGAATGCAAAGATGTGGTAAAATTTGTCGAATTTTGGCGCTTTTTCCAAACAAGCATATAAAAACTCGCTCGTATTGTTGTGTGAAAATTTGAAAGCAATAGGTGCACGAAGAAGTTTCCGTGATCGTTGATTTTGTAGCTATAAATGCGCTATAAAAGGACGCACGGATATGCGCTATAAAAGGGCGGCATTCGAAAGCAACGTCGGATGGAAATTGAAATCGGAATCGCTCGAATGGAATTGAAAGTTGTGGTTTTTTGGTCGTAAAGATTGCGCTTTTCCCAAAAGGCATTATACAAACCCGCTCATGTTCGAATAGAAGGTTTTGCGAAAATTTTCAAAACAATCGGTCAAGAACTTTCCGAGATCCTAAAGGTCACGAATGGTAACGTAATACATTTATATATATATACATATATATATTATACAATATTATGTATATAAAATTATAAATATATAACGATCGTAAAAGAGGATCGAATTTTTTTAAATAATTCATAACGTTATTTATTTTCTTATGTGCCATGAATGCCCTAAGGAATGATTCAGTGTTAATAACACTTCTGCGTTAAAAGTTCATCTTAGAAGCTTGCTTGACAAAGAGAACACCTTGTAGAATTGCAGTTTTCGTCATTCCAGTAGTATTCATACGCTTCAGAGATATGTACACAAGTCTCGGTTCCACCACCGCAATCCGGTTGTCTATAAACCCACTGCCTATACCCCCAGTTGGTGTACTGCATTGGCAATTCGATATTAGATGCTGGTTTCCAGACGAAAGGCACATCGCATCTTTTAGCATCACTTCTTTGACCGGCAATCCAGGCGTTCTGTTTGTGCATTGCATCAGAAATGCAGGACCTTCCGTTCTCTACAAAGGAAACATTCATCCAGAATGAAGACGTCAAATATTCTATCCTGCCTAGGGGCAGAGAACGCAAAGAAGAAGGTCTGTAAAACTTACGCCATTTTAAAGAGAAGAGGTCACAACGCCGGTGAAATATAGGAGTTTATAATATCCGAGAGTGGATTAGCTGTAATAGCGAATGATTCGACAGTTCGACTATGTCAATGGTCGGGTGGTCATCGCCGTCGGGAAGTGATGAAGAATGATGTGAGTTGAAAACAGATGAAGTTAATTAAAATGATCTCATGATGAATAAGGTAGAGGTGACTAGGCCCTATAATGACGAGGATTAAATTGCTGAAAGGACAGGATTGGCTTTTTAAAATGCTATCGAGCTCATATATTGCTATGAAATGGAACTGATGAGTGATAGAATCATAAAGAAAGCTGTACACCAACAGCGAAGACACCGTGTTGGGAAGCTCAGTCATATAGAGAAAACTGAAACTCTAACTCTTCTTTCGTAAACAGAAAAGAGAGCGCTTGAGTATTAGTTTTGTAGTAATCACTGCAAGTATGTGTGTGGCAGTGCATATAGCCTTGCTGCCCACATAGGTGGCATAGGTGGATAGATAAGTGAGCTGCTATTTACTCGAGAATTCAATCTTCAAGAATTTCGTCACGGCATTCGTTTCAGTTGGACTTGTGACGGTGGCTAGACCCGAACGAGGATGAAACTTCTTGCACATTGTTGATGCATCGTCCCAAGTCGCAAGCATGTCATTTAGTTTATAGCAATGTTTGACTCCTGCCACGCGAAAAAATCCACCTGGACAATCTGAAACTGGATAAATCATTGCGGTGGTGCTTTAATGCTGTGTTATTAAAATAATAATATTATTTATATAACAAAAATAATATTTTCTTTATTGAATTCATTCTAACAGACGAAGTATGATTGCATGAAGCAATCTTAAAACCATATATTGCACACAGAAAAAACATGGACTGTAAACTTTAACATTTTAATAAAGGGTTCAAAAGTTGCGTATATGCATGCGAAAAATATTCTCTTTGTGGTTTTATGTTGGAAATTAATTTGCATTCGCGAGATGGCAGAAAATCTTATTGTTGCCACAGATTAACACAGTACAACATTGCGTGAAGTTGTAGTGTTGTCTAGGTTTAACAGTGTGCCCTGAAGTAGCCCCTACGGTTTTTTGTCCGTAACCTGGCCAGAAGTAAGAATTTCGAAATGAAATTTTACAGTCCTAAAGACAATTCATATTTACACACGATTAGCCTACCTGATTTTATAAAAATATTTCAAACCCAATAAAAGTCAGGCTACACCACTTTTAGTGAGGCCACCCACCGTTTTTTGACGGTTCGAAAACGTAACGCAACAAAAAAAGTGACAAAAACCCATTTTATTAGGTCACATCTCAAATTACTGTTGTGAAATGAACTTATTGGTGCTTCACAACTTGTGTTCAGTGTGTCCACCACCAGTGCCAAAACTTCTTTTGAGTCTCTTTGCAAAGTTCTTGATGGCCCTGTCGATGCATTCCAAAGGCAAATCATCCCATGTTAACTCCAATGCGCCCATCAATTCTCTTACTGCTCTTGATTTTGGTTGCAGATTGTGATTTTTTCTTCAGCATATCTCTCCGCAATTGATTATCAATCCATCGGGTTCAAATCCGGAGATTTGGGTCCATTGGCTTTCTCAATGAAACCAGAGCAATCGAGCCGATCTCCTTTCATTCACGGCAAATCTTTTAACTCTCAGCTCAACTCTTAATGTTTGCGCTCTCACTGTTTATCAGAGTAAACGTTGCTCAATGTATCTCTAGGATCTTGCTCAATGTATGTATGAATACACGTTTTGTCTTTCATTGACACGTTGGCCATTTTCATTTTTTTAGAAATTTGAATTGCATTGCTTTAATAGCAAAATTAATAATTTGACAGATTCCTTATTTACCAACTTGATTGTCATCTTGCTAAGTGACTTCATGGTGACGTGCAGCTACGCTGTTTCTGTTTAAAATTCATGTCTGCTGACGACTCAACAACTTAAAAGTAATAATTCAGGCTTTTTAAACGCGGTCATTTAAGAAAATAATGTTAATCAATGGAACTGAGCAACAAATAATTAACTAATGTGTGCTTAGGGCTTTTGTTTATGAGGGCACATTGACAGTTTGGATGAATGAAATCCGTGTTTCATGGCTAGCGCTCAGAGTTATCGGCTACTGTTTTCAGCAATGTTATCCTATACCGTTAACTCGTAACAATCATTGTAAATGCATCCCTAAAAACTATACGCGCATTAGGCCTATAATAGCTTAATGACGTCAAAAGCTCATAATCTCAGTGGGTTATTATAAAACGACAATCTATTAACGAGCCATACTGTAATTATGCATTTATATCACCCACATTGCTCAGCAACAGATGCGGAAGACATAGGCCTATACAGTATACATAGTTTACATACATATATATAGGCATTCACTTCAGCTTTGAATATCATGGTCACATTCGGGTTTTATGCCCATTGCCCAGTTGCCCACCGTGTCCCGTGGCATCGGCAAATTATTGACGAAGCATATCCATTGAAGACTATGAAAAGCGTGCGTCTTTGCAACGGTTCTTCAGCATAACCTATAAGTCTATGGCCTTTTATTTCTATAATTGTAATTGTAATTGTAATTGTAATTGTAATTGTAATTGACCATTTATAAAGCGCCACTCACAGATTCAATAGCGCTCCCGACCCCAGCTAGCGTTCCCATCATCAAATAGAATAGTCTTTAAGCGTTTACGAAACCAGGGAAGAGAAAGGCCAAGGAGTTCAAGACGAATCTTGTGGGGAAGGCGATTCCAACAAGAAGGACCAACATAAACAAAGCTTCTAGATTGGGCCGTAGCTCCGCGCATGCGAGGGACAACAAGTAGGCCGTTAGTAGCCGAGCGAAGGGCTGAGCGGCCAGGTAAAGTGTAGACCAGGTTACACAATGCTCGAAGATATGAAGAAGAAGAAGAGAGTTGCGCATAAGTGTCAGAATCTTGAACTCAATGCGTTGAGGTACTGGAAAGCCAGTGAAGAGTGTCCCGGATGAAGTCAGATATGTGTGAGAATTTGGGAAGACCAGCGATTAGGCGGGCATCAGCATTGAGTATTGACTGAAGTTTAGAAAGGTTGAGAGAGGAGAGACCAGCATAGACAGAGCTTCAAAAGTCAAATCTAGAGCAAATCAGTGCATGTACAAGTGCCTTGACCGCTTGAGGAGAGAGTGAGTGGCGGATAGTACGCAGTTGTCGCAGATGATAGAAACATGTTCGAAAGATTCGGTTAACATGGTCAGAGAGAGAAAGGACTGGGTCCAAAGTAAATCCCAGATTCCTAACAGGTGAAGAAAATTGGATGTCAGGGAATAAGATGCTGATAAGCTCCATGTCGTTTTTTGGCAAGCTGGGCTCTCCCGCCAAGCCAAATGAATTGGGTTTTATCAGAATTAAAGCGGAGACGGTTAGAAGACATCCGTTGGTTCAATGCCGTAGTGGCGTCAAGGATAGTTGCAACCAGTGAGGAGGCTGCACAGGGTGAACCGTGAACAAATACTTGTGTATCATCAGCGTATTGGTGAGCAGAGGCACCCTTGCGGGATAATAGGTCCAATAGATCCGCAGTGTATTGGATGTATAGAAGCGGCGCCAGAACCGAGCCTTGAGGCAAACCGTACGGGACAAAGGTCCAGGAGGAGCGTGTGGGCCCAAAGATCACGGATATAGAGCGATCAGAAAGGAAGGAACTGAGCCAAAGAAGGGCAGAGTCACCAATGCCAAAAGATTTGGACAGACGCTCAAACAAAATAGAATGGTCGACAGTGTCGAACGCCGCGTTGACGTCAAACAGAGCAAGGAGGGTGATGTGGGATTGATCGACAGCAGTAAAGACATCAGTAAGTAAGCGAGTGATAAGAGATTCTGTAGAATGGTATTTCCTAAAGCCAGATTGGAACGAGGGCATTAGAGAGTTGATTTCAAGGTACTCGACTAACTGGACGGAAACACATTTTTCCAGGAGCTTGGAGAGAAAAGAGAGATCGGAAATGGGCCGATAGCTAGAGGGAGCATTTGGATCTAGACCCTGGCGCTTGAGCGAGGGAAAATCACAGCTCTTTTTGTTGAACTGGAACCACTCCCTGGGCCAGAGATGAATTGCATAGTAACATACTGTACAAAAGGTAATAACTCATCTAAAAATTCTTTAGCAATGAATGGTGGAATAACGTCCAGTTCGCAGGACTTCGATGTGGAATCTTGGATGAGGCATCTGATAGCGGCCAGCTGGGGTGGGGTGGGGGTGGGACATAGCCTACTGTTGAAGTTCTGCCCAACGTGAGACTGACATGCCAACTAAACATACCGTTCTTGACATGTCATTTTTGCCTACTCTAGATAAAATATCTAATTCTGTTTTCACTAAGGTCGTTATAAATATGCACAGCCACCTTTCCACTCAATTATGTTACACTAGCTGGGGTACCCGGCGTTGCCCAGGAAATTTAGGATTTGACCCGCTACGGCCACAACCCCACCACACTCCGACCTCTACCGGTACGCCACCCGAGAAATTGAGGTTTGATGAAAATTTCCACCTCATCCCAACCCACTCCCTCCACCCCTCCACCCCAACCCGCTCCCACCCCAACCACCCCACTCCACCCCCACCCCACCTCCCACCCCCTCCCCCTCCACCCCCTCAACCCCACCCGTCCCCCACCCCACCCCAACCCCACCCTCCACCCACACCTCAACCTCCACTCACAACCCCAACTCTCGACCCCACCCACCCCACCCCCACCCCACCACCACCACTCCTCACCCCATCCCACCCTCCACCCACCACACATCCACCTCCATTCCACCCCCACCCCACCCCCTTCGTCCCCACCCGTCCACTCCATACCCACCTCACCCCAACCCACTTCCCCCACCCCCGCCTCCACCGGTACGCGACCCGTGAAATCCGTACTGGCAAAAGAGCTGTCCTTGAACACCTCTAAAACGCTGTCAACCACTGCTTTTATAAGTATCACGTATGGGACCCGAAGGAAAAGTGCTGTCATAAGCCTGAAAAGGCAAGGTCCAACATGGAAAATTAGGGTTTTTGCTACCCCACCCTGGCCCCCATTGTGGCAGAGATTCGCGAACCCCTCCTCTACGCGTCCGATGCCAAGACGGACACAGTAGTGAAGGTTTGTAGTGAAAAGCTCAACAACAGTTACTGTGGAAATGCATTCCAGTCAAACAGACACACAGAATCTTCTCTTTATTTAGTTTGCCTACCTTTCTTACATATGTATCTCATCGGCTTTTCGCAGTTGTCATTCTTCCAGTAGCCAGACATATCGCTTGAGTCTTGATTCATCTTAATGTGGCCACAATGTAGGGCGTCCGTGTGTGACGGAAATTCATTCTCCCATAAACTCATATTGTGCGACATCGCTGATCCATCTGTCCAGACCCATTCGCCAGATTCTTTGCGAAGACCAATCCAATAATTCAAGCAGTCGTCATGCGACGAACACGCGGTTCTAGAACCCAGCATCATTTGTATTCATTATACTTGTTTCAATATTCATTTGCGAAACAATGGTAAAACATTTAGATGATTTGTATTGATTCATCGCTGCAACTCACTTTAAAGGTGCTGTCGTGGTCTTGAGAGTCTACCAACAGTGACTGAAAGACTATAATTATGTGAGTTGTATAACTGAACAACGAAAGAGCAAAATAGAGTGATGAAAAGTAGGCCTATAGTAAAAGAAACCTTGGAAGTTTCGATTAAATTGCACAATAATTCTGCTATATCGTTGTTATAATTATTGTCAAGTGGTATATATATTGTTCGAACAGACCTTTTACAAAGACCTTTTGACTCATTCCAGGGCTTTTTATAACGTGCAGTTCTACACAAAATGCACAGTTCTAAATGGATTCGTGCAGTTGTAGAAGCACTTCCGTCACGTTCCGTGCAGTTAAAACTAGTAAAAAAAATAGGTAATTTCCCTCAGATTGGAAGTAATTTACCATGGAGGATGAGAAAGGAGAGAAGAGGATGTGCAGTTCCAAAAATTCCTTAGAAACAGCCCTGACGCATTCATAGCTGCGACTGCATGTTGCGACTACCTGCTATAGCCAGAGGCTATCTGCATGAGGACAGCTTGCTCGAAGACTAT
Organism: Lumbricus terrestris; assembly: GCA_949752735.1. Classification (NCBI taxonomy): domain Eukaryota; kingdom Metazoa; phylum Annelida; class Clitellata; order Crassiclitellata; family Lumbricidae; genus Lumbricus; species Lumbricus terrestris. The sequence goes on from OX457040.1 coordinate 20,902,172, forward strand.
ATATAGTAGCCATTTTCTCACTTTGTACTATTAGTAATTTTTTAATATTAAAACGGCAAAACTGCTACATTGCAGTTTTCAGTGACCTAACCCGGAATCATTAATTTGTGTTAATTGTACTTGTTTTATTAATATTCAAATACGAAACGGTATAAAATTATATTAAAGTGTTGAGATGTAACGTGGTATATATTGTATTCATTGTACTTGCCTTAATATTCATAAAGCAATGGTAAAACCTTGAGATGATTATTTTGTATTGATTCATCGCTGCAACTCACTTTACAGGCAGGCTACTGCCTTAAGAATGTAGTATATGTACCAACATTGACAGAAGAAAAACTAAGTATAGCGAAATGATAAGTAATAAAAGTAACCCTCGAGGTATCAGTGGAATCATAAAACATGTAATGCTGAATGCTTTCGTCGTTATTGGCCTATTCTCACGCGGCAAACTGTAGCAGTGTTGCCTATAATTATTGTGTGAGCAGATGGCCAGCAAAAACGTTTGGAAGCATATAATATTATAAGCTGCGATTGACTGCTGTAGAGAGAGACTCATGTATCTACCCGAGAAAAGAATGCTCGACGAAAATTATTTCTTACTCTTGTGCTAATATTAAAACGGCGTATTTGCTACTTTGCAGGTTTCATTGAACTTGCAACTGAATACAGAATAAGTGCCTAGCGTCCCCCAAAATGGGACACCACTTCAAAAATACTGAATACTGAATACAGAACTGAAACTAGAATATAATTAAAATTGACTCTGCAATCAGACGTTAACCCATTATAAGTGCCTAGCGTCCCCCAAAATGGGACACCACTTCAAAAATACTGAATACAGAGTTGCGGTCGAATGTAGGCCTATTGCTAGGAGTGACGCGACAAAAGCGCCCAGAGGCAAAAGCGCGCAAAAAGCAAAACATTAAGAAACATTATTTATACCTGAAATGAACTAGATTTGTAGAAACTATAGGCAAAAGAAAACACAATTTTTTAGAACATATTTACATGCAAACTAGAAATTGTCGTTAATGTTCCGAAAGTTCATTAGGACCGTACTATAATTAGCCAAACATTAGGCAGGCACAGGAAGACAAAACACATACTAGAATAAGCGGGTCGAGAGATAAACTAGAATATAATTAAAGTTGACTGCAATCAGACGTTAACCCATTATAAGTGCCTAGCGTCCCCCAAAATGGGACACCACGTCAAAAATTCTTATAAAATTAAATATGCATTGAAGATGCAATGTAATCTAATGGGCGTCATAATTATGCCAACATGCTAATAAAGTGATTCTGACACAAAATGCGCACCAAGAATTTTTTCGGCTGAAAATTGTGTTTTTAATCACGCCATTGACCTATTTTAACAAATGTAAACATTGCGGACTTTCCGCGTCTTATTTTTAAAAATGTGTGCGTATTTCTACGTATCTGTCTTTGGTTTCACACACGTTGGTATATACTATTACATAAATAATTATATAAAATTCATTTAAATAAAATATAACATATGCATCTTGTCACTGAAGCACTGTCCCATTTTTGGGGACGCAAGGCACGAATGGGTACGTGAAGTTCAATACACGAAGTTTTGCATCTTGTATGGTATTTTAGCCATAATAGTGTTTGGCAAGAAGTATAAACGGCGGTTTGTAGGCAGAAGTATCACTCGCAGTGAGATTTAGCATTATATGATGTTATTTGACTCAAAAATTTATTGACAACTTCAACTGTAGGCTACATTAGGCCTATGTATACATGCATAACCTATACATGAATATTTCACATGGATTGAAATCGTCCAGAACCTATGCTAGGCATATGCAATGTAGTGCAAAATTATAGTCAAAATGCACCCATTCTGCTGCATGCAGTTGCTAGAAATTAAATTTAATAATTGAATTTATTATAATTTATTTGAAATAAATAAGAAAGAAAAAAATCAGTCGCTATGTACTTTGTCATTCTTTTCTAAGATGTCAGCCAAACTCAAGAAATGTTATTGTGCATTGTGCTGAATATAACATTCCTGTAACATTTTCCAGTTAGGCCTACTACAATTTCAGGTTGGCCTAGTGACCAGTCAATGGCATCGTACTATTTGAATACATCACTCGGTTTTTGTTCTGATTCACATCCATTCGGATGAGTTGGTACATGGATCCAAAGCCTGGATTGAAGGGGGTCTCTTGTACTTGGAGTTTAAGATCAGACTACAATTACGACCATCTAGGCTCTAGGGCTACGAGACAATTTCAAAACTTAAGAGATGAAGTTACGGAAATGAAATGACTAATAGCTACTTAGGGTAAAAACTATTTTTAGTGTGATCGAACCTTTGTCTGGAGCATGGGCGGAGTTTATCTGGGGCTAGGGGCTAAGCCCAACAAGAAGACCCAGATTGTGTTTTTTACCGTTAGTCGGGTCAATCTACGACATGACCAAGAAAATTGCAAGAAAGCGCTTTATGACGATTTTCGTATGTCTTAGATCTAGTGATGAACATACTGAAAGTTACAAGAAATCGTGTAAATAGTATCTTTACCCGGGCTTAGCACCCACCTCCCAGACTCATAAATTTGTTCGGGAAAAATGTTTCTGTTCACGAACGCAAAACTTTCGAATGAATAAAATGGCCAACAACTTTTTTGTCCGAGAAAATTTTTATTTTTTCGGCGGCATTTCAGCTCGAAGACTAAGTTTGGCCATCAACCTTTTTGGGCCGAGAAAATATATATTTGTAGGCGCCGCTCGTTCTGGGCCGAGTCCCAGCCCTAACAAAGCCCGAGTTCTTCCCAATTTCTTTTTTAGCCCATCCAAGAACGGAAACCAAACTCCGCCTATGGCCTGGAGCGAATTAAGCCTCGTCAATTCTAAACCTAGTCATTTCTATTATGGAGTGAAAAATCACCAAAGAAACGTCTCTTAATTTATTGCAGTTGATTAAAGCGATCACGACATTACTTCAACGTCTTTCTTTTCTGGTTCGGTCTGCAGTAAACCGAACTGTCATAGGATGCCTCCTGAGTTAATTAATTAATTATATCAATACATTATTTAACAATTAACACTGATTTTCGTACTAAATGAAACACTTAATAGAAACACATGCGTCCGTACCGTTCTAGGAATAACAACGGCAGTATGAAGAGATGCTCATTAACTGAATGTATGGATGCCAGCGACGATGACATGTCCTTGCAACTCTGTTCGGCAACAGGGAAACTGGCGTAGTGTTCGCTAACATGGTAGCATTGGTCATTCGCAGGATTCATCGCCCAACCATCAAGACAAACGAAATCTGTATTAAAATCGACGACTGCTTTAGATCATTTTGAAAGTAGGCTATGCCCGATTTTCCTGATTGGGAGCGCATGACAATGTAGAATCACTACACAACTAGTAGCAATGTATAATGCAAGCAAACAGACAATGGTATTCGTTTTTTATTATATCTATTTAGTACCATAGGCTTAGGGTGAATATTTTACTGTGCCTGTGTAATGTAAGCTAGTTTGCGTGGACTGGTGATTCACAAACTAAACCCTTAACAGTCTAGGAATGAATGCTATTTTCAATTAAGCCTGGCCTTATAAGGGTAAATATGTAACTCTCGTAGCCTGTCAAAACCGTCACTTCTCTTTATGGACCATTCAATTGAAGCCAATTCATCCAAGCACTCAATTCAGCCCTCAATGTTAATATGCAACAACAATAGGCCTAACTATTGTCCCAGCTGACAGAGATCGCTGTGAAATTTCTTCTCACCGACTTTTCAGTTCATGACTTGAAGCCAAACATTTTCCAGCAGAAACTGACAGTAGAATCCTCGACTTATCGTTGGCTCTGTCCTTGACTCCACTTTCAAAACTGACAGTAGAATCCTCGACTTATCGTTGGCTCTGTCCTTGACTCCACTTTCAAAACTGACAGTAGAAGCCTCGACTTATCGTTGGCTCTGTCCGTGACTCCACTTTTAAAACTGGCTTTCCGCATCGTTTGCTTAACAATTGCCATCTTGGTACGCAGCCCACCTGGCTTTTTTAACGTGCAGTTCTGCGCCAAATGGGCAGTTGTAAACGAATTTGTGCATTTGTAAAAGGAATCTTGTGCAATGATAATTATTAGAAAAAGGTGACTGCAACCGGTTTACCTCGGAAGAGCGAAATTGAACAGTTTAGGAATGAATGCAATGGAAAAATATGCAGCAGTAAAAAGGTCAAATTTGCAAATTTTAAGCGGATAAATTTAAGAAAATCATCAGATTTTACAAACGGCGACTTGTGGACAATTAAAGGGAAAACTTGGGACAAATTTCAGGCAAATGGCTAAAAAAGGTAATCAGAATTTGTGAATAGAAAATGGATTGCTGGTTGTGCAGTTAAAAAATCTCTTTAAAAGGCCGTGCAGCCTATATTTCCCGAAACGAGTGAGGATGCACACGAATGACATTGGTTAAATGATGGCTGGTTTGTTTTTTAACGACACTGTTTTTTTCAAAGGTGTTTGCGTCGTCCTCCTATTTTCTTCAGGCTGGAGACTGGCACCAGCGCAGCACGAGCGCAGTTAAGGACAGAGCCAACGATAAGTCGAGGCTTCAACTGTCACAACGAGAGAGAGACAGACAGACAGACAGACAGAGAGACAGAGAGCGAGAGACAGAGAGACAGGGAGAGGGAGAGATAGAAAGAGAGAAACAGCGAGAGAAAGAAACAGCGAGAGAGAGAGAGAGGGGGGAGAGAGAGAGAGACAGACAGAGAGAGAGAGACAGACAGACAGACAGACAGAGAGAGAGAGAGAGAGAGAGAGAGAGAGAGAGAGACTATTCATAGGAGCTTCAGAACTGACAACACCATTCACGATCGAAATGATGGTTTCACAGCTTGCCGCAAAGGTCCACAGAGAGACCATCAGACCAAGTTGGTCGATCATTACCGAGGATGCAAGGCAACTTATTTCAGAAAAATAGGCTAACAAAACAACCTTTCAACGTAATGTACCGGATAAAATTGCAGTGTTTGAAAGTATATGAATGGCGCAACCTATTTGCATGAAGTTAAATTAGTAAGAAAAATACCTCCATATGAAGTTATGGCTCGGATCAATTCCAAAAGTATGAAAGACAACTCTAGCGGCGACTTTCTTGCCCTATTTCAGAATTGAAACACTTTCGCAAATCAGATGCTCAGTTCTCTGCCTCATTATGCTTATACACCGTGGTTCAAAAAATGAAGCCAAATTGTTTTTCATATACCCCTAATGCCTGATAACATATCACGCTAAAATTTTCCAAATATTTAGAGAATTCGACCAAGAATACGATTCCAAAATTTAATGAGATAAAGTTGAACGGATAAAAAGTTATGAATCTTTCAACTTCGTATGTCGAAATTTCAGTTTACAAGCAATTTTCTGCTAGATTCAACAAAAAGTAAGCCGAACTGTTTTTCCTACATCTCTAATGTCTGATGATTAATCATACAAAGTTTTCCCAATATCTTGGGAATTGAACCAAGAATAGGACTCCAAAATATCATGTCATAAATTTGAACGGATAGAAAGATATGGATATTTCAACTTCATCACCCGAAATATCATTTTTCAGCAAGTCTGTTATGGCGTTCGTTGCGGTTTTGACGCTTGGTCGTTCCCATTTAGTCTTCATTGATCCTGGAGTAAAAATTAATGGAACCTATCATCGCGACGTTCTGGTGTAAATCTTCTACCTGTAATCAGAAATCTAGTCCCAGAAGGCAGCTTTGTTTTTCAACAGGACAGTACCCCAGCCCACAGAACCAAGGAACCATCAAAATGCTGACAAGAGAGACGCCAGACTTCAGTGGCGGCGCTAGGGGGGCTGGGGAGGCTAAGCCCCCTACAAGAGGCTCAGCCCCCCCTAAAAAAGGGCATCCGAAATTTTTTTACAGTGAAATATCCACGATTTTTGGGCTGACCACTAAAAAAAAAACAGGTCGTCAGACATTTTGGCGGCGAAAATGGAAATTTTTCATGAGATTTCGGTCGAGGCTTCAGGCCCCCGAAACTGAAATCCTGGCGCCGCCTCTGCCAGACTTCATTTCTCCCACATTATTGTCTCCGAACAGCCCAGATTTGAATCCTGTCGACTATAAAATGTGAAGCGTGATGCAAGACCGAGTCTACCAGACAACAATCCATGATATAAACGATCTGAAGCAACCCTTGTTGGAAGTGTGGGATGACCTGGACCAGAGGATAATCGACGTTGATGTTGTCATTGCAATGGCGCCAGCGCCTCCAGGCTTACATGCACGCAGGAGGAGGACATTTTGAGCAGCTTATTTAATTAAATTATCAAACCATGCTGCTGGAAACATATTGTTAGTTCAATTCTATACATAGCTGGAAAATTTTAGAATGATTAATTATCAGGTCATAAAGATAGTGAAAAACAGTTCGGCTTACTCTTTAATGAATCTAACAGAAAATTGCCTGTAAACTGAAATTTCGACATATGAAGTTGAAAGATTCATAACTATTATCCGTTCAACTTTATCTCATGAAATTTTGGAATCGTATTCTTGGTCCAATTCTCTAAATATTTGGATTTTTTTAGCGTGATTTGTCATCAGGCATTAGAGATATATGAAAAACAGTTTGGCTTACTTTTTTGAGCCACGGTGTATATAGGCTATAATATCTATATTTATAGCAAAATATTGCATTTGTTCAATACAAGACAACATGGAAATGTACATAAGCGTATATTTTCATAGAATAAAAAAACTACGTTCATTGACGAGGATTCTGCAAATGACTCTTGCAGTTTGAGTGACAAAGTCTAGAACAAAATAGAGAGTTAGCCTACATTGCCGGTGACACGAAACGGAGTATACCCCCTGAAAGCTATCCGGGGGGGATGAATTAATCTATCCCCCCGGATGGAATTAACCGGTCTATACTATCCGGGGGGATAAACTATTCTATCCCCTTTTTTGAAAAATGCGCATATTAAAAAAATGTATGCTGTAATCAAAATTTTAAGTGGCTCCAATTGTTTTAAGTGTCCTTTGCAATGCTCAGATAAAGGCAACTCGAATTTATTTAGTGACTCTGAGTGTTCTTAAGTGTTTTAAATGTTTTAAGTGCTCTAAAAACAGGGCAAAACAAATTATCTAGTAGGAATAAACATACCTGTTAGTGTCATTGTTCAAAACAAAGCAGATGAAAATTAATTTGCAGAAAAAATACACGCGAAGCGGTTTTTTAGACTTTTTTAAATTTGGGAAGATACAATTAATACGGGGGATACTCTATTTCGTGACACCGGCAGTTAAATCTTCGGAACAAGAATTCGTTTAGTAAACCGACGTGTGACAATCTTTAAGATGACACATTAGTTTTGTCTTCATCTGCCTACAACGTGCCAATAACAAATTTAGGCGTTCTTTTTTGTTTGCCTGTGAAAATAGATTTTTACTAAAACGCAGTGTAATGCTATTTGACTCGAAGAATGCACGCACAAGACGATGTTTTAAGTTCTATAATTATATCTTTATTATAAAAACAGTTAACGTTTCATTAAGAAGAAGTTATACATATAGGCCTATAGCCTACATAAGCTTACCTTATCATCTTGAGATTCCCTGAACTGTAACCTGGTCTCTCTGTCTCTCATCCGCGAAGCCTATATGCAGCCCAATACTTTTCACGAAATTGCATTCGCGCTTGCAAAAGCTTTACGAAAATAACCCAGGTAGCCCACGAATAGTTATTATTATTGCTAATCAAACTTCTACAATAACAGCCATTATTCACTAAGGATCGTGTTTACGAATTTAGAAACTAAAGTACTATGCACTGAACGGCTGCGGTACAAACATCGATTGAGTTTTTTATGCTTCATAAAGCGAGTGCAATAAATTCACGTTTGTTGTTTCAGAGGAAGGCTATGCCAGAATCCTGATTTTAAATTTAAAGCAATACAATCGCAAACAATCAGGGATGCCACTCCTAGCTTTTCCCACCTAGATCTAGGTTTTTCGGTCTTGTCTAGGTTCTAGCTTTTTGGTCATGATCTAGCTTTTTTCTTACGGCGATTTTCCGACTTTTTCTACATAGAAATTGATTTTTGTAGGTGAAGATGCACAAACGACGTGAGAAGAGTCGACAATTTTTTGAATTTGAACTAAAAATGTATATTTTGGAGCGAAAGACTAAAAAAGGTCGCCTGAAATTATACAGAAATCTTATTGGGAAGGAAAAGAGAGCAAATTTTAGTCATCGGATGATTAAAAAGGTCATCAGAAATCTTCAAGCCGGAAAGTGGGAAAATTTATGTATTTTTCAGAGAAATTGTCAATCTACCCTTTTCTAGCCTTTTTCGACTGGATATGACTTTTTAAAATTCAGAGTTGCATCCCTGCAAACAATAACAGAGTAGGATTAAATTTTTATTCAATGCGTAAGCAAAGCATTAAACGGCCAAATTACAGAAGAATAAATTAACTGTCCATGACATTGAACTGAGTAGCCTACAGGGTGGGCCAAAAAAGACCCCCTAGGTTTTTTGCCAATATCTTGACCAGAAGTAAGAATTTCGAAATGAAATTTTATAGTCTTAAAGACAACTATTCATATTTACACATGTTGGCCAGATTTCATCAATATATTTCAAACAGAACAAAAGTTATATTATTAATTTTTTAGTGAGGCCACCCACCTTTCTTTCAGGCGCCCTTGTAACGGCATGGCTGTGTTACGGCGCCATAGAAATCGTCATTGTTATTATTATTATTATTATTATTTGACTATTCAAAAACAGTTTCGCTTGTCCCATCCTTTCTCTCACATTTTTATTTGGTATCTTGTCTCTCTATGAGACGTAAAAGATTCTTCTTAGTCATCTATGGTTTTCAGAGGAATGATGAGTTGCTACCTCCAATCTTTTCCTATTTGCCACCGTTATTGACCATGTCTCCGCTCCAAACAGCAGTATGCTCAGCACTATAACGTATGACCGTGTCTTCAGTTCACGCTGCGCAATTGCGCTTCCGTATCTTTTCCTATCTCCCGAAAGTCGCATAATGCGTTTCGAATGATTATCCTTGTCTCCTTGTCACAGTTACTGTCTGCTGCTGACATAATCAGGAATCGTCCATCATTTCGACTATTCGACTGCCATAATTATATCTTCGATCACGACCATCTCCATTTACTGCCACAAGAAGATAGATTGTCAACTTAGATAATTGAAAGGTCAATTCTTTGTAATAATGCTATTACTGAACATTGTCTAGTTTGTATCTCAAAAAGAAGCCGCAACGAAAGTGAGTTGTCAATTCAATTCTAGGACTTTCATCCCCAGACGCTTCATCCCCGGACGATTCATCCCGTGGACGTTTCATCCCCGGACGGTTCATCCACGGGCGGTTCATATTAATATGATTTGTACATTAGTCGGCAGGGTATAATACAACGTCCCGGTGAAAAGTCTTCTAGTCCATTGTTCTATCATCACCTATTAAAGTGTCAACGGCTTCGTGTTGGCTGTTACGACATCTATTTTAATAGGCGGCGCCTATGTGTTCTTTTAAGATATATATTTAATTCCAAGTTTCATAGACTTTTTATATCTATTTAATTGTGTTTTATAGGTTTATGGGTTCTTTAGACTTTTAGGATATCTATTTAATTGCATGTTTCATAGGCTTATGTGTTATTTAGTGATATCTACGGTATTTAACTCCAAGTTGCATAGGCTTTTTTTATATCTATTTAATTGCATGTTTCATAGGCTTATGTGTTCTTTTAAGATATTTAATTGCATGTTTTATAGACTTATGTGTTCTTTTAAGATATCTATTTAATTCCAAGCTTTATAGACTTTTTATATATATTGCATGTTTCATCGGCTCAAGTGTTCTTTAATGAGACCTATTTAGAAGCAGTGCCTTAAATTTCCGTCCGTGGATGAGCCGTCCGGGGATGAAACGCCCGCATACCGTCAATTCAGCCTTCTATGGATTAAAGGTTGTACTGTAGTGTAGACTGTAGAGTCTGTAGACACTGTACATAAATACTGCTTCAACTGCTTGGGGCCCGCTCATGCAGTTCTAAAATACTGCTCCGGCCTACTGAAGCAGTCTAGCTTTAACGGTCTAAGGCTAACAGTTTCCAACCTAACAGATCTCGAGGCTGGTCTACTTTAGAAGCCTACTCTAGGATTTGAGTCTGCCTAAATTGAAATAAGACAATTTGTGGAAAGCAATCCTAACTCCTAAGCTCATTATGAAATTCTGCTGCAATAAATATTTCCAGTCGTTTTCGATTGGCACATTAAACCAGCACAGTGCCTGCACCGTTATCGCGGGCTACTTCTGTCCATTGGCAGGTATCTTATTATGACGAAAGTAGTAGAATTATATTCTGTTGTGCCTAATTGAACATTCTCTTCGCTCTATTCATCATTAACCTCTTGCTCGCGTTATTTTAATTTAACCCTGGATGTATGGATCCAGAGTTTAAGCACAGCTTATGACAAAAATTGTTTTGGCATAATATGCCAAAACAATTGTTTGACATAATATTATTACAACTAATTTTCGTCCCTTTTATAGTAAACCCTATTGGTCCAGGTACTCGTGGGCCTATAGTCATGTGGTTAAGGAATAACAATTGTTAGAAAGTTTTCCTAAAAGTTGCGATGATTACTTCCTCCAAACGCACTATCGCGATTGAAGACATAATAATTATTATTTGGAAATTATAATTGCCAAGAAACTCATGATCCTTCATTAAGGCCATCAATTTCGTTGGTTTTGGTCATTCTTTCAACATGGGGAGGGCAATGGTCCGGGGGATAGTTGTCCGGGGTAATTGACAGGGGGTAATTGTTTCGGGGTAGTTGCGAAGTTTTCTAATCGGCTTTAGGGGTTGGTGGTAATGTGGCCACTGTTGCTGCGTTTAAAATTTCAGACAAATCCTGAAAGTTTTGACCGAAGTTACGACACTTTATTGTGTGTTCTACTTTATCGGAGACACAGTGTATAAGTTTATTGCCATTGATGCTTTATGTTATTGACACAAGAATTATAATTCACAAGAAATCTACTATTGTCTGATTCTCATTAATATCACTCTATTTGTTAAGTCTACAACTGTGGAATAATTGTTCTCCGCATTTTCACTAATGGACGGCGATTAGGTTCTTAACTGGTCACGACAGTCACTAACCCAGAAACGAATTTGTAGCAGTTTCGTGTATCTGGCGATCAAACGAATCCATCAGGACAATAAATTGCTGAAATTGCATCAGAGTACAAAATAGATCTACTTAATTTAAGAATATATTATTATTATTACCATTATCTATATCTATAAGAAAGGACTTGGCTATGTTTGTATGTATGTTTGTATATTTGTCCAGAATGCACGCTCACAGTTTTTGAGCTTTTCACTCCAAACCTTCACTACTGTGTAGGTCTCGGCACGAGACGCAAAGGCGAGAGGTTGGCGATTCTCTACCACCATTGTGGGGGGCGAAACCCCCAAAAAATGTTCAAAAAAACGCAGCTATTGATTTGATTTTTTCCTAGATAGAGGTCCATCAGAACCCCCCCCGGATCATTGGTTGGCAAATCTCTACCACCATGGGGGCCAGGGTGCTGGGGGGTCAAAAACACTAATTTTCGCTATAAATTTTCATTCGCTTGCCACGTATAAAAGCTGTGATTTTCGCCGTTTTAAAGGTGTTTAACGTTAGCTCTTTTGCAAATACGGATTTCACGGGTCGCTTACCGGAAGAGGCGGGGTGAGGGAGGGTGGGAGGGTAGGGGGGTCGGAGGAGTGGGGGTGGAGTTGGGGGTTGGCGGGGTGGGGTGTCGAGGGGTGGGGGGGGGGGGGGTCGGGGAGGGGTGTGGTGGAGGTGGAGGGGTGGGATGGGGATGAGAGGTGGGATGGCGTGGGGGTCGATGGGTGGGGGTTTGTGGTGGGGTGGGTGGGGGTGGGGTTTTTAGGAGTTGGAATGGAGGAGATGGAGTGGGGGTGGGGTGTGGGTGGGAGGTGTTGGAGTGGGGTGGATAGGGGTGGGGTGGGAGGGGCTGGGGGTGGAGGGGTGAGGTGGATGGGGGTGGAAATTTTCGTGAAACCCAAATTTCTCGGGTCACGTACCGGTAGAGTTCGAAGTGTGGTAGGGTGGGGTTGTGGCCGTAGCGGATCGAATCCTAAATTTTTGGGGCAACGCCGGGTACCCCAGCTAGTATTAAATAAAGGCAAACTTCCTAACATTGTTCATTTGTAATTATTGTCTTTCGCATAAGCCTATTGCACGCTGTGGTAGAAATACTATGGGTCCGCAGACTGTTCACTGTGTTCAGTAACAGTTATCTAGACCTGCTCTATTACATGTACTACTAGGCTACTACTAGATCACATACAACTCGAGTCATGTCAGGTGTCACATATTCTGTTACGTTCTGGTTGACTGATCTGTCAGGACCGTCCAATGCGAGAGACAGGAAGAACCGTCAGAAAATCGACGAAATGGCCGACGATTTTCAAACCGCAGTTTAGGATAAGATAGAATACAGAAACATGAGAGAATGTCTATTGCCTGTAGAGCACAGCAATTTTTCCATATAATTCCATTCAGGGTTAATCAAAAAATATTACCAACCTTTGTTGTAGGCCAGCTGTGTAACGGCCAATCTGCAGCACATAACCTAATCGTCACCTTAATATCGACTGACGTCTGACGTCACATTTCCAATTTTTAGCCTAAGCTATAAAACGCGTACTAAACTCAAAAGAAGACCAAACATTGTTCACAAAATTGACCTAAGGAGGCTAATAAAAATATTATGTCATAACTGCAACGTAAGGTTTTGGCGGATAGGGCATATTCTACTTCTCTATAGATCCAAATGGTTCGCGAAATAACCAAAAATCTCGACGTCATCATGCCCAATTTCGCAGCGATGACGAATAGTCAATTCATACCAATTATTACCTTTTTCTGCAGATGTATTTGAGTGTCTGACCACAGTCCTTGTCAAATGATCCGTAGGACGGCCGCGTACCTTTACCCAGGCGTATGCTAGGACAGTTCTCATGCTTGGATGTCGGTGCTCCCAAAGTTAAGCTATTCATTTTGAGCGGATCCTGTGTATTTTTGATGGAACTAGGTTTCCATTAACCTGAATCAAATCACTGGACACATTGAATACATCACCAGGACGAATGTCGATCCAGAACAGAGAGCAGGCTTCATAGTTCTCGCACGTAATCCTAAGACAAGTTTAAAACATTTTCTTATTCGATTTAGTTATGCTTTACAGAACTATCAAACATTGCTGCAGTTTACAGAACCATCGTTTGTAAGCTTATATCCAGTGCATTTCTCAAAACTGACTATATAATTCGCCCTCAGGATGTCGGGAATCTTTTTAAAATTCTAATTCTAGAATCAATTATATCAATGTTATAAAGCGTTAAGAGATGGCATTTTATAAAAAAATTCTCATGGTTGGAGATTGAAATAGGACGCATTTAGATAGAGAACAAAAGTGAATTACAAACCTGAGGACCAACTGTCAGCAAGGGCTGATTTTTTAAGACTTCCGGCGTAGGCTCTACATGGCAGTTGACAATAACTCTTTACTGCAATTTCTATGCTGTAGTCAGTGAGTCACGTTGTGATTTTTTGGAAACCTTAAAAATTTTAAAAGCTACTTGACTAACCCTTTAGTTAGATCAGTCTTTACAATTCATGCGATAATAAATATTATATTGACTACATTCATGGTAGACTACTTCACCTGCTTCAGCGTTGCATCCTCAATCATCTTTAGGATTTTCAGTTCGCATACGGAGTATGAATGCCTTTCAGTGCTTTTACCTCATTGTATCCTTTAACTCGTACCTCTAAAGGTTTGTGCTTATAATTCATGCAGTCAATCAAGAGAAATCAATCGTGAATGATCTGTTCCTGAATCATCTAAGATGAGAGAAAATTGGCTTCACTCCATGCAGGTCAATAGCAGACGAGAATCTCATCTCAAACGCCGCCATTCAGACAACCATTTTGAATTGCTTATATGAACAAGAAGACTGCATTCGACTCGCTAAATTGCAAGCCAGCTGGCGCTCACTTCATGGTTGGATATACCCGACCAAGATTGATGGGTCCGGTCCGTGCGCGCCGCTAATTGCAATCCAGGTTATTGCTTCGCATTCATATCCGCACAACACAGTACTGTATAATAATAGGAAATTGAAATTCATTTCCATGAAACTCAAAGGTCATTTGAAAGAACCTCTTTCACGCCAATTGGCCTGGAGGAATAGACGCTTTAGGATAATCATAAGTGCACTTTAATATTATAGATTTATGTATAGTGCTATGCATTTAAATCCAACCATCGATGTACATTCAAATAATGGAATCAGATGTATTTTAAATATAGTCTATACATAATATATCATACTACCGTTCTAGACGCATTAGGTTCATAATGAATCTGAATTCCTTAGGTGTGTTGATAGTTGCAAGAGCTGATGACATCGTGTTACAACTTTTGGCAGCGAGTTCATAATTGAGTTCCTCCTTGCTCAAAATGAGGCACAACTCTAACGAAGGATTGTTATACCAGCCTGATGCACAAGCGATGCTTGTATCTACAGAAAAATAGGAAACACACAACTGTAGCCCATCTACTCTGCAGTTGTATTCATGTAAAATCAAGGTCATGTTTGGTGTTGCAATGTTCTGCTTTCTAATCCATGTAATATATTATAAGCTGACAGAAGAAACTCGATCACTAATTGCCTCTACTCTGCTGTACCCGTTCGATATAAAATTATTATCCTCCTAGGAAGCATTGCGCTATGCGTGAATTTTTATGTATCTTATTATGATGAATGCATGCATTGCATCGTTATTGTAGTCCTACTGTAGTAGACCCTAAAGTTCAGTCTGAACTAATAAGAGCAACAACTAAACTTTGTTGCATAATGCAAGTCATAATTAGTATTATGCTCCCGTTGACAATAACAACAACGATGACTTGACGTCTAGTTCTTCAGCGACGCGAAGAAGGGAATCGAAACTCAACCTTCGTAATTACATAATGTGAATATTAGCCTAATTGGTTTGTTGTAGTAGGCTTATAGACATATAAAAGAAGGTTATGATATGAAGTTACGTGTTAGGTACCGACATCGAATAATCACAATCAGGCTCTGGTGTAGGTCTAGGTCGTGAAGAAATATGCAAATGCTTATTTCAGTGGCGTAGACAAAGGGGTTCAGGGGTTAAAACCCTCCATTGGCCTTGGAAAAAAGTTTTTAAAGGTTATTTATCCACTTAAATAAGAAAAACCAAAACAATTGCTGTAGCAAAAAAATTATTGTTTT
The DNA here is from genome assembly GCA_949752735.1 of Lumbricus terrestris. Lineage (NCBI taxonomy): Eukaryota > Metazoa > Annelida > Clitellata > Crassiclitellata > Lumbricidae > Lumbricus > Lumbricus terrestris. The sequence goes on from OX457040.1 coordinate 20,917,579, forward strand.
TCTTACTTTATTCTCTTTGTTACTTTACCCCTTTTTATTTACTGTAATACTGTTGGGTTGGTGTCAGAAAGGCATCCGGCCAAGCCATAACTCCCCACATCATAAATTCCTGGGTATACGCCACTGAGTTTAGCTTGCTATTGAACCTAGTTGCTCAATTCTCATAAAAGGAGGAAGAGAAAGATTTGAACTCCAACTACTCCATCCTTCTATGGAGTCGTCGCTCAATTGTACGTAGCCTATTATACCACCAGCGAATACGTCGACTTCCGCCGACTTTGAAGCGCTCTAGGAAGGAATCTCGAAATATCGGTTATGGCAGCGGTTCCCAACCCGTGGCCCGCGGGCCAAAAGTGGCCCGCCAGGTCTCAGAAAATGGCCTTCATCTCTCAAAGAATTATCAACAATATATGAAAAAATTAACAATTTGGACAGGATAGAACACATTATTATTTTCTATTACAAATTGTTTTATTTTAACGTCGATAAATAACATCAAGCATTATATTTTGAATAAATTATAACAATTTAAATGCTTTTAGCTAATACAGTTTTAACCTTGTGGCCCCCTAATGTCCTTAAACTAATAAAAAGTGGCCCTCGTGTCCTCCAGCTTAGAAAAAGTGGCCCTCAAGTCGAAAAAAGTTGGGAACCACTGGGTTATGGTCATTTTTAGTAGGAGGAGAAGGAGAAGAGGAGAAGAAAGTGAAAAATGGTAGAGACGGTGAAATTTTTTCAGCTTATTGCAATAATTATGCGTAATGTGTTTTCACAGTCAAATACCGGCAGCTGTCGCTTTGAAGTTACAGGTTGTGAGCAAAGACAAGATCGTCGTTATCTTTACCAGGATCATATCGCCGATTAAACCTTCAATTAGAAACATGACTGTTTAAACAACTAGTCTAGGACTGCTGTAATTTATGCTAAAATCGTGTCAGATGAATTCAGCAAAATTCTTGAATATTAGGACTACATATAAGCCTATGAGCGCTTGTTATAGCGCTCAATCAAGAAAACTACTCAGAAGCGCTCCCGCCTACTACGTGGACACTGAATCGGAGTTTCACGCCGAAGCTCCTGAGCAATTGCGAGTGAAGGACTAGCTCAAGGTCTCTACGAGGCGGCTTGAGATGGATTCGAGCCTGCAACCCTCCGGCTGCAACTCAACGAACATACTCCGCGTGGGGCGCGGTGGTGTAATGTCTTATTTGCCTAACCCTGGGCCGTACTCAGACCGTATGATGTAACTACAGCAGCATGATCATTGCTCTCAATAATTATCGTCTGAATTTATAGTCGAATGTAGGCCGCCATCCGAAACTTATTGAACATGCTTCAGCTTCTCTGTGATGTCCTTCTCTGGCTCCCATTGCCGCGTCGTATCAAGTAGGCCTACTTGTATATAGCTCTGTCTGCTCACATGCCAAGCAACTGCTAGTGGCTGTACCAGAATATCTAACGGTCAACTATAGTTGATGCTGTCATCTAAATCACGGATCCAGCTGCAGCGGAGATCGCTCAAGATGGGTAATCCCCTTTGCGTTTGACGGCGGATGATGTCAGGATTCTGCGTCCAAGTATAAACCAAAGACTGCTATTTATTAACTATCACCATGGCTTATTTTGATTGATGTTTCTGTTTACATGTACTTCATAGTTTTCAAAAAAAGGTTTTTATTCTCACCCAAAAACGTCGTTTTTCGTTTTTTTATTTTTCACATCGGTTTATTCCCTTGTTTCATTTTCTATGTAACTTTATTTATGTATTTGCTGTCTGTTATTATTTCCTTAATTTTGGTATTTTCTGATGTTCCTTACGTTGTCAGCCTAATCTCAAGGATTCAGCAAGCTGATGTCATTATTTTAATTGTTTAAAGTCATCACTTATGAGATAGGCATAGGCGTAACGTTCTATTGTGACGGTGGTGTCCAATCACCACCACTTTTAAAAGTGGTGGTGACAGTCACCACCACTTTTTGGTCCGACAAGGAAATATTTTTTTACAAACATGAAAGCATTTGGCTGTCTAACATAATAAAGGCTATTCATGATCAGCATCGCAATGGCGCCAATGCTGATGGCCTAGAAGTCTCCACTGTCCACACTTCACAGCGTGTTCATTGTCCACAGTCATGGCTTAAATCATAAGGAGGGAATGGATGGAATTCCCTATAACTTTAAATTTGGGGAGGAAACGTGAAGCAATTCTCTCCCACAAATCGTTATGGCTCCGAGGCAGTGCATGGCATGCCAACAACCTCACAAAAACTTATGGAATCATTGTTATGATCAAATAGCATTGAATGGACCTCCGTATCTTTACCCCCCCCATGCCGGCTTTGACTTTAGAGAAGGGTCAACAAGAATAGAAGAGGAAGAATCTGGGTAAAAATTTGTGAAATAGCTTTTTTAAAATTGATTTAGCTATCCGTGAGTGGAAATTAAGATCGTGGAGTTCCCCAGCGAGAGAGACGAAAGAGTAAAGAGTGATAATGGAGAAGGGAGTCACCAGAGTTCATGCTAAATTTGTATCTTGGGAAGGGGTACAGCGCAGGCCGGGTTCTCAAACTGTGCACATGGGGTACGCCAAACGCCGGTTTGGGGTAGGAACTAGGCGAAAAATTTCATAAATATTATTTTTTATGTTTATGGACTTTGTGTCCATCTTTCTTTGATTAGCAAAGATTTTTAACGTTGCAACATATAACAGCATCATCATTATTTTATTTCTTTCACAAGATAAAATTAGTCTTACATACTAGTCTATATAGGCCTAGTAGGCCTACGTGCAAAATATTTTTGTTTAGGTACCGGTATATTATTCTAATTTTTGAAACAAATGGTGCAAGGCCGTGGCTAGGGGTGGCTTTGGGTGTTTGAACACCCCCCCAAATGTAAAAAGTAGAAAATAATAGAATGCATTTACTAGCACTTGATGTTAAAACCATTAAATAAAACCATGAAAACACCCTCCGAAATGGAAAAATGTGGAAAAACTAGAATGAATTGATTTCGGTCGGATGACTAAAAAAGGCTATCACTTTTTTCGGATGGGAAACTGAAGAAACACCCCCCGAAATCAAATCCTGGCTACGGCCTTGAAATGGTGTTTAAATGCGAGCCAGAAATTCTCAGCGTAGGCCTATAATAGCCTATAGAGCTCAAAATAGGGGTGAGCTGAATAATATTGGCTTAACGATTAATTTCTTGTCAACCTTCACAATTTTTTATTCCTTTCAGCACGTCATATCTGTGTGATCTGGTTTTATAAAACTCTTCTTCCCGTCAAAGACAAATATGTCCTCAAAATTTGCGTTTGAATTTGACAAATATATTAAACCAGATATTTCAAATCTGCACTAGTAAAAACAAGCCCACAACACAATTAGATCTAGGCCTATAAGTTAGCTCTTTCTTACAGGGGTTATAAACCAATTTTGCCTTTTTGTTAGCGTGATTACAAGAATAAAACTATAGGCCTACATATATTTTAAATGTTGTAAATACGACTCCAATACACGGGGTGGGGAGGTTAAAATGAAGTTTGATAACCAGTGGGGTACAGGAAGCCGAGGAAAGAATTGAACTGAGAAGTTGTGTGCCAAAGGAATAGTCACCACCACTTTTACGGGGAAAGTTACGCCCATGGAGATAGGCATACATGTGGTAGGCTCCTATTATAAGAAATGAAATTCGTAAGAGTTATTTTAATTCTTAGGCCTATATAAGTAACAATTATTTTTGAGTAGCCTACAATAGGCTATAGACCTATAATTTAATTTGTACATACATATCCATAACCTTAGCCTACGTCTGATTAGATTTTAATTGGGTTACACCGATTAGCATGAATTTATGCGGACTTACCGGTAGCCTATGTTCACAATTTAAATTTTAAAAGATTTCAACGTATACCTTAATTTTTCTCAATTTCTTATTAGACCAGTTATAAAAAAAAAACTGTTGTGGATTAATGCCACTTATAGGCCTAATGGATTTTGATCTACTAATAAAATTGTTTTATTAGCCGATTAAAATTTTTAAAAATTGCATAAACAAGGTTTTTAAGTTTGAAATGCAGATTAAGATGTAACAAAGTCAAATTATTTAACGTTTCCGTTTTTTGGTCGTAAAATTCCGTATCTTATTTTTTCGAATAAAACGGAGTTTTCCCGGTTTTTTGTTCCGTTTCTATCGTCTTTATACATCTATGGTTTGCTTCTGTAGACGCCTATGATCACCTATAGGATTATTCCGCTCAAAGTCATAGTTTTGTGCGAGTTTCCTTGTAACGTAACCATAGAAATTGTCGCTGCAGTTATCACTATTATTACCTAGAATGTTGAAAATTAGTAGGCTATGTGATGAGTGATGATAGCACGTGGGAAGGCATCGTGAAACAAAATAAAATAATCATCGGCTTTATATGATAAAATAAAAATAAAATGAAACAATCATCGGCTGTATATAACATAACAAAAATAAAATAAAATAATTATCGGTTTGTCCTCGGCTTGACCTCCCCGGATTTTGACCTGGCACCGAAACGAAAAAGGCAGCTCTGGCTATTGCGAACTTGATTTGATATATATAGCGCCGGTGATTAAGCTGGTCTCCCTGACGTGGCTTTTGTGGGCGCTGAGAAATTTTCGAGGATTTATATTAAGCTACATTACATTACATTCCGTCTCAAAGCCCTACCTGCACCTCACCGCGGTGAGACGGCGAACAGCCAAGTAGGGGATAGCCTGGTGGGGCTATACCATCAGTGGTGAAGACCTCGGTCGAAGACCTTGGTTGAAGAACCACCTATAGGGCGTCTCGCGAGGTGGAAAGGCTCACCAGGAACCCCGAAACAGCTGGCCAACGCAGGAGGCAGGTGTTGGAAGGACACTTCAGACCGGAAGAGGCCAAAATGGCCCAACGATCTCCTTACCCTACCAGGAGAGGACTGGTCACCGCCTGGCAAGAGACCAAGAAACTCTAACAAAATGAACACATTACATTACATAATGAAACGTACACGAATTAAGATTAACAGTTAGACCAAAGTTAAGATTAGGCCTATGACCCATCGAAAATTTACCAGTAGCCTAACGTACCAGTAGGCATAGTTGTAAGTTAGAAAATGTCTCGGTAGCCTGCTGCATGGGACAATGTATTTGAATTCAGTCAAGAATTATATATTTAAAAAAATTAAAACGGCCAGAATTTATAACTATGTTATTTCAGAGCTGTCGAAAAAATTTATATGAAATGTCAATAACAACAGATGCTTCATTTTAACGAACTTCTGTCAAAACACGTCAATGTGAGAAATAGTAAATATAACATAAAATGATTTACGACCTAGACCTATAAAATTATTTGCGACTGACATTTGCTTCTTTAGTATTAAAAAAATTAAAACGGCCAGAATTTATAACTAGGCTATGTTATTTCAGAGCTGTCGAAAATTTATATGAAATGTCAATAACAACAGATACTTCATTTTAACGAACTTCTGTCAAAACACGTCAATGTGAGAAATAGTAAATATAACATAAATTGATTTACGACCTAGACCTATAAAATTATTTGCGACTGACATTCGCAAAATTTCATGTTCAGCTTCTTTAGTATTCACAGATAGGCTGCAGACTTAGGATTTTAAACCTAAGCCAATTTCAAGAATCAAGGGATCGAAAATAGACAGGATTACTTTGGCCCCTATTATGATAGAGATGCAATGATTGAGTTCTACATTGAAAACACTCCGCTGCTTGTGTTGAATAGCGATCATGATGAATAATAAAATTGGCCATTTGAGAGATGATGGGCAATTCCTAGGCTTGTATGAATGATTATATCTTAATGAAGATGGATTGAATTAAAGAAGCAACTGAGATACTGCATTAACGATAAGATAAGGTACAATTAAATATAGTAATAGATATACAATCATAGATAAGCTCACTGACGTGAGATTAATTATAGAAATGCTGAAGATTCAAAATTTAATGTTCAGCAAACTGAAATCATGGCAAAACTAAACAAAACTAAATCTTCTGAGTTGTGGATGAGATGCTTGTCTCTCAGTAGCAGAGACACATGATAGCAATATATATATAATATATATATATATTGCTATATATTATATAATCTATATAAATAAAGAGAAGATTATATGTCTGTCTGTCTGTTTGTCTGTTTGACCGGGATCTATTTCCACAGTTTTTGAGCTTTTCACTCCAAACCTTCACTACTGTGTCGTTGTGGGCATGGGACACCCGCTGGAGGAGTTGGCGAATCTCTACCACAATGAGGTCAGGGTGGGGGCGAACCATAATTTTCGCTGTTTCACCGAGATGTAATTCCACATTTTTTTTACCTTTTCAATCCAAAACTTCACTACTCTGTCGGGAATGGGGTAGGATGGGCGCGGTGGGGTTGAGGTGGGGCTGGGATGGGGTGGAATGTGGTGGGGTGGGGTGGAGTGGGGTGAGGTGAGGTGGAGTGGGGTGGAATGGGGAGCGGGCGGTTGGGGAGCCGGCAGTGAGGGTCGGGAAGTAAGGAATTGGCCGGGAGCAGGGCGAATCCTAAATTTCCTGGGCAACGTCGGGTACCGCAGTTAGCATATAGCAGTGATTCCCAACCTGTGTTCCGCGGCACACTACTGTGCCGCGTGAACTTTGCAAGTGTGCCGCGGGAAAATTCTAAAAATATTAGAATATTAACATATTAGCATATGAACATATTATGTTATTAATTAATAATGATTCCAAACAAAAAATCCGAGAACATCATCACTGCAACATCAAAACTAAAGTCAGTTGGTCTTAATCTCTCACGTCATAGGTTAAGATATCCAATGGAAATCTTGATTGTTTTCCCACCGTCAATGAATATCAATTTTAACAAATTGCACCTGAAATACTAAAAACATTGAGAGACCTACAACCAGCAGTACAGCAATACTTCCCTTCGCTTGCAATCGACACTTTTGACTGGGTAATCAGTCCAATCGTAATCGGCGAAACAACAAATCTTACAACCAAGAATGAAGAACAACTCATTGATTTACGAAATGACAAATTTTATCAGTCAACATTTTAAGAAAAGAGTTTGGATGAGTTTTGGCTTTCCATTCAGAAATTATATAGGCCTAGGCTACTTCGATCAGTTCAAGAGCAGTCAAAATTCTTCTACCATTTGTATCTTCGTGGTTTGTGAATTTGGATTTTCAGCCTAAACTGAAATCAAGTGTAAAAAGACGGAGAAACTTATTAGAATCGACGATGAAATGCTAGTCTCGCTTCAATTTGATCTGTTGATTGACTAGACTCTAGAGTCTAGACTCAATAAGGGTAGGCCTACCTATTATTAGACAATAGGAACATTAAAATTAAAATATTATTAAATAACAGTGACATATAGATAAAAACAATTGGTAGCCTAATCATTATTAAGTGTGCCGCAAAAAGTTGTGTTCTTTCTTAGTGTGCCGCAAGCCAAAAAAGGTTGGGAATCACTGGCATATAGACTATATACACAGGGTGCGCCAAAAAATACCCCTACGTTTTTTGTCAATATCTTGGCCAAAAGTAAGAATTTCGAAATGAAATTTTACAGGCTTATAGACAATTCATACGCTTATTTGCACATGATGGCAAGATTTCATCAAAATATTTCAAACAGAACAAAAGTTTTACCACTTTTAGGGAGGCCATTCACCGTTTTTTGACGATTCAAAAACGTAACGCAAAAGTAGCAAAACATGATTTTATCAAGTCATATCTCAAATAATTGCTATCAGATAGCCCTGACATTGCCAGTTGATCATTATTACCACTATTTTAAACAGGGTACCGGTGTAGCCGCAGGTCACTGTGAAGTCACCTAGCAAGATGACAATCAAGTTGGTACCGTAAATAAGGAATCTGTCAGATTCATAATTTTGCTATTTAGGCAATGCAATTCAAATTTCTAAAAAAAAAATGAAAATGGCCAAGGTGTCAATGACAGACAAAATGTATATTCAGACACCTCTTGAGCAAGATCCTGGAGATATAAAAGGTTATTAGCAACGTTTACTCTGATAAACAGTGAGAGCGCAAAAATAAAGAGTTAAGCTGAGATTTAAGAGATTTGCCGTGAATGAACGGAAATCGGCTCAATGTCGATTGTTCTGGTTATATTGAGAATGCTAATGGTCCCAAATCTCCTGATTTGAAACCGATGGATTGAGAATCAATTGGGAAGAGCTATGCTGGAGAAATATCACAATCTGCAGAAAAAACCATGAGCAGTAAGAGAATTGATGGGCTCATTGGAGTTGATATGGGAAGATTTGCCTTTGGAACGCATCAACAGGGCCATCAAGAACTTTGCAAAGAGACTCAAAAGAAGTTTTGGCACTGGTGGTGGGCACATTGAACACAAGTTGTGAATTACTATCAAGTTCATTTCCAAAGAGTTATTTGAGATAATTATGACTTAATAAAATCGGGTTTTTGCTACTTTTTGTTGAGTTACTTTTTGAATCGTCAAAAAACGGTACGTGGCCTCACTAAAAGTGACGTAACTTTTGTTCTGTTTAAAATATTTTGATGAAATCTTGCCATCATGTAGGCCTATAATACGCCCGTAAATTTAATTTCGACATTCTTACTTTTGGTCACGATATTGGCAAAAAACCTAGGGGTCTTTTTGGCGCACCCTGCGTATTAAAGGATAAAATTTGTTATGCTTGTAGTAAAAAATTATTCCGAACTTCCTGACGCAATTGACAGGTGATGCCTTTTGGATTAACTGAAGATGACACTGTTATTGGCTCTCATGGCACACGTTTACCAAAATGTGATTTTCAACCAGGGTTCCGCGGATCCCTTTGTTCTGCGGACGTCGGCCAGTGGTTCCGCGACAGTTTGATGGAAAATTTTATGGCGCCACCTGAAATCACAAAGGTATTAGCAGTGAATAGGTTATCTCACAGCTTTCAGTCATTCTTGCTTAAAATAACATTATTATGTAAATGCATTGTTGTTTTATATAATTATATTAATGTTGTTTTGCATAAATATGTCGTTATATCTCATTAGACCTAGGCTACTTGTTATTCGGAAGGCACCTGCATGATATGGGAATCTAATGGCCTTTAAGCACAATTATAGATTGCTTAATTATACTGTACGGTGCGTTTCCATCAATCAAGTCGGACAATCACAAACAAAAAGCATTTGAATCATTCGTAATCATAATCTCGAGACTTCTACAGCCCGCCCACAAAAGCTAAGTCGCGGAAACCAGCTTATTCACAGGCGCTTAATCAAAACAAAATCGTTAGGCAGCGGGTCAAGTCCGGAGAATCAGGCAAGAAGATAGATGAACGGCTAAGGTGAGTGATGTTTAGAGTTGAAATGACGAGGGATGTAGAGTTGAAATGACGAGGGATGTGAGGAGAAGAGGTTTTAAACTATTTGGACTGTGCGTTTCCATCAATCCAGTCGGACAATCACAAACAAAGCCTACGTGACGTGTTTTATATACACGATTCGTCCAGGATTTAAACCAGGCACAAAAACGTTTCACAGAAAACTTGAGGAAGGATATACTTTAACACAACTTGTCCATAGCACTGATCCAGAATTTCATTTTTCAATATTCCATCAATAATGGATAGTTGGCGAAATTGAGCAGAAATGCAGTTGTTCTATGACAGTGTTTTGCGCACTGGGTCTATACTTTTAGAGTTTTTAGGCATGTATTTGTAATGTTATAGACTGCACCACAAGTGCAAGTAACGTACATAATACTATAACATTGCATTTGTTTCACAAGTTACAACTGTAGGCTAGGCTGTGTAAGCCTATATCTTGAAATACTGAAGGGTGAAACACGAGTGTTCCGCGAGCAAATGCATGCGTGCTTCGAGAAAGGTTCCGCCACTAGAAAAAGGTTGAAACCATTGACTTAGACCCAAGCATTTTTAGGCCCTTCTGAAATTGCAGATTAAAAGCTTCTGCAATCGACTTTGGCAGACTTGTAGTCTCCAATGTGTGAAAAGTCGTTCTCTAAGTGATATGCTGAAACTTGTGCACATGACCGAGCTTACGATCAATTTACGTGTTGGATAGAGCAGCTGTTGCTTACGAATTATTGACCGATAATTTCTGGCAGCTTCCGTTACTCTTATCCTTTAGATCATGCTGAAAACAGAAAACGTCGATGGCATAGGATGGACGTAAACTTAAGTTTTTGCATAATTATAAAGCTATAAATAAATACGTGCTGTGCACATATGGCGCATTCAAGCATGGTGTCTGAACTATGTCAGTTTTCCATTCGTGTTGTTGTTTCAATGATACGACCGTAGTATTAAGACGATCGTATAGAACGTTATATACCTGGTACTTCTAAACTCAAGAGCATGTTAAGCTTTTCATCACAAAAGAAGGATTCGTAAATCACCGGTTACAGTAAGCAACATTCACCGTTTTGCTTAGAATGATTGAAAGTTTGACTTGGTACTGTTTATTTCAGTATCTCCTGCCAAAATTGGTTATTATCTATGACGTTCAAATTTACAAATTGGAGCGTTTAGATAACCATTTGTTTCTATTATTTATTTTATTTAGCTTTCGCAGAACGCGTCCAGCCACTGAACAGCAGCCTCATCAACCACATGCAAGATGGTTAAACCACCAGGGAAGCGAGTTGTTTTGCAGTCATTTACGATGTGTGACATTGTCTGCATTTCACCACAGCCACACAGTGGGTCGGAAGCCTGCCTCCATCAACCATGTTAACAGCACAGGGTCCTTGCCCAGTTCTAAAGCGATTCAGCGTTGACCAATGTCCACGTGGCAGATCATGGCCAGGGGCAGGCAGATGGCACGGCCACGAGAGAATGGTTCACAACATCAGCAGCTGCCGACCATTCAGAACACCAGACCTCTATTACAGCTGTCATGTCCTCCGAATCTCCGATTTGAGGCTTCAACCGTCACGATGGATCATGGAAGGCGAACATTCGGGTGGAACACAATGTCCACATAATATTATAGTGGTGATTTGTCATTTAACATGACTTTTTCAGCAGCTTCGCCGATGTCTCGATCCTCCCTTCTAAGATGAAGAGGAGAGGTGTTACTTAGTACTGGCAGCCACGGCAAAGGAGTCGGCCGCAGTGTCCCCGAGATGATACGCACCGATGCAGTCAGCTTTACGTCGACAAAATTAGTATGGTATGATCGAGCCCACACAGGAGCGCAGTACTCCGCTGCCGCGTAGCACACGGCCAAAGCCGAACTTCGCCGAAATTGTTTCTATTGCAGTTCCTTATTGGGAATTTGTATATTGATTTTCAACATTAGCGATGCGAAAGATTACATCATAAAATGAGTTTATACACTTGACAACCTGTTGTCTCTCCTCCTAGGTCTCTCTTCTTTCCCAAAGAGCCTGGCGCCTTTATGCCGTCGCTCCGTTGCGTAATTGTAATTGTAGGCCAATTCTGGCAGTTTTAAAGCGATACTTGAAGAAGGAAGAAACTTATGACCAATGACGCCCCTATACCTGAACCAGCTGAATCGCCCCGCCAAACTATATGGAAGGGACAAGAGTAAAGCCTCGGGTCATGAAAAAGGCGTTCTTCTGAACTTTTGAAACTGAACGAAGCTGCTACAGTAGCAGTACGCACTGACTACAAATACTACCTGGTCGTCACGTGACATTATATATAACACCTGTATTACCTCAGCCTTGCATACTTTACCTTAGACTTAGTTTGGCATATATGTAATGTAATTAGAAATTTCTATAGCGCCGCTCACAACCAAGGCCATTCAGTAGCGCTCCCAGTGCGATAACCCCTAGAGAAAAAATAGGTCTTAAGAAGAGAGAGAGGTGAAGATAACGATCCTGAAAGTAGAGTCCCACGCAGAGTGGAGGGAAGAGAATTCCACAAAGAGGGCCCAATGATGGTGAAGGATCGAGTTTGAGCAATAGTGGTCCTAGCTCGTGGAACAAACAAGTCAGCCCTGTCCAGAGAACGGAGAGGTCGATGAGAAGATGCTGATAGAGGAGAACGAATGAGATCACTGAGATACATCGGTGCAAGACCCAGTTTGGATTTGAGTACCAGAGAAAGGACTTTATATTGTATGCGGGCAGAGAGAGGAAGCCAGTGTAGTTGGTTAATCATAAACGAGGATATATGGGAGTACTTAGAAAGGCGCGCAATTAATCGTGCAGCAGCATTAAGGACAGATTGAATGGGAGATAGGCGGACCTTTAGAAGACCAATAAGAAGGGAGTTACAGTAATCAATTCTGGAACAGACAAAAGCATGGACTATTGATGTCATGGTTGAAAGGGAGACAGATCTGCGAATGGACCTGAGACGACGGAGGTGAAAGTAAGAGGAGCGCGTAAGGTTGGTTACATGTGTTGAGAATGTCAGCGAGCAGTCAAGAGTGACACCTAGGTCACGAACAGAAGTTGAAAATGTAAATTGAGGAAAGGTCTGAGATAGAAGCAAAAAGTCGATTTTTTTAATTTGCTGGAGAGTGCCAAGCCAGATGAGTTGAGTTTTGTTAGAATTGAGTGAAAGGCGATTTGAAGACATCCACAGGTGCAAATCATGGGAAAGTGCCTCAATACGGCGAACTAGTATGAGTTGAGTAGAGGGAGAACCATGAACATAGGTCTGAACATCATCAGCAAAAATATGTATATTTCGACATATTTCGGCTACTTAAACGTAAGCGTGCCGCCTACAGCCTCTGAAACGCAGCGAATGAATCTCTCTAGAAGACTAATTCTATTCAGAATCGATTTAGATTAGAATTAAATCCAGATGTTCAGAGATACGCTGCTGATAAAAAAAATAGTGAAACATATCGATTGGTTCTATGTCGAATGTGAGAAACATCGCTTGCATTGATTTGCGCTAGCGAAAGAAGTAGACCTGATTCAACAGTCCGTTAATTTCCCCATGCCTCTACAATTCTCTATGTAGCTCCAGGTAACTCGATATGCTTATGATCATCATCTTCAGCTTCAGATTTAATCTGAATACGACACGATAGATATTCTAGTCAATGCTAGATTTCTGTTTTGTTCTGAATATAGAAATTACCTTCCCGAATATATTAACAATGATTGAGTGAAAGGACGCTGAAGAACACTTAGGCCTATAGGCCTACTACTTTTAGTATAAATATCGTGATACACTCAACTGTGTGGATTGAGTTTCAACAGCAGCTGGTGAGTTAAAGACTTCGAATGATCGCATCACCGTCAAGACAGATTACATATCTACATGTAGGCCTACAGTGAACGGTTAACGATGTTTAAATGTTGCTTTTGTGATCTAAATTTTATTTTAAAGACTAAAACATGGTCTCGCAAACAGCGAATCTATAGTCACAATATCTAATCCAGGGACTACTTGAATAGTTGTGACAAAACTAAGAAATGTAGCCTAACAATTGTCTTAGCATGTAGCCCCATAAGACGTATGCAATAATCTCGAAAACCTTTGACAGCACTTAATTAAGAGTCGTTAAATGTGTAAAATGATCTTGTTTCTTTGATTTTTAAAACAAATCGCGATGTCATTTGATTTCTAAGACAACAATCGATCGATAGAAGGCACAGTCGCAGCATCAATGTCCACAATTCATTTTAAGACTCGTTACCATATTTTTTATTATCCTCAATTTCAACCCCTGCCAAGCAACATCTATCTGCACCTCAGACTCTTAGAGACATAAAGCATTAGGGCCTAAGTGAAAGATTTATATGAATAACAGATATGGACTCTATAATTTTATGGACATTGGACAAGGCGCAGTTTTTAAAAGCTAGAGCTGTAAGCTATGTATACGGACAATTGGCCACAGGACCAGGGCTGTTTTTAAGGAATTTTTACAACTGCACAACCTCTTCCTTCATTTCCCATCCTCCATGGTAAAGTTCTTCCAATCGGAGGACAATGACCTCTTTGCTATAGTTTTAGCTGTACATAAGTGCTACTACAACTGCACAAATCCATTTACAACTGCACATTTTGTGTACAACTGCACGTTAAAAAAAGCCCTGCACAGGACGACTGATCATAAATGATGGTGAGTATACGCAAACCATAGAGTACAACAGCCCTGCTTGTGACCAATCGTTCTATGACAAATCGTCATTGAACCGTAAGCTATTGCCAACATGAAGCAGGTTGCAATAGTAAACAGCGTTTTAGCTGAGAAAAGCGGACAGGGTTTGAAAATTTACTGTGGGCCAACTAAACAAACATGCTGAAAAAAGGCTGCAAAGTAAGTTTGCAAGCGAAACAAAGAGATTGTTTGGGGGCGGCATTTATAAACTTTTGCTACAATGTTTGCCTTGGACGGCTGACAAACAAACTGCTAAGAAGAACACAACAAGCATGACATTGCATGCGTACAAAAAGAACAATACGTATAATCATAAGCAGCAATCAATTTCTGCTCTGAGTTAGGCGCAGATTTGCGTTGCAGAGTGTCTGTGTAGAATTTAATAATGAAGTATGCTACATGTTGCAGATGTTTCATTATTAGGCCTATTTCTGATTTTTGCAGAAAGTGTTTACCTTACTCTTGTTGAACATCAATCTCCTTCTCTGCCTAGCATAAAAATCTCTATTTCTACGTATGCGGTCCTATGTGCCCAGGGCCTAGGCCTACTACCTCTGCTCCTCAGTTCCTTTCAAATAGCAACTTTCGCAAAGGCTTTTGAATTCGTCATGGTCTACGTCACATTGTTTTTTTATGGTTAGCCTACTAGACTTGTCGATATCTCCCTCCTAATTTCCCCAGGTTTTTGCCTGTCCCTACAAAATGTTGGCCTACATACAGTGGTGGAGACATCATTCTTCAATATAACACAGGTTCCTTCGTTCATCTGGTTATATTTGAAATTCTGTACACGATGGTTTCTCACTCTTTTAACATCATTCCGATGATTTATTTTGCATGAACTTTAAAGACGCATTTAAATTATAGCTTTGGTGAAAGTTAGGATCTAGATGAACGATGCTTCATGCAGAGGGACATGCAGAGCTAGAGAAGGCAGCCATTCGAGTAACAAACTGTGAGACAACGGTTCAATAATTATTGAAACGTTGGTTCCTTGTGAGCATTTCTATGCGTTAACGTCGTCAAGAGAACTCTTTTTTCGATATCAACTTGTCTATTTATAAGTTGTATGTTGCAAAAATGGCGACTGGTCCATCGGCTTTACATCAGTCTACATGCATCTATTATTTTGTTATTTCGTAATGAAAATTCTCTCTTTTGAAGACCTGTCATCGGATCGTTTCTCTCTTTGATTCCTGCGACTAAAGATCAGCAATGCAGTTTTGGAAGACATCGCTGGCGATCACTTTGGTCATCTGGTCAGTTCTGTTGACTGGACATCTTCAGGCATCACACGATGAGAAAGGAATGTCTAGATCGAGCAACGTTCTTGACCTTGACGAGTCGAATGAAGGACTGAGAAGCAGGAGGGAATCGAGGTCAGCTGGAGCAGATGAAGAAGAAGTGGTCAAGATAGACCATCGATCAGGAAGAAGGAAGAGGACAGCGACCACAGCAGCTGAACAAAACGAAATCCTTCGCATCCACAACAACTACCGACGGAATGAAGGAGCTTCCGATATGTATCAGCTGGTGAGGACGGAGAAAACACATTAATTGTAGGGATAATTAATTATACAGACAATGGAAATTAATTAGACTTTAAAATGCGGTCAAAGAGCCGTCATTCATTTATGCCAAATTTACACTGTGCGGTAATAAAATTGAAAATTTTCAGTCATAAGACTTACGCCAATGAGTTTTATGTGCTGCTATTAGCAGAAAAGGTAATTATGGATAAAAACTAAGATTTGTGATGGGGAATTACGTAAGCTTATAGCTAGAAGCTTATTTCCTATATCATCCAACTTATTCTTTACGAATGATCTGTGGATTGATGTTTGCTACAATCTGATTTTTTTTTTAAATGCATTTTTGATCTGAGACGAACTTCGACTGTTTTGTTGCTGTAGCGCTTACCGACATATGTTTACTTCTGATCACTGTAGGCTATGTTACAACCTAGTTAAGACTGTTATATGCATAGAATGTTGCTATCACTGGTACATGCTATCTGTTTGTGCCATCTGCTCTAGTTATCTTATGTCTAAGGACAAGTTAAGTCCTTACTGTTTGTGTTTACTTAATTTTGATGCAGTGCCTAAGGTTGTTGCCTGTGTAGTATGTAGAAGTCAGTGTCATTATGATTGTTATGTTGATTCATGTTTATCGTGTGCGCCTGTGGAATCTTGGATATGCTCTCCATGCTTGACTAAAATTTTTCATTTTAATGGGATTGAAAATACTGAAAATTTTATGAGCTCTATATGTGATAGCAAAGTTAAACTACAAACAGATATTAGTACGCTTGATAGAGCCCCAAAACTTGAAGTATTTCCTAGTGACCCTGAAAACCACTCCCCTTTAAATAGCAATGATATTGACCCGGATATTAACCTCTTTTCAAATCTGTCATGGGACAGCCACTACTGTACACCTGATTCTCTCACCACCCTATTCAATACTCCTCGCTTGTTCACTACTAGGCACCTGAATTGTCGAAGTATGCAGTACAAAATAATGGATATATCTGATTTATTGAACACTCTCCCTGTTCCTATTCTGGCTTTAACAGAAACATGGCTAGATGCAGACTCGGTTGACACAATTAATATAGCAGGTTATCAAATTGTTCACAAATCTCGAACTTCAGGAAGAGGAGGTGGAGTGGGATTTCTCAGAAGGGAGGGTATTACTTACGAGCTGCTTGATCTATCAATTTTTAATATGACCCCAAAACATTTGAGGGAATATTTATTCGTGTGCGAATGAGTAAGGGTAATTGTCTAATTGGAACTATATATATAGACCCCAGGAAATAGTTTGGAGGAGTTCACTCTTGAACTTGATCAGTTATTGTCCAAAATTGCAAATAAGGAGAAACACGTGATAATTATGGGTGACTTTAACATTGACCTGCTTAAAGTTGAGGGTCACTTTGGCACTAGTTCGTTTTTTGATAGCATGTCCTCCTATAATCTTCTCCCGACCATAACCAGACCCACAAGAATTACCACTCATTCTTCAACGCTAATTGACAACATTTTCACAAACGCCTGGTCTAATATTATTGAATCTAAGATTGTTGTATCTGATATCTCTGACCATTTGCCTGTCTTAACCTCCTTTGATTTTGAAATGCCTAACTTTAAGAACTCCTCATTTGAGGAATCCCGAGTTATTAACGAAGAAGGAAGGGTTAATTTTAGCAATTATCTTTCTGAAGCAGACTGGACTCCTATTTTTGAAGCCTGTCGCTTGAAAGATGCTAACAAAGCATATGACTTGTTTATGAAAGAATATAAAAGAAACTATGATAAGGCGTTTCCAATAAAAACTAATATAAATAAAAGAAAGCCCATGCTTAAACAACCCTTGATGACTCCTGGACTTCTCAAATCTAGTAAGAGAAAAGCTAAACTTCATTTAAAATATGTAAAGGTCCCTACCCTTGCCAACAAAAATAAATTTGTTTCATACAGGAATAAATTTAAAACAATTAGAATGAAGGCTGAAAAGCATTACTATGCCGTTGAATTTACCAAGCATGTTAATAATTTAAAGAAAACTTGGTCCCTCATTCGAAGTATAATTAAAATGGATGAACAACATATTAAAATTGAAGCACTTAAATTCAATGGAATAAGAAATGATGACCCTAAAATGATGGCTAATACTTTTAATAATCTCTTCTCCGACATAGCTCATACTCTTGCCAAACAAATTCCTGCTCCTAAATCTCCTTTCAACAAGTACCTTGACTCGCCACTTCCTTATTCTTTTGGCTTGGTTCCTACTTCACCCGAGGAAATAAAAAATTTGGGCCACTTGATCCACGACAGTCATAGCCGTGGCGTTGATGATATCGATCCCCATATTGCTAAGTCTTACATTTCTCCAATCGCAACCCAACTAGCTGAAATAATTAATTGCTCACTTAATACTGGAGTTGTACCTGATGCTATAAAAATTGCAAAAATAGTCCCTATTTTTAAAAAGGGTGACAGGGAGAACCCTTCTAACTATAGACCCATATCCATTCTTCTTTCTTTGCCAAGTATTTTGAAAAATAATGCATGATAGGCTCAATAAATATATAGAAAAATCTCATATTATTTTTCCATACCAATATGGCTTTCAATCTGGTCGATCTACTTTTATGCCTCTAATTGATATGTACGATAAAATTTCTAGAGCCTTTGAAAACAATGAATATTCTATTGGTATATTCTTCGATTTAGCAAAAACCTTCGATACCGTGAATCATGAGATCCTATTAAAAAAATTAGCTAATTATGGCATCAGAGGCATCCAATTAGCTTGGTTTGCCAGTTATCTCGAAAGACGTCTCCAGTGTGTTTCCTGTAATGGAGCTCTCTCAGACTTTAGAGTTGTTAAATATGGAGTACCCCAAGGTTCTAATCTCGGACCCTTGCTTTTTCTTTTATACATTAATGACTTGCCTAATATATCTCCTACTCTTTCATTCATCTTATTTGCTGACGATACAAATGTCTTCCACTCTCATAAATCCTACCAGAGTCTCATACAGACAGTAAATAATGAGCTTGTCTTCATAGCCGAGTGGTTCTCTGCAAATAGGCTCTCCTTAAACATAGATAAAACTAACTTTATGCTCTTTCGAACTAAAAAAAGATGTGCCCCAGAATGAATTGCAACTGTCTATCAATGATACCTCCATAACGCAGGTTAACTCCACTAAATTTCTTGGTGTGTACAATGTACATTGATCAACACCTCACATGGAATGATCATATTAAATATATTTCTGCCAAGGTTGCAAAAAGTGTTGGTATCCTTCGTCGAACCTCCCATATACTCCCTCCCACTATCCGTGTTAAATTGTACTACTCATTTATATATCCTTATCTCTCATACTGTAATTTAGTTTGGGCATCTACATATAAATCCAGGCTCAATAAATTGGTACTTCTCCAAAAACGTGCAATACGTATCATAGCGGGAGTTAAGCCTTTTATTCACTCAAGTCCTTTATTTCAATCATTTAATTTATTAAAGTTTCACCAAATAATGACTTTCCAGATAGGAGAGTAGTAGGGTGAGTAAGAGTTCTGGCGCAGCAATTAAAAAGCCATTAAAAAGTCATTAGTCACGCTCCAATGACGTCATCGGCCACGCCCCCTATTCATTGAAAGGTCATTAGCTACTGGCGCAGTAATTAAAAAGTCATTAAGAAAGCAATTAGCTACTGGCGCAGCAATTTAGAAGAGGTGATTAAGATCTCGCTAATGATATGCCCTCAGGTGATGGCTTTACGACCAGGTGATTAAGATCTCGTTAATGACGCAGGTGTTACGCCCTCGACCAGGTGCTTAAGATCTCGTTAATGATATGCCCTCGGATAATGGTTTTATTACGCGCGATGGAGTGCGATAACAATCTCTAGGGCGCCGCAGTCCAGACGATATAATTACTGGATGTCCAGTCACCTGGCGCCGGTTATAATATATTATACATATTATGTATAATATATTATACATATTATGTATAATTTGTATATATATATTATATACATATAAATAATATTTATATAATATATATATATATATTATATAATATGTTGTATATTATGTTATATATTATGTACATATATTATTATATAATATTTGATTATATATATATATACGTGTATTATATATATATATATGTATATACAAGGTGTATATTAAATAATATGTTATAATATATTATATACATATACTGTTATATAATATATATGTATTATATATATATGTATATACAAGATATATATTATATAATATGTTATAAGATTTATGTTATATATATAATATATTAAATATAATATATATTATAAATATTATAATATATTATAACATATTATATAACATATCATATATATTATGCACATATATTATTATATAATATTTATATATATGTGTATTATATATATGTATACACAAGGTGTATATTAAATAATATGTTATAATATATTATATACATATACTGTTACATAATATATATATGTATTATATATATGTATATAAGATATATATTATATAATATGTTATAAGATTTATGTTATATATATATATATAATACATATATATTATATATATATATTATAATATATTATAACATATTATATAACATATCATATATATTATGCACATATATTATTATATAATATTTATATATATGTGTATTATATATATATGTATACACAAGGTGTATATTATATAATATGTTGTAATATATTATATAATATGTTATATAATATATATATATGTATTATATATATATGCATATATAAGATATATTATATAATATATTATAATATATTATAAAATATTATATATATGAGATATATGTTATATATATAATATATATTAAATATAATATATATATTATATATGTACTATATATAAGATAAATATTATAATATATTATATAACATATCATATATATATTATGTACATATATTATTATATAATAGTTATATATATATATATATGTATTATATATGTATATACATGGTGTATATTATATAATATGTTATAATATATTATTTACATATACTGTTATATAATATATATATGTATTATATATATATATATGTATATATAAGATATATATGTATATATAAGATATATATGTTATATAATATGTTATAATATATTACAAAATATTATATATATAACATATATGTTATATATATAATATATTAAATATAATATATATATTATATGTATTATATATAAGATATATTATAATATATTATAACATATTATATAACATATCATATATATTTATCATAAATATTGTATCATATATATATTATATATCATTATGTATTATATATTATATATATACGTATTAACGAAGACAAATATATATATATTCTATATATAATAATTATATTTCATACATACATGTTTTATATATATACAATACATATTATATATATATTGTATATATTTATATATTATATTATATGTGCATTGCCAGCTCATTCCAATGAATCCTGCACTATGAAGCTTTAATAATTGCTGAAAAATCGAACATTTTAACTTTCAAGCCTCAATTTTACCATTCCATACTTCTGTTCAACCCTCATACTCCCACCCTTCTTCCATTTTTTATTCCATGATTCTTGCATTATTGTGCAATCTCAAACACTGAAACGCTAAGAATTGAGGAAATTTGTGTTATTGTAACTGTGATGGTTCAAACTTACCATTCCAAGCTCTTAATTCTTACAAATTTCAACATCTCATTCTCACAAGTTCTACAATTCCTTACTTACTTACTTACTCACTCACAAAATTTCAACACTTCAAAACTTTACACATACACGTTCCTACTCTTATTTCTCATTTCTTCACTTCTTCAGTTCTTAACACTTGCATCTTTCAACATCTCAACCATGCAAATTCTACAATTCCTTACCTGCTTCCTTACTTACTCACAAAATTTCTACACACTAAAGCTTTACACATATACAATTCTACTCTTATTTCTCAAATATTCAATCATTCAATACTTACTTCTTGCTTGTTTCAACATCTCAATCTCACAAGTTCTACAATTCCTCACATGATTACTTACTAACTCACAAAATTTCTACATGCCAAAGCTTTACACATGCGCAATCGTACACATGTTTCTCATTTCTTCACTTCTTCAGTTCTTAATACTTACATCTTTCAACATCTCAACCATGCAAATTCTACAATTCCTTGTACACTTACTTACTTACTCACAAAATTTTTACAAATCAATTGCTTTTCACTCGTACAAGCTTGCACGTATTTCTCATTTCTTCATTCCATCAGTTGTTAATACTTGCATCTTTCATCATTTCAACCATACAAACTCTACAATTCCTCACCTGCCTACTTACTTACTCACCAAATTTCTACATGCCGAAGCTTTACACATGCGCAATCCTACACATGTTTCTCATTTCTTCACTTCTTCAGTTCTTAATACTTACATCTTTCAACATCTCAACCATGCAAATTCTACAATTCCTTGCAAACTTACTTACTTACTCACAAAATTTTTACAAATCAATTGCTTTTCACTCGTAGAAGCTTGCACGTATTTCTCATTTCTTCATTCCATCAGCTGTTAATACTTGCATCTTTCATCATTTCAACCACACAAACTCTACAATTCCTCACCTGCCTACTTACTTACTCACCAAATTTCTACATGCCGAATCTTTACACATGCGCAATCCTACACTTGTTTCTCATTTCTTCACTTCTTCAGTTCTTAATACTTACAAGTAAGCAAGTGTGTGTGGAATTGTAGAATTGTGCGATTTAGAAGTTGAAAAATGACAGAAGTAAGAATTGAAGGATTGAAGCTTTGAGAATAAGAGTAGGATTGTGCATGCGTAAAGCTGCTGGTATGCATGAATTATGTGAGTAAGTAAGTATGTAACTGAGAAATTGTAGAATGATGCGATTGAGATGTTGAAAAGCGTAAGAATTAAGAGATGAAGGTTTGAAGAAATGAGAAATACGTGCAAGCTTGTACGAGTGAAAAGCAATTGATTTGTAAAAAATTTGTGAGTAAGTAAGTAAGTTTGCAAGGAATTGTAGAATTTGCATGGTTGAGATGTTGAAAGATGTAAGTATTAAGAACTGAAGAAGTGAAGAAATGAGAAACAAGTGTAGGATTGCGCATGTGTAAAGATTCGGCATGTAGAAATTTGGTGAGTAAGTAAGTAGGCAGGTGAGGAATTGTAGAGTTTGTGTGGTTGAAATGATGAAAGATGCAAGTATTAACAGCTGATGGAATGAAGAAATGAGAAATACGTGCAAGCTTCTACGAGTGAAAAGCAATTGATTTGTAAAAATTTTGTGAGTAAGTAAGTAAGTTTGCAAGGAATTGTAGAATTTGCATGGTTGAGATGTTGAAAGATGTAAGTATTAAGAACTGAAGAAGTGAAGAAATGAGAAACATGTGTAGGATTGCGCATGTGTAAAGCTTCGGCATGTAGAAATTTGGTGAGTAAGTAAGTAGGCAGGTGAGGAATTGTAGAGTTTGTATGGTTGAAATGATGAAAGATGCAAGTATTAACAACTGATGGAATGAAGAAATGAGAAATACGTGCAAGCTTGTACGAGTGAAAAGCAATTGATTTGTGCAAGCTTGTACGAGTGAAAAGCAATTGATTTGTAAAAATTTTGTGAGTAAGTAAGTAAGTGTACAAGGAATTGTAGAATTTGCATGGTTGAGATGTTGAAAGATGTAAGTATTAAGAACTGAAGAAGTGAAGAAATGAGAAACATGTGTACGATTGCGCATGTGTAAAGCTTTGGCATGTAGAAATTTTGTGAGTTAGTAAGTAATCATGTGAGGAATTGTAGAACTTGTGAGATTGAGATGTTGAAACAAGCAAGAAGTAAGTATTGAATGATTGAATATTTGAGAAATAAGAGTAGAATTGTATATGTGTAAAGCTTTAGTGTGTAGAAATTTTGTGAGTAAGTAAGGAAGCAGGTAAGGAATTGTAGAATTTGCATGGTTGAGATGTTGAAAGATGCAAGTGTTAAGAACTGAAGAAGTGAAGAAATGAGAAATAAGAGTAGGAACGTGTATGTGTAAAGTTTTGAAGTGTTGAAATTTTGTGAGTGAGTAAGTAAGTAAGTAAGGAATTGTAGAACTTGTGAGAATGAGATGTTGAAATTTGTAAGAATTAAGAGCTTGGAATGGTAAGTTTGAACCATCACAGTTACAATAACACAAATTTCCTCAATTCTTAGCGTTTCAGTGTTTGAGATTGCACAATAATGCAAGAATCATGGAATAAAAAATGGAAGAAGGGTGGGAGTATGAGGGTTGAACAGAAGTATGGAATGGTAAAATTGAGGCTTGAAAGTTAAAATGTTCGATTTTTCAGCAATTATTAAAGCTTCATAGTGCAGGATTCATTGGAGTGAGCTGGCAATGCACATATAATATAATATATAAATATATACAATATATATATAATATGTATTGTATATATATAAAACATGTATGTATGAAATATAATTATTATATATAGAATATATATATATTTGTCTTCGTTAATACGTATACAGGGTGCGCCAAAAAAAAGACCCCCCCTAGGTTTTTTGCCAATATTTTTACCAAAAGTAAGAATTTCCAAGTGAAATTTTGCAGGCTTATAGACAATTCATATTTACACATTATGACCAGATTTCATCAAAATATTTCAAACGGAACAAAAGTTACGTCACTTTTAGGGAGGTCACCCAACGTTTTTTGACGATTCAAAAACGTAACGCAACAAAAAGTAGGTTTTTGCCAATATTTTGGCCAAAAGTAAGAATTTCAAAATAAAATTTTTACAGGCTGATAGGCAATTCATATTTACACATGATGACCGAAATTTCATCAAAATATTTAAAAGAGAACAAAAGTTATATCACTTTTAGTGAGACCACCCTCGGTTTTTTGGATGATTCAAAAAACGTCAAAAAAGGTGGGTGTCCTCACTAAAAGTGATATAACTTTTGTTCTGTTTTAAATATTTTAATGAAATTTCAGTCATCATGTGTAAATATGAATTGTCTATCAGCCTGTAAAAATTTCATTTTGAAATTCTTACTCTTGGCCAAAATATTGGCAAAAACTTACTTTTTGTTGCGTTACGTTTTTGAATCGTCAAAAAACGGTGGGTGACCTCCCTAAAAGTGACGTAACTTTTGTTCCGTTTGAAATATTTTGATGAAATCTGGTCATAATGTGTAAATATGAATTGTCTATAAGCCTGCAAAATTTCACTTGGAAATTCTTAATTTTGGTAAAAATATTGGCAAAAAACCTAGGGGGGTCTTTTTTTTTGGCGCACCCTGTATATATAATATATAATACATAATGATATATAATATATATATGATACAATATTTATGATAAATATATATGATATGTTATATAATATGTTATAATATATTATAATATATCTTATATATAATACATATAATATATATATTATATTTAATATATTATATATATAACATATATGTTATATATATAATATTTTATAATATATTATAACATATTATATAACATATATATCTTATATATACATATATATCTTATATATACATATATATATAATACATATATATATTATATAACAGTATATCTAAATAATATATTATAACATATTATATAATATACACCATGTATATACATATATAATACATATATATATATAACTATTATATAATAATATATGTACATAATATATATATGATATGTTATATAATATATTATAATATTTATCTTATATATAGTACATATATAATATATATATTATATTTAATATATATTATATATATAACATATATCTCATATATATAATATTTTATAATATATTATAATATATTATATAATATATCTTATATATGCATATATATATAATACATATATATATATTATATAACATATTATATAATATATTACAACATATTATATAATATACACCTTGTGTATACATATATATATAATACACATATATATAAATATTATATAATAATATATGTGCATAATATATATGATATGTTATATAATATGTTATAATATATTATAATATATATATATAATATATATGTATTATATATATATATATAACATAAATCTTATAACATATTATATAATATATATCTTATATACATATATATAATACATATATATATTATGTAACAGTATATGTATATAATATATTATAACATATTATTTAATATACACCTTGTGTATACATATATATAATACACATATATATAAATATTATATAATAATATATGTGCATAATATATATGATATGTTATATAATATGTTATAATATATTATAATATTTATAATATATATTATATTTAATATATTATATATATAACATAAATCTTATAACATATTATATAATATATATCTTGTATATACATATATATATAATACATATATATTATATAACAGTATATGTATATAATATATTATAACATATTATTTAATATACACCTTGTATATACATATATATATATATAATACACGTATATATATATAATCAAATATTATATAATAATATATGTACATAATATATAACATAATATACAACATATTATATAATATATATATATATAATATATAAATATTATTTATATGTATATAATATATATATACAAATTATACATAATATGTATAATATATTATACATAATATGTATAATATATTATAACCGGCGCCAGGTGACTGGACATCCAGTAATTATATCGTCTGGACTGCGGCGCCCTAGAGATTGTTATCGCACTTCATCGCGCGTAATAAAACCATTATCCGAGGGCATATCATTAACGAGATCTTAAGCACCTGGTCGAGGGCGTAACACCTGCGTCATTAACGAGATCTTAATCACCTGGTCGTAAAGCCATCACCTGAGGGCATATCATTAGCGAGATCTTAATCACCTCTTCTAAATTGCTGCGCCAGTAGCTAATTGCTTTCTTAATGACTTTTTAATTACTGCGCCAGTAGCTAATGACCTTTCAATGAATAGGGGGCGTGGCCGATGACGTCATTGGAGCGTGACTAATGACTTTTTAATGGCTTTTTAATTGCTGCGCCAGAACTCTTACTCACCCTACTACTTAGGAGTCTTTATGTATCGGTTCTTCCATGATCTCCTACCCCTTAACTTTGCAGGGTACTTCCAAAAAAGGATCTGAAATACACTGCTATTCCACTAGGAACTCCTCTCATTATCGAGCCATATCCGTTCGATTAAATTCAAGAAGATTCCATATTAAAAATACTGGGCCATGTATATGGAACTCGTTTCCTAATCATATTCAGCAAGCTTCCAGTTTACAAAGGGCAAAAACACTACTGCGCAACTACTTGATTAATGACTGCAAAGATATTTAACCTTATTGGCACTGTTTTTTATTTTATTCTTTATTATTTTTGTGTGTGCTTGCTTTGTGCTCTTTAGTTAAGTTTATTACATTAATCGTCATCTCATGCTGTTTTTTTAGCTTATTGTTCAATTCATGATGTCAACCGTCTAGCCATCTGTTAAAATTGCACATGTAATTAATTAGGTGTCCCTGTTAGCGGGATATTCATCCCTTAGGGCCTTCCTTGTTGCCATCCGATTATGTGAAGCATGTTATACTATGTCTATTGTTTATGGTTGATGGTTGCAATAAAATGAATTGAATTGAATTGAAAGAAATCGCATCGGGCATTCGTGAGGTTATTCACGCCAAACCTTCATGACACTCTGTGAGCGTCACAAATTTTCGTAACGGACCTAATAATGATAATGTCAAAAACCATGATAATTATTATTAACAACCCCTTCATTATTATTAACAACCATTTCATTGAACTCTATAGCTAGCGTTTTGAACTGTCATAATAATACGCAAAATATGCTTTATAATATTATGCTCTGCAGAGATGGAACCGTCAGCTGGCTAGCATGGCAGAGACTTGGGCGACTGGTTGTAACTTCGTCCATGGTCAGCCAAGTGTAAATACATCGTCGCTCGGGTACACAAAAATTGGTCAGAATATCTACGCTGGCACTTCCATTCCGCTTAACTTGACGTTGGCCATCGGGAAATGGTTCGAGGAGAAGCTAGACTACACCTACACAAGCGGTTCGTGTGCAGCGAAAAAGAGTTGCGGTCACTACAAACAGGTCAGTCGTCAACTGACTTCGAGTCTTCTTCCGTTGTTGCAATGTACGGTGTGAAGGCTTTTAACGAATCCACTTTACATCAATTATTATTGGTCTATCTTTAACTGAGCTTTTCTGTTTTCAACGCTTCAGCTCGTTTGGTCGAACGACTACGAGGTCGGGTGCGGCTACACTCTATGTCCAGTGCTGCAGCCGATGAAATATATAAAGGCTGTTTACCTCGTTTGCAACTATGGTCCAGAGTAAGTTTAATCTCAGATATTATGCCACTAGCTCACTGTGTATACTATAGTTGATAATCTAACATCAGTCACAATGATCACTTGAAGTTGAGTGCCACCGTACAGCGACAGCAATGATAGGATGCTTACGTTACAAGTAGATGTAATAATTATTGCATTTACTTGTAACGAAAGCATCTAGCCTATCCTATTGGTTGTCAGGTTCACAGGAGAAGAAGTGATGGGAACAAATGGTTCGTCTGAAGAATAAGTTTCCTGTCATTGGAGCAACAGTCCATATATACTTAGTGGGTGGTAGCTACGTGATATAGGCCCTATATATAAATATATATATATATATATCCAGTTCGTTGTGAGACGTTTTTGTGGTTGGCAGTCGATGCCATGCATTCCAAAGACAATCCTCACCATTAAACATCTCGATTAAGATTGTCCTGCTGCATGCTGACATTATAATGTACATGTGGCCATGCAGTCTGAACTTCGGCGGTTTAGCTGATGTTCCCTTGATGTTCCCTATGTTTTATATGTTCCCTTGATGTTTCCTTGATGTTCTATTGTGTTCCATGTGTTCCCTCGTGTTCTCTATGTTCCCTCGTGTTCGTATGTTCTCTTAATGTTTCCTGATTTTACTATGTTCCTCTGATGTTCCATTCTGTTCCCTATATGTTCCCTTGATGTTCTATTGATGCTCCCTGATGTTTGGAATGGATGCTGTGTTGATAAAAATAATTCATTCAACTGCCAGTATCCAATATCTAACTTCAACAGATGCGCGGTTTTGTGCGCGCGGTTTTGCGCGCGCGGTTTTTTGTGTGCGCGGTTTGTGTGCGCGGTTTTGTTTGCGCGGTTTTGTTAGTAAACCGTCCTGCAGTGCATCCACCACATGTATCCCGGTCCATTCCACCGTTGCACAGATAGTTAGTAGGAAAAAAATTACTGGTGATGCTCTAAATGTTTTACTTGTACATATAGAAAAGTCCAGGGTGAAAGGAAGCCATATCAGAAGGGAGCCGCCTGCTCAAACTGCTCCAGTGGACAATATTACTGCAACAATGGACTCTGTGATAGTAAGTCGTCTCTTACTTACTCACCTATGGTGCTTAAGATGTTAATGTCTCATCACTATATCCGCCATTCATTCTATATTTCGCTGTGCTCGCTTAGAAAGAAAACAAGAAGGATCTATTGCATATCCGGTGCTTTAAAACAAATTTTTTGGTCTTTTAGCAGCTAAATTAGCGATTAAGGGCTGCCAAAGTTTGTGGTTAAGTTCGTGAGATACGTAAAAATTATTATGGATCATGCGGCCAACCAGCCGACTTGCACTGACCGGATTAAGTCACTACCGTATATAACTATATTAAGTCACTATATAACTATATATAATTATATATAGGCTATATATGTAACTATGTATGATAATATATATATTATATATATATCATATGTATAATTATACAGTTGCAGGTTCAGGAATGGGTGTTGGCGGGGTAGGGAATGGAGAGGTAGGTAAGGGCCGGGGTCGGGTGGACCGTGGGTGATTCGGGGTAGGAGCGGTTAGCGGTGTGTGGATACGGAAGGGCTGGGGCGAGGGCTGTGGTGGAAGCGGTGAGCAAGGTGGTAGCGGAGAGTGTGGGTGTGGAAGGGGGTGGGGCTATACCTGGGGTAGGAGCGGCGAGCAGGGTGTGAGCGGAGAGGAGCGGTGTGCGGGTGCGGGAGGGGTGAGGCTAGGGCTGGGTGGGAGAGGTGAGGATGGTGAGAGTGGGGTGGCGTGGAAGGGCGAAAATCGAACATTTTCCGGGCAACGCCGGGTACCACAGTTAGTATATATATATTATCATACGATTTTGGATTTAGAATAATGTGAGTTTCTATAACATATTCAAACGACTATTTCGTTTGCATAAAAATTATGAACCTATACTCGGAATATGCTGTGTTTCAACTTTTAGAAACGTGCACCACTTCAAGCCCTACATGCAGTGAGTAAAACTTCTTATTCCGTTGCCATACTAAGTCAGCTTAATGCCTGCTCAGCACAACCTGATCATCCAGGGTGCCCTGTCCTCGACTTAGCCTCCCGTCGAGCATTGCGCTCTTCGGTCAATGGGGAGCTCCTAGTCCCTCTGACCCGCTCTCCGGTCAGACAGCGTCGAGCCTTCTCGGTTGTTGTCACCTCCACCTGGGATGGGTTTTCGCTTGCGCTGTGCATACTATTTCGACATAATCTGTCTACTTTCTGCAGTTGCTCAAGACCTTTCTTTTTAGCCGTGGATGAACTGGGAGTGCCTCTGAGTAGTCTATATATAAATTTTCGAAATGAATGAATGAATTAGTAATGACAGCCTGTCCAGCACATAACCATTAACCATGTACCTAAGGACAGTGTCACAGTGCGCAGCGTCTGTAGCCATCTTAGAGGGACCTCAGTCGATGACCGTAAGTATGCATGCGTTCATTGATCTGCTCTTATAATATTATTTATACTCAATGCAGCGCGTACCAAGCGCTATGAACAATTGAAGATATATAATGCCAGAGTACCATTGACAAGGCAATCTGAAGGCAATCCGATGAGGTCAGCACTGAATGCCTCCTCCTCCCCTCCTCCTCCTCCTAGTCATGCGATCGGACTTGAGGCATCAGATCACCGGATGACTCAACTTCACTATTTACTATCAGTCAAATGACCAGAGGCTTCAGAGCACATCATTAAACGCTTTATAAGTTAAAATCAACAGATTATTTCACGAGTGGCTTAATTCAACTCGGGTAAGGTTAATTATAATTATTATGTCGCAATCTGACTAGCCTCTAGCATGTATTTTAAGTGCGGAACTGTAAATCTGGTCCAACTCGTCTACAGTCAAACTTGTTTGGCACTTTAAGGACGAGATGGATTTCATTCGTTTCCCTGCCACTGCTGGTACGCGTTCGTCGTTAGAGCAACAGCTTTAGAGTTTAGTCTAGACTATAGACTCTGTGATCCTTAGTTAAAGTGCTAAGACTTCTCTGATCGGCTGCTAATGCGAGAGACTGCAGTCAGTTGGGAAAAGTCGTCACCTGCTCCATGCAGCCCCATTCTAGACCATTCATCACCGAATGAATTGCTTTGGTGCACTGCGTCACTTTACAACGTTTTATGTGCGAGAAATGTCAGCAACTTCCACAGATCCTTTACCTGTCAGCAAATGATTTGCCGGCAGGTTTTACTGAAGGATGAAGGGTGAACGTTGACATAGACAGCCAGAATGAACGTTCTCTCACTCGTTGCAGATCTCTCTGCAAATAAGATCTGCAAGGGAGTCAGAGAACGTTCATTCTGGCTGGTAATGTTAATTACGTAAGTAGGGTCGCTTAGGATTTATGCCCGTCGTCAACGTTCAACTTTCATCATCACAACAGCATTTTGCTCACAACGCAACACACGCACGCACACACACACACACACACACACACACACGCACACACACACACACACTCAAACACACACAACACACACAATGACTTAATAGACCTTAACACCATGCATTCGAAGTGGTGAGTGATAATTTTATGATATTGTTGGTTTCTCAGAGTGTTCTGCTGCCTGCCAGCACTGTGGAAAGGTGACAAGCACTTGTAGGTGCAACTGCACTGTTGGATGGTCAGGAAACGACTGCTCAAGTATGCAAACTCGGTGTCACGTCGTTCATATTAACCTGAGCTTAAAGTTCTGTTGTTTTAATTTTCAACAATTAATCAATTGCAGATTCTCTTATTTCGACATGTTGATCTTCTTATCTGAATGGTTGTGTTCTCATTAAAATATAAAACCCGATGCTTGCGATTATGCGCAGTGTAACTATAAAGTAGCATCATCAGTTAACCTTCAAAACATCAAGTTCATAATGCAATGGGGATGTTTTGAAGCAATTCCAAGCTATATTAGATTATTTTTATATTAAAAGGAGATTGTTTCAAACTAAGCACGTGTGGTTCACAACTTTGATGCTACGCTTTTATTACTGTCATATAATTTTAATGATAGGCTACACATATTTAGTCCCACGATTCAGCTAATTATTAAAGGTTGATAATTATACAAGCACAACATCTCGAAACACATCGACCGCAAAGTATTAATTACTATCATATCATTTGTGACGCAAACCATGAAGTATGCCATGTTGTTGTTAACTATTGATTTTATGTTACATACTAAAGAGCAGTGTAAGAATTTCGACGCTAAGTGTGGAGCAAACCCTGGTTGGCCAGATACTTTTTGTCCCACGTATTCGTTCGTCAACGATCTCTGCCCTGCGTTGTGCCGCAAATGTGGTCAGTAACCGTAGAATACTACAAATTCGTGCTTTGCGTTTAGACATCTTTTCTATCGTTTCCTTAACACGACAGATCTTTTGAAAAGAGATAATCGCTTCCTATCACAAATTCACAATAAGCTCGATGGATAATTAAGTTGATTTCAACATAATTATATCATTTTACTTATCTCCATTCGTTGCTTATTATACTTTAGGAAAATTAGGAATGAAGAATAGATCAAAGACAGTAATTGCCCGCAACTGTATAATTATCAGTATGTCATCAGGTTGGAAATTCATAGAAGCAATCAGAGAAATTTGTGTTTTGATGAATGGATGGATGGATCCGATTTTACCAGGGTCTATGACAACAGAGGCCGTTACCCTGGGCAGAAATTTGCTCGGCATATTACAGCACTTAAGAGCAAGGTGCTAGACCAGTTTTTTATGAATGATGTTGTCTTATACATGTATATGCTCCAGAATTTGTTTAATTCAGGTGTCCTATGTTGTTTCTAGTAGTTACTTGTTGTTAGACGAAATTCGCCTTTCCATGAGAGACCCGGTCACTATAGTAATTGTACAAATCTTCGTTTGTTTCCAGTCGCTGGAACTCCGCCGCCCTGTGTCGCAAAAGCCCAAGGCTAACATTCGTATAGGCTTACCATTACTCTGCGATGAGGAGTCTGGAGAGGTGAGTTAGGCCTACATGTATGTCCATATAAAATCTAAACGTTACTACACATCATATTAACCCAATCCCGCCTGAATTGTTTTTGGGATATCTAGAAAACTTATGGTATTTATGGTAGAATAACAATACTGCAACAATGGTCACACTTAAGCATAATAAAGTATATATTTTCTGAATCAGCAAACTTAAGGGAATAAAATTGAATATTTCACGGTGAAGAAATATTCATTTATATAGCGCCTTTAGCATACCAAAGGGCAAAACAGTCATTGATAAGCATTTCACACAGCATTTGAAGGTCAACAGCACAATATTGGCAACAAATAAGCATGCTAAACCATATAATATATGGTTTAGTATGCTTAAAATATTATTTTCTGAACCAGAAGTCTTTTCGCTATATAATCCAGATTTCATATTGTGAACAATAGTTAATTTATATAGCGGCCATAATGCCAAATGGTAAAACAGTCGCTAATAAAAAATATCGACAATGAATTTGAAGGACAGCAATTCAACCAAATTTACTAGAAGGCATAATAAAGTATATATTTTCTGAATCAGCAGACTTCTGGCTATGAAATCAATATTTCACTGGGAACAACTATTCATTTATGTAGCGGCCTTAGGATACCAAAGGAAAAACAGTCACCGATACACAAAATCGGCACTGCATTTGAAGACAACTATGATCACAGATAAGCATAATAAAGCACATATTTTCTAAATCAGCAGACTTCTGGCTATGAAATCCAAATTTCGTTATGGACAAAAGTTCCATTCTAATAGAGGACCAAAAAGAGTAGGGTGACACCTACAGGGACTTGGTACAACATCAACATGTGGAAGGTTAGCACTACTTACAGTGACATTGTCTATCAAGGCAAGTCCGCTAACAAGACTATCTCAATGTCCAACTGTTCTAGTAAAGGCAATATCCTTATATGAAAAAGCCTTTTTGCCAGTTCCATTCCTCATTGTCAAAAAGTTGCTGTCGGTTAGTTTAGTAATTCCATCGGCTTCATCACTTGGACGTTGACCTTTGCGAACACGACTTTGACCTTGACCACAACCACGACCTCGACCATGACTACACCGTTGACCACAACCGCTTCTTCCTCTTATGCTGTTGGTTGTGTTACCATCATCAGCAGTACTGTTGCAGATGCTGTATAGACATGGAAAAATTATAATGAATTACATAGGATCAATGGATATGATTATTCATTGTCAATCAGCTGATCAAAGGACACATAAAGTTATTCCATGAAACCATTTTCAGTACAAACTTTTAGCTTGAATTGAATATCAGTAAACAATAAACATAGCTTTGCTTTCAATCAAGCTTATTCAAATACCTCTTACATCATAACTATCAAGAAATTATAAGAAATAAACATGACTGAAAATATTGGCCTTTGCTTACCTTTCCGACTTCGTTATCATTTAGCAATGCAAAGTCCGAACGACAAGACTCGGTATCAGACCGGTCTAAAATCGAAACTGTTTGCGTCCCAAACACTGTCCACTAGCGATATTCAAATCTCGAGTGAATTGAATCGTCAAAAGATGAAAATTCATCGTCAAAACCATTCATGACACACCTCAAAAACTTCGAAACTCAGGACAATTTTTATCCCTAACTTCAAACTTTTGTTGGGACTCCAATATATAACTTTTGTCAACAAATAAGACATCATTTTGTGCGGAATTTTTCGCTTATCAACACTGATTTTTTACACATAAAACGGAAGCGTATTATAAATAGCTTATAGCCTGTTTCAACGCCTCCCGTTTTCGGGGCCGTACGGACCCGATCCGGCGGGAACGGGTTAAGACTATAGGCCTCTCATTATAGATACTATGGTGGTCACAAGAACATCAAAATTAAGCCTAAACGATATTTACTAGCCTACAGGCTACAGCTATCCGATGGTTTATCGTTCCTTCCATCAAACAGCCTTCTTAACACTATACCCGTATACCGGAATGAAAAGAACCTGACGCCATTGCACATTTTGTTTGCCAAGGCGTATCCCGCAGTCGGCCGTTTGTGAGGCGCCCTTGTAGCGGTATGGCCGCGTTACGGCGCCATATAAATTGTCATTATTATTATTATTATTATTATTATTATTTTGGATTAGAACTATTTAAAGATCTTCTTATCTACCTTGGTCACATTCAACTGGAAGAATACACTGAACTAGCCAATTATCCTAAAGCTTCACACATGCGAGC
This sequence comes from Lumbricus terrestris, assembly GCA_949752735.1. Lineage (NCBI taxonomy): Eukaryota > Metazoa > Annelida > Clitellata > Crassiclitellata > Lumbricidae > Lumbricus > Lumbricus terrestris. The sequence continues at coordinate 20,952,934 of OX457040.1, forward strand.
TAGCAGATCAGAGCATCAAGCATTAATACAGCGGTTCTCAACCTTTTTGTGCGGCGACCCCTCTGTAGCGTGTCGAAAGTTGTGACGACCCCCAGCAACAAAATTGATTGACTAACCCCAACCTTTCACTTTTTTGTGCTACCATTGTTCATTTTTATGCATTTTCATTTCACAGTTCGAAAAACTGTTTTTGGCAATTTTATGAGGTATTCTGGCACTTGCGATTCTGAGAGATACATGTACCTATTCGATAGTTTGAAGTTCAAGTTTCATAAGTATATTCAGCAAGAGGAGATCGAGGTCTGGGGAGGGTGCAAATGCTTTCCCCCAATTTTCGAAATGTTTTTGATTTTCACACTGCAAAGGTATCATTTTAAACTGATATTTCAACGAAATTGCTCATCATTTGAGTGCTGATAGTTGTTGTTTAAGGCTTCAAAAGTGCCCCTTGCATTTTTAAAATTTATTTCCACACTGCAATGGTAACATTTTAAGCTGTCATTTCAGAAACATTTCTCATGATTACATTGCGCAAAGACATGGTTTAGGACTTTAGTAAATTCCTTTCTCCGTTGTTTAGGCTAACGTTTTTGAATTTCCACGTTGCAATGGTACCATTTTAGGCTGTAAGCGTCGCAAAATTTTGCTAATTTTTCAATATTGATAGTCAAGGTTTAAAACTTCAAACTGTCGCCTCCCAAATACCTATGATTTTTGGATTTTCATAATGTAACTGTAAGTTTTAAGCTGACATCTTAAAGTTTCTCATGATTTCAGTGCTCAGATACGTGATTTTCGACTTCAATAAGTGTCCCCCGACACATTGTTTGAAATTTGTTTCAATTTGCAAACGGTAAGGATGACATTTTAAGCTGGGAATGGCATCTTATTAAATTTGCTCGTAATCGATAAGCTGTGGATAAGACTTATAACTTATAAGTTGATAAAAAATGATGAAATAAATATGAAATATTGGCAGATATATAGCAGCTTGGTCTCCGCCACAAATTTCGAGGAGACCGTTCTCTGTCACCCCAAGTCTCCGCCCCTGTAATGACCTCACTATAGTTGACTCTTGAGCATAGTTGAGTCTTTGAGCATACCAGATATTGTTTAATTTTTTTTAGATGAATGGTAAAAGTGGAATTTATATTTGCAAACTAAGACAAAAAATATTAAATAAGCTGCCGTAATATAACAAACGACTCACAGCAAAAGTATTAGCAGAAATTTATTTTAAATTGTTATAGTGTAGTAGATAGCGTTGAAATTACTATTGCATATTTTACAAATTTCTGAAGGACCAGGCGACCCCTGGCAAATCGTCAGGCGACCCCCGCGGGGGTCGCGACCCACAGGTTGAGAACCGCTGCATTAATAGATCTATCTGTCTGAGTCTTGTGATCTCCTATAACAAGATAGGCAGCTGTTGAAGCAGCATATTGCTGTCCTGGTCGATGGGGGGAGATATACAATTATACATGTATATTGCATGATTTGCTCCGCCTATCAAAGCCGTCTTTTTAGGCTCAAACCAGCAAGGTCACGGGCCCTTAACCACACAATTCATCCGGCATATGGCATGATGACATGATGGCATGAACTTTCATCATTTGGATGATTATACAATTTTGGATTTAGTATCGTGTATGTTCTTGGAATATTTCACAATCTTGATTACACGATGGCTTATAACATATTTAATATATATTTGTATATATTATCCATATCTAATAGACTAATCTTGTCTGTATTCACCAATATATGGACATCAATTGGTCAATTAAAGAATATTTCTATCTTAAATATACGCTGTGTATAACAGACTATGCATAAGGTATATTAAAAAGTCAATTACTTCAAACGGAAGTGAATCTGTTGTATTTCATTGTAGTCGCCGACAGAATGACGACTACTGCGGATTTCGATACAAATGAGACATTTCAAATTGGAAGCTTCAAAGCTCACTCATCTTGCATAAATAAATAAATAAATAAATAAATGAATAAATAAATAAGAAACGAAGAAACGTTTTTAATAAATATTATCCTCCAGTGAATCCTCTTCTTATTGTTTGTGACTGTGTTTTATAGAATTCTGTACACAGCGGTTCGTTTTAACCAGCATTATTCCAAGCAAACTGTTGCTGTTGATAATTAGGGTCTAAAATATTTTCCGAACTGTTCGTGCGGACAATGTTACATAGGCGTGTCGTCTATACGCAGAACAAATCAGCGACTGAGCTTCTTTTGCAAAAACTCGGACTGTGAGTCAATAGGTTTTACGCATATATAGCATGACAGAATCTAAATTATGAAAGAAAATAATATATTGAGACGCAGAGATGGCACGAAAATCAGTTGGACACGGGATCGATACCCGATTGTCCATTAGGTTGAACTAGCTGCATTCATTCACAAATTCGGAAATTTATATAGAGCACCTTGAAGGAAACTACTCAGAGGCGCTCCCGACTACAGTGCGCCCAAAAAGAACAGCTTAAGTAGGTAGATATCCCGGGTATAGACGTATACTTTATATGGTTGCAGTACGCAAAAAGGAAGTCTCCACGGGAGCTGAGCGCAGCGATCGGCAGCCCAGAGAGACAGAAAACGGTGGGTGGCCTCGCTAAAGGTTATTTAACTTTTGTTTTGTTTTAAATATTTTTGATGAAATCTGGCCATGACGTGTAAATATAAACTGTCTATGAGCCTGTAAAATTTCATTTCAAAATTCCTACTTTTGGTCAAGATATTGGCAAAAAACCGTATGGGATCTTTTTGGCCCACCCTGTTTATGTTAGTTTGCAATCAGTGGCGGCGCTACAGCAGAGGAAATCGCTGCAATGCCCTGGTAAAAACCATTTGCCCTGGTCGTTGTTCTTCCGCAAGACCACCAGAAATTTTCCCTGTCAAGAATTTATTTGGGGCATGAAATCGTTAATGCACTGTTTGCTTCTGCGAGCGCACTGGCTATGTTCTGGTTAGAAGAAAATATCTGACCATGGATGAATTACTTTAATATTCTTTATCCGTTAAAAGATGTATATTTTAAAGCTATAGAGACTGGAATATTAAAAAACCTGTTGATATTGTAAAAATAGAGGTGATGATGATGGACTGAGCCGTCGGTACGAGAGGCTATCCCGGCAGGGAGGGCTTCTAACTCGCTGAGGCTGCCCTCCTTTTCACCTCAATGAGATTAGCCGGTGACCGTATATCATCAGCTGTGCAACAGCTTTAGTACTTAGCCAGTTACGCATCAGTGTAGCACTCTCTCCAAATATAAAAATAGAGGTAATGAATTAATAATAGACGAATTGTCGTTGAATACGACACGTTTTGTGTCATTTTGTCGTGCTTCTGTTAGGTTGGGACCCCACAGCTTTATTGAATAGGACCCCACATTTGTTAATCCGGCCCTGTCAGAAGCGCTCCCAATTACAGCGCAGACGCTGCATTGGAGCTTCACGTCGAAGCGCACCAGCAAGTGAAGGACTTGCTCAAGGTCACTACGCGGCGGCTTGAGGTGGATTCGAGCCAAGAATCGGTCACCTTGGAGCCTCAAGACAACGAACCTACAAAGTACTTCACCAAGTTCACCACCGCGCCCCACAAATCCCATGTTATTCCTTAAACACTCCTTGATGCATCATGAGCATTCTTTGATATGGTAGACCATGATTCTATTGCATCGCCTTGAAATTTTTGTTGGTCTTAGTGGCCTTCCTCTTCTTTGGTTTCGTTACTATCTTACTTATCGTACGCAAATGGACCAGTTTTTGTTCTAGGGCAGTGCTGTCCAACCTTTTTGGTGCCACGGGCCGCAAAAGCAAAATTTTTGAAGCCGAGGGCCACAACACTAAAATCAAAATTGATCGATATAATTATATTAACATTAAAACGAGTATTGAAATTTAATAGGGAATGATTGTAACCTATCTATCAATCTATAACTTATAGCTATAGGCCTATGTTATGAAATTTATATACCGCAGGCTCAAGATAACTATTCAGAGATGCTCCCGACCCAAAAATGGCCAAAGAGGAAAGTCTTGAGCAGTTTATCGAAAGCGTTCGACGAGTCCCACATGAATAATAATATAGGCCTACTAATGAATAATAGCATGTAGACTACACGAACCACGATTGTCATGCTTCACAATAGTTGAGCACCAAAATGTGCAAGGCAAAGGTGGCGTTTATCTCTGCCTCGCACTCAGTTTTGCCGCCCAGCACAGTTTGGCCAGCTCAGTTCTTCAGTATACGCCGACCAATCAATTTTTCTGGCTAAGATCCGCTTCATGATTAGAACGAATTTCCATCCTCCTTCTCTGACTTTCATTTAAAAAAATCGTCGAAGCTAGAGTCTCGGTCTAAAGAGCTAGCACTATAGTCCTCGGACCAGACAGAATCAAGACATCGACGTTCGTCATCCCTGGTCTCTGGGTCTCTTATCGATGGGTTCTTTTTAATCCTTAAGAACTAGAATTAGACTTTCTCTCGAAAGGAATGGTCGCAGACACTTGCAGACGTGTTGGAACTCTGTACAGATCTCAAGAACTGACAAGAAGTCAACGGTTTGGGGCGGTTTTCGAAGTGAGTTTAGCTGAGTACAGCAATGGGAGTTGTTAAACCAGAAGTCGTGGGTCAATCTCCAGATAGACTACTGGAACCTAACCCTAAGAAGAAAAAGAAGAGAGTCATTTTAGTTTTCGGATTGGCCTTCCTGATAGTATTCCAAATCGGAAACTGTCACAAAGTCAATAAAAATAATAAGAGCTCAAGTCGACCAGTGACTTTACCCTTTGCTTCATTTTACAAAATGAAAGTGCAAAAATCTTGAGAGCCCGGCGGGTCACTTGAAATCACCTCGCGGACCGCATGCGGCCCGCGGGCCGCACGTTGGACAGCACTGTTCTAGGGTATACCCTCGCACCTCATGGGTACCTGCTAAATGCGGAGATCCTCAAAGATCCGTGCTGGGTCCACCTCTCTGTAACATGTTATTATTTACAGCTGTTATTTCTCTTTTCTTTACCAAGTACTTCTCCTCTGGTCACCTCTCTTCTGATGATGAACAGACTTTTGTTCATGGCTCCCCTTTCCAACAGCTTTCTTTTTTGCCAGTCTATTGAATGTCTTTTTGTTCTGTTGATCTCAGTTGTGAGATGTCCTCAAATCGTCTTTCACTCAACTCTTCTATGATTCACTCGATCTGGTTCTGAGGTCTCGTCATCAGCTTATGAAACTATCATTATGATACTTGACCTAATAGCAAATTTAGATCTACAGCTATGTGTTTTTGCCAGCTTCTCTTAGGTAATTCGTGGTTTATGGCGATTGGTCTACTTGACATGGATCTGCATAATGCTACTTTTCGGTCTGGAGCTGAAATATTTTACCCATCATTGGTTCCAAGTAGGCTACTAACGTGATTACATCAACATCATAAAACTAGAATTGTTCTTGATAAAAGAGCTTTTCTGTGCTTAGGTGTTTTCTGATTCTTACACTGTATGCGCTATGCGTGTCTTTGTGACACTAAGAATACTGCATTGTTTCGTTCTCAACTTAAGACTTTTCTGTTCAAACGGCTTGTCCCATCTTCTGCCCCTCTACAGATCTTTTCTATAATCTAAGACGTTGCTAATGACTTTATTTTCGTAAGTCATCCGTTGGTAGTTGGGCATTGAATCAGTGCAAACAGTCATCGTATAACAGTATTTCTGTCACAATAACCGGTGCTATAGTATTTGAAATACAAATAATATAATAACTGAACTCATCCATGTGTTCGAAACAATGGGAAAGATGACTAAACCGTATACCATACACACAAGTTCTATATCCATGACCGATCTTTCGAATTTACTGAAAAACTTTATATTTGCGAGACAAGTGAACCAAAGATAAAAAAAAGCAAAATATGTAGGCCTAGCCCTCGTTTCGTTAAACGATTTTTTCATGTTTCTTAAAGAGATATTTAACTCTGCATTGCAGCATTAAAAACCAGATTATTTTTGTATTGCCTTTATTTAAATTACTGTCGCAAAAAGTGTTCAAGCTTTATTGCACAAACATCTGCATCAGTCTATAAGCAAATCAGCCCAATCGCAGATACAGAGAAAGGCACTGCGCTACTAAATTGGTCGATCTATCTTGCAAATGAAATGCAAGACCTGATCGCACGATCTCCTTAACAGAGTAACATTTCCCGAAGCGATCGCAATGCATTGCTCATATGCTTTGTCAGTATAGGGCATCAAGGGCATGAGCTTGCCTTTCTTTCCTTCCGCTTCACTTCCATCCGCCCATCTCCAATCCGTGTAGGAGATGTTGACATTCCGAAGACCGATCCAGTGCTCGGCGCAACTATCTGGGCATGTATCGCTAAAATTTAATGAACAATGATATTGTTAGATGACATCTGAGTCATACCACATCAAGTCCTCAAGTCATCCTACGTGTTACCCTGTCATGTTGCGTGACGCCACGTCATGTCACGTATGAGTAGTGAGTAGACTGTCACTTATACTATCAGTCACGTGATCAGTGACGTAATAGACCAAAGTTCAAGGTCAAAGGTCAAGGTGATGACGTAATGAGGTCAAGGTGATGACGTAATGAGGTCATGGTTATGATGTAATGAGGTCATGGTTCTTACATAACTGGGTCATGGTTATTACATAATGAGGTCATGGTAAGTAGGCCAAGTTCGAGCTCAAGGTCACTAACCCTAACCCTAGCCCTAACCCTAACCCTATCCCTCACCCTAGCTCAAAGTGCACCGGAAGTGCGGAACCGGAAGTGCGGAACCGGAAGTGCGGACCCCGCGGGGGAGGGGAGGCGCCCACCCACTCAGAGCACCACCTAGCGAACCCTAACCCTAACCCTAACTCAAATTACAACGGGAAACCACATGCCCTTTGACCTCCGGAAGTGCATACACAGGCGTCCCAGTGTACCGGAAGTAACAAAGGCATACATTGGCCTCCCAGCACTCAGTGCCACTCCCTCTCAGAAGCAGGACCGAGTATGAAAATTAATAATTTTTCATAATCTCATTTTAGGTTTATAATTTTATCGTCTCAGAAATTAAGGTGTCTAATTAGCAATGCATTAATTGAAATTATAACTTTTTTCCAATTCCTGAACTCTTTCAATTATAATACATTGAAGACAATAATTTAATGCATATTATTTCGTATTATTTATATTAATTTATCACCATTTGGATATTTCATTAAGCAAAATGTAAATTGCATAGGAAATAAATTAATACAACCCCCTAGGCCATTTAGGTAAAAACAATCCTGGTCATGTGGTGCACACTAAGTCATTTTGGGCTGCATGTGCGACTTTTCTGCAGATTTAAAATTGAAGGGCTTATTTATTCATTCATTCGTTCATTCATTCATTCGGACATTTATATAGCGCTCCTTCAAGAAAAAACTACTCAGAGGCGCTCCCGACTCCAGCGCCCCCAAAAAGCAATAGTTTTAAGTTTAGAGCAAAAGGAACTAAGAGGACTTCCTTATCAGCGGAGCGTAGCTGACGACGTCCTTGGATACCCAATGTAAAGCTGCATAGCTCTCGGAGGTGAATTGGGGCGAGGCCCTGACAACATCGCCATGCCAATGCAGCTACCCTGAACTCAATACGCTGGCGAATAGGGAGCCAGTGAAGTACCTCAAGCATGTAGTCTGAGACATGACCATATTTAGAGATTTGCCCAATTAGGTGCGCAGCAGAGCGCAACACCCGGTCAAGACAAGTCAATCTGCTGAATGGGAGGTCAACGTAGAGCGAAGAGCAATAGTCGATGCGAGATGTAACGAAGGAATGCGCCTAAGTATAAGAGTAGCAGCAGACGTAAGAGAACGGATGACAGTGCGAAGCTGGCGCAGCTGATAATAGCAGTCTCGAGCAAGACGGTGAAGTTGAGGAGCAAAAGTGAGTTCTTGGTCAAGTTGGACGCCGAGGTCATGAACCGTGGTTGCAAAGACAATGCCAGGAAATTCAGATGCAAGAGAAAATAGATCAAGCTTGGCAAGCTGGTGCGTGTGCCCAACCATTATATTTATATTATTTTAGCCAATACCCAAAATCGCGTTCAGCTATAGTTTGATATGTATTTGGTCCCCGTTAAGAGTAAAATTCTATGCAATGAGAAAATAATCGCACAAAGGTTTCGTCTGAGCAATATGGTTACCGGAGATTGTGTGCAATTGATGTAGATCGAGAATATATTTATTCCTGGCAACCCGAAATTGGCATGGCGGAAAGGCGTGGAAGGACGTACTGAATGCGTTGTTTAACCCATAGGGAATTAAGTAGGTAAGTACAGACTTTATTAACCAATTGTATATCCTTCAGTAAACCAGCCAATGTTGCTACACGTATTACATAATACATCCGCAGTCCCTCGAGATCATGATTCATGAACAAGGAGAATGCGAAGGCCTGCATTTACGGTCTTGTCTTCAGCATATTCGGATTGTAGGCCTATGCGGTTCATATAACGCTTCTCTGCCAATGCAATGAGTGAATCTTGAAATATTATCTGCATATCTAAATTCTACCAAGTACAGAGACGGGTGAGAAATGAACGTTTTTCACATTCAATTAATAATGTGCGTTGAATGATTAAGATGCAATGTATTACCTTCTTGGGGGTAACAAGCTGGCGATGACTATAGCGAGTTCGTTAATGGACTTGAAATCTGCAAGAAGTGACGAATTCGCTTTGCAAGCTGCAGCAGCCTGGTCGTAAGTTAGAGCCTGATCACTGAAGGAGTAACACATATCGAACGGGTCAACGGACTTCGTGTGCACCGGACATATACTCCCTGCAGATATCGAAAACAAAAGGACTATTTATTGACAGCAGCCGTCTGCTAATTAATATTTTCCAATTTAATCAAGATCCTGTTTTAGCGCCTCAACCTTCCATTCGGCAGAAGGCGATAGTAGAATAACGAGGTGGGCGTGATGGCGAGGCTGCCAACGGTTAAATTCGACTCATGTGACGACTTATTGCACCTGTTCAATCGTTCATGCATCGTGTGACAACTTATTGAACCCGTTCAATCGTTCATGCATCGTGTGATGACTTATTGAACCCGTTCAATCGTTCATGCATCGTGTGATAACTTATTGAACCCGTTCAATCGTTCATGCATCGTGTGATGACTTATTGAACCCGTTCAATCGTTCATGCATCGTGTGATAACTTATTGAACCCGTTCAATCGTTCATGCATCGTGTGATAACTTATTGAACCCGTTCAATCGTTCATGCATCGTGTGATGACTTATTGAACCCGTTCAATCGTTCATGCATCGTGTGATAACTTATTGAACCCGTTCAATCGTTCATGCATCGTGTGATGACTTGTTGAACCCATTCAATCGTTCATGCATCGTGTGATGACTTATTGAACCCGTTCAATCGTTCATGCATCGTGTGATAACTTATTGAACCCGTTCAATCGTTCATGCATCGTGTGACAACTTATTGAACCCGTTCAATCGTTCATGCATCGTGTGACAACTTATTGAACCCGTTCAATCGTTCATGCATCGTGTGATGACTTATTGAACCCGTTCAATCGTTCATGCATCGTGTGATAACTTATTGAACCCGTTCAATCGTTCATGCATCGTGTGATGACTTATTGAACCCGTTCAATCGTTCATGCATCGTGTGATAACTTATTGAACCCGTTCAATCGTTCATGCATCGTGTGATGACTTGTTGAACCCATTCAATCGTTCATGCATCGTGTGATGACTTATTGAACCCGTTCAATCGTTCATGCATCGTGTGATAACTTATTGAACCCGTTCAATCGTTCATGCATCGTGTGATGACTTATTGAACCCGTTCAATCGTTCATGCATCGTGTGATAACTTATTGAACCCGTTCAATCGTTCATGCATCGTGTGATGACTTGTTGAACCCATTCAATCGTTCATGCATCGTGTGATGACTTATTGAACCCGTTCAATCGTTCATGCATCGTGTGATGACTTATTGAACCCGTTCAATCGTTCATGCATCGTGTGATAACTTATTGAACCCGTTCAATCGTTCATGCATCGTGTGATGACTTGTTGAACCCATTCAATCGTTCATGCATCGTGTGATGACTTATTGAACCCGTTCAATCGTTCATGCATCGTGTGATAACTTATTGAACCCGTTCAATCGTTCATGCATCGTGTGATGACTTATTGAACCCGTTCAATCGTTCATGCATCGTGTGATAACTTATTGAACCCGTTCAATCGTTCATGCATCGTGTGATAACTTATTGTAGCTGTTCGTACATCGTAATCATTCATTGGACTATGAATTGTAATCAGTCTATGGTTTGCCAGATTCAAATTAGGCCAAAGCGAAGTTATTGTCGCGTTTTGTCTTCATATTGCTCCGACAAGGATTGATTTATGCTGCAATTCAGCTGCCATAGCCTAATCAATGCGTTCTTACTAATCCTCTTATTATAAATCAGTTGTCTCCAATAACACGGGCTGAGGAGAATGCAATAACAATAGCACGATAGCAATAAACTAAGTTAAAGTTATTATTAACTAGCTGGGGCACCCAGCGTTGGTAGGCTATCTTATCAAAAGGGTGACTCGAAAAAGTGACCATCAAAAGCGAGAAAAAATGGCGTCTTCAATCGCATGGAAATTTAAAATTTTCATAATTCGAGAAGGGGTCAGATTTTTGGATCGCGAACCTCCCTTTCTATGTTTGTTCTCGGGTGCTAAGAAGTATTCGTGAAAAATTTGAGAGCAATCGATCGCGTGGATCAGAAGTTTTTGTGGAATAAACATAGGCCTACATACATATTTACGCTCATACATAGTGGTCCACATAGTTATATATCTTCTTTATGTGTATAGATGCGCTTGTATAGATGTCTCTGTCTAGACCAGCGCTGTCCAACGTGCGGCCCGCGGGCCGCATGCGGCCCGCCGAGTGATTTCAAGTGGCCCGCCAGAGCATTCTAAATTCTTCCACAGTGTATAAAATAAAGCAGAGGACAAAGTCTAGTCGAATTTTATTTTTTATATTGATATTCTAATGTTTTCTAGGGTTTGAAAAGCCACCGGAAAGCCAACTCGACAACTAATAATATTATCTTCTTTCTATCTCGTGATTGGGCTGCCGTAGTCTATCAACAGACTTACAAACGACTTTTTGTTTTGAACTATTTTTGTCCCTGTAGGCCTACTCAACTAAGCTGACCTAGCATAGCCTATGTACCGTCCAAACCGTTCACTTCTAGTCAGCACTGGCTCGCTTAGCTACATCGGTATGACCGCTGGCCGCGCGTCTGTATGCGACTCTGTGAAAGAGACCGTGCGGACCGCGGTTCGCTATCTGAAGATGGCTATTTCAGAGATAAAAAAAACTCGGGCTAGCACGGTCCGTCCTCACCTTGTCACATTGTGCCATCAGTTCGGGGAACTCTAGCGACCATCATGACCAGCATTCTCCACTCCATTCTGTTCTGGGTCTTGTCCCTCAGTTCTTCAAGATTCATCATTGTCCTCCTGTATGCATCCTCCATCCATCTGGACCTGGTCATGGTCCGTCCATGGGGAACCTAAATGGCGTGGCGACACTAATCATCTTTGAAATGGCAGTGTAACAACTTCTAGTCAGTTTCTGAAATGTGTACTGTAGCCTACAGCGTTTCAGCACGTCTGTATGTAGGCTAGCCAAAGACCTTTGGGCTAGCTGCAACAATTCCTTTCCAATTGGAGTCCTGAGGGTTGAATGGAAACTATCGATAAGAGTCCATGGATAGAACCGATGAATGGCGATGTCTTTGGCTCATTCTCAGTCGACGACTATGACTGTTTCTTGACCGAATTGACTCTGGTTTCGGCTCAGCCATAAGGTGGAGATGAACCAAAAGCTATAACTGGGGGACGAATGAAGAGCTGAGTTTGCCAGACCGTGGCTGCCAGGCTGGGCGACAAACTTAAAATCCAGCTGAGCGCACCTAGCAATTTTGGTGCTGATCTATAATCAAGCATCGTGTAGGCTATTCATGGTATTATCCACTGTTCATTTATACGTTACAATAATTCCACAAAACAGTTAAAAATTATCAGTAAATTTGTGGCAGTTGCTTTTGAACCTATTATTGCGGCCCTCGGCTTCAAGAATATTGCTTTTGCGGCCCACGGGGCCAAAAAGGTTGGACAGCACTGGTCTAGACCAACCAGTTGCCTGGAGGTATTTCTCTTTCCCTCTGGCTTCTGCATACACGCCGAATTGTGCGTTCTACGAGAGGGCGAGGCGCTTTCAAGGTCGTATTTAGGGGTGGTGTTTTGGGCGTTTGAACACCCCCCCCCCAATGAAATAATGTAAGAATGAAATAATGCTTTTACTAACACACGATATAAGAACTGGGGGGGTTCTAGGACCATTGCTCATAGGCTGATTGCTCACAGGCTGATTGCTCATAGGTTTATTGCTCATATGGCTTATTGCTCATAGGGTCTATTGCTCATAGGCTCATTGGTCATACATGTATGTCCAAAATAAACGAACTTAGGCCTAGGTTTAAAACAAATATACCGTTTGCTATATCGGTGGCCTTCTTCACGCCTTAGCTTGTGCTTATCAATTAGAGACAATTAGCTTTGGTAGACTAATACAAAAAATTTGTCAATGACGAAACTTGCTAAGATATATATATATATATATATATATATATTGTAGCCATTAGCTGTCTACGGCCCTTCTTCTCTACCGTACTCTATCTTACTTGGGGCACGTGGGTGTAGGAAGGATGGGCGTTGCCTATTTAAGGAACTGCTAGCGTGGGTAGCGTACGCAGTTGTGGTGTGTGGTGCGCGTGGTTGGTGCCTCTCGTTGAGCGTGTTCTTGGTGTTCGTTTCCCTCGCGGTTATGCGAGTTGACCTGCGGGTCCGTCTTCTACGTCGCCGTCTTCGCCCTGTTGGTGGTCTGGCCGTTCATCCGTCTTCCTTGGCTCCGTTAGCCGTTGTCTGCTGTGCTGTCGTCCGTACTGAGTCCTCTGGTCTGTTCGACTTCGTGTCTACTAGACGGTAACGTTGATAATTTTGCTGTACATAATTGCTCTCTTGAATAAATCGATGTTATTTTATCAAAGTGGGACCTTATATTTATAATCATACCCCGTAGACGGCCTGTGAACCCAACAATATATATATATACATGAAGGCGTGAACTGACTTGTTCGAACCGTTCATTGCTCAATTATAAAGTCCATAACACCATAGGTGGTAGAAACAAGACATTAACTGTCAATCAAACAAATTATGAAGTAGTGAACATATAAGACAGTGAACAATCCTGTATTGGACATCCTTAGTAGTGAACACTCTTGTAGTTAAAAAGTTTAACTGTTTTTACATTTGATCAATTACATGACCTAGTAAATGTTTGACATCTGAAGTAGTGAACAATCTAGTTGTTAAAAAGTTGAACGCTCTTTATATTTGAACAATTACATCTATAGTTATCAGCGATCAATCTTTTACTTTAACAGTTTCCTTTAAATGTGACTAATTGTGACAGCATATATGAGCAATAAGCCTATGAGCAATGAGCCATATGAGCAAAAAGACCTATGAGCAATAGATCCTATATATATGAGCAATAAGCCATATGAGCAATAAGCCATATGAGCAATAAGCCTATGAGCAATAAGCCTATGAGCAATCAGCCTATGAGCAATGGTTCGTACACCAACTGGGGGTAACTGTAGGACTACAGTTTCTAGTGTATAGGCCGCCCAGAACCCGCCATGAGAGCTAACGATGCTACTCCAGACCCCCTTAGTCAGTTGATTTAGTTGCTTGCCGGTGTCGCCCTTAAAAGTCTACCCCGGAGACTCTATTTCGAAACAGACTCTCCCCCGGCAAATCTGTTCCAGAATAAATTCGCCCCCGGAGACTATCTATGCATGTGTAGCTGCAAGGTTTGATGTGTAAAGCTCCGAAACTGCGAGATGTAGGCCCATGAAAATTGCGGAATTTCGGCTTTCGTGCACACGCAGGACCCCCGTGATGATGAAGATTCACCAACCCTTCCACTGGGTGGTTTTTGGGTCGATAGCTGCCAAACTGTATAGAGCTATAGGCGTATAATTCTGGACAAACTTAAACATACATCCACATTCTTCATTCTCTGTAATTTATGCACTCAGAGCGTCTAAGAATAACTTAACTTGGTTATTAATATTATGCGAGAGGCGAGAATGACGTCAATATATGACGTCATTCGGACTGTCGTCTGCTCAGCAATGGCAACACTATAGATACTGTCCAACTTGGCGCTTACAACCGCATCGAAATTTAAAATGTCTATAACTCGGGATATAAAGTGAATTGAGGGATGAAAATAGTCGCATAATCGCATTGACCTTCAAATTTCCAAAAGAATGAGTTTTTTAAAATTGTCAACCGATATTCTGTCGTTTCAGAGCCTATAGCACGACACCATACATACAAACACACAAAAAGACGGAAGTATGCAAGCTTCCTGCTTTTATAGCCTAATATTAGATTGTGCAAGTGCAACGGTGAGAATGGCGACTTAAATTTGCAGGGGTTAACAGCCGCCTTGAAAAATAAAATGTTCATATTTCGGGATTTAAAGAGAATTGTGAGCTGAATATAGCCGTGTTGGCCTACACAGTTGCAGGAAAAAGGTTTATAAAAATGTTCCTAGCGCTAAAGCGTTCCTTTTGAGAGTCTTTCTTTTGATGCCATAGCATAGGCTACATGCATAGCCTGCAAACAACCAGACATAAGGATACATTCAACAGACCTACTTAGCGGTAGCTCATAGTATAGATCGACGTTACACGTATACAGCCGGGCGCCATTAAATTACTACAGTTTCTCTGGCTACATAAAATGTCGGAGAGTTCAGACTACAAATATATTTTAAACACGAGTAAGGACGGAGTGAGGCACTTTGAATGGCAATTAACGACAGAATGATGTAGCAATCGATCGCAGCGTTATAATTACAAAGAAACAAACAATTGAATAAAGTCAAGTAAATGAATTACCTGTAACGACTGTTGCTCTGAAGAGCAGGCTTGTCATGAGAAACAGAACAGATGCTGTCTGCCGCAGAAACATGTCGTCGTCTTCGTCGTTGAACCTGCAATCGTTAGAAACATTTCCCGATTCATGCATGCAGTAGTCCAATATAATTATATAATATGTTGAGCTGGCTGATGAAAAATAGTCAGACTTTGCTTGATGATGCATTCCTTTTATCCAGCTTTATTTAAATAATCATCTTATAAAGGTACGATAGATCATGATCATGGAAAATATAGGAAACAGTATATGCTAATTGAAGTTTGAAAATGCTGCTCAATAAACTCATAGAAAGCAGTAGGCCTGTCCAGTTGTCCATCGATGTGTCCGAAAAGATTTTAAGAAAAAACTGGATAATGGCATGGTAGTTGCGAACACAAAAAGTTATATTGTATTGTATTGTATCGTATTCGTATATCGTAGCCTACTTAATCATTTATTAAGCGCCTGTAGTAGGTGAACCGCTCAGAGGCGCTTCCAGTTCGCAAGAGCCCGTCTGAAGAAGCAGGTTTTGCCTATGCCTGTGTTGGATCGTGAAGTCTTTTCTAGTAGAACATCCACGTGACCTTGCCGTGCAGAGCTGAGAAATGATTATCTCCTGTCGTCAGAATGTTGATGCTCCAGAACTCATAGATGGACTGCAAAGAGTAACGTCAATAAATATACTTGGAGTAACCATTAACTCTGAGCTTCGAGTCACCTCTCATGTAGACAATGTAGTTTCATCTTGTGCCGGGTCGCTTCATGCCCTGCGAACGTTGAGAGCTCATGGACTATCACCTGATGCTCTTCATACAGTTACAAGAGCAACTACTGTTTCCAGAATGATGTATGCCGCTCCTGCGTGGTGGGGCTTTACTACTGCTCAGGACCGAGCCAGGATCGAGCGCCTATTATCAAGAGTCCGTCGATCAGGGTACTTGCCAAATGACTCGCCTTCTGCGACTGAAATGGTTGATGCTCGTCTTCTAACTGCCGTTTCCAGAAATGACTTCCATGTTCTTCGACCGCTTTTCCCACCGGTTGCTCATCGTCCCTATCAATTGAGGCCACGTCCTCACAACTTTGTATTGCCAACCAAAGATGACAGGCATTATATTTCTCGGGTTCTGTATAAAAAGGCACCCTATCTTCATTAATTATAATAAATTGTCTAATCTCATTATTGCAACCTATACCCTATATAAACATAGAAACAGTCTTTTGTAATTTCTGTCATTTTGTGTTCATCCTAAGACAAATGCAACAGTCAAGGCTAAAGACATTCTATAGGTATTATATTGTATTTGATCAACTGCTTCTTGTACCTGATAGCGGTGTGTCTATCAGTTTTGTTACCATTAAAACGAATATAATAATAATAATAATAAGATGGCTATTCTATGATTGGGAACAACGACACCGAGACGCAAAGATTCTTGTGGTCAGTTGGAGCATGCCATGCAATTATCACAGGCAGTAAGATCTCAAGCTCAATGCTCTTCGAGATGACATTGTGGTAATTGCAGTTTCTCCAACCTTGATAAATAATTTATGGAAATCAATGTTGTTCTCACAGAACAGGCTAATAGTAATATAATTATTACGCTCAGTTACGTATAGTAATATCATTAGGTCTAAAAATGGATCAAGTTGTATGAATAGCCTACAATCGTTGGAATCCAGTTCCTGAGAGAAATATTAAAAGAGCTATTTTTGCATATAAGAAAGTTAGCATAGAAGAAATACTTAAAAGTAAAGCAGTCAATTATTTTTGAATGCAAGAAAAATACTTCGATTGAGAATTAACAATTCATGGCTCAGTTATGAAGTACTCTGCCAGATTACATTGTCTTATTTGAATCTTTCAAAGGCGGAATTAAAAATCACCGATTTACAAAATGTATTATTAAGCCCGAAATTAAATAAACTTGCATTTACCTCGGTCACAGTACGAACTGAAGATAATTGCACAGACCAGTAGTTGATGTTCGGAGAAGCGCGCGATACTTTCGTCAGCAAGAAGAAGCCTCTGAAATTGTTGAGAATATGAAGAGAATTTATAACGAATCAAGTTGCTGTATACGTAACACTTCTTGCCAGAAAATGCGAAGTTGAATTAGCATCTCATTAATATAATACGAAGTTGAATTACCATCTCAATAATATAATATTCTTCATTTTAATGTTTTCTGCCAAAACCTGTCAAAAGACAGTAAAAATATATAGATGTTTGTACCTGAAAATAATCCACTATAGGTGACACTGAGCGAAAAAAGGTGCCAGCTGTGAGGCATCCTATGATAATGAGCAAGCTGCGGGAAGATAAGTTACTGCAGAAGTCTATCTGTATCTAATGGTTGATGACACGCGAGTCTTCATAATCTCAGCTTGATTCTAAATCCAAAGTGCATTAGTCATTGGACAGAATATTTCGTGTCTGCATGCAACACACGTCGACTTCGATCTGTGAATACTGAAACGTCTTCAGATTGCAAATTACATGATTCGCCCTCTTCCCGGCCAATCCTCCGTCCCTCCCTGCCTCACTCCCTCTAATTTGTTGCCCGGGAATTTTAGGACCCCTTCCTCACCCATTCCCCAACCCCGTCCCCTCCTTCCTCATTCCCCACGTCCCCTTTCCCCCCATCCCCCGTCCCTCCCCTTTCCCGCTCTTCTCCCTCCCCCTACCCCTGAGAGTGGTTTTTGGATTAATGAACATGAAGATGGTGTTTGGTACTGTTTGCCGAGATCGCCGATTCCCCCCCCTCCTGACGACCTGGCCAGGGTCGACCCCGACCCCGTGCGAAGGATTGGGGTCGATTGCTTGAAAACTGTGAGCGTGCATATCTAACAAAGGCGCAAACACACAGACTTACGATAATAATTATATAGACTATAAGATACGACGACGGTTCTAATGCTATCATTGCGAACACCATGGAGAAATCATCGTCTCGCGCTGACTGCAACCATCGACTAGCTATTATCTACGACCTCCTTAGGACTACACTTTCTGACCATACTCAGAACTATATATAATTTATATATATAAATATAAACACAACGCTCGTGAATAAGCTGGTGCTCTGCGAGGGGTGTCTATGTATAATTTGTATATATATAATTATATATATAACTATCTTTTCTGCTCGCTTCCCCTTTAGTCGCTTCCCCTTTAGTCGGGTCAATCTACGAAATGACCCCCAAAAATTGCAAGAAAGCGTTTTATGATGATTTTCTGGTGCCTTAGGTATGTGATGAACATACTAAAAGTTGCACGAAATTGGATCACGGCAAGTGGTCTAATTTTGGCGGGAAAAAGATGGCCGAAAATTGGACCAGGCTTGCAATCTGAAAATTACACTATTAGAAGCAAATCATGAAACAATTTGCTAACATACCTTTCTAGACTAATTTGACCCTCCTGAAAACGAAAATCGCGGTTAGCAAGCTAAATTGTTAGCGGTTGCATGGGACAACAGGATGGCGGACAAAATGGCGAACACTTACTAAAATGTCTTTAAGTAAGCTACCGTATGTGATAGTAACACGAGTTCAGACTCTTAAATTATATTTAAGGGTTCTAGGGATGCAATGGATTTAAAGACACATATGTGGCACTGCACGAAAACCAAAATGGCGGACAAAATGGCGGACAAAATGCTGAAATAGGTATAAGTAAAGTCCTGCCTGCAATTGAAGCATGATTTCAGAGTCTATTATACCATTTTCGGGGTCAAGGAATGCGACGGAAATAAAGTCACACAAGTCACCGCCAGGAAACCAAAATGGCGGCCAGATTTCTGAAACGGCTATAAGAGTTGTCCTGTATGCAATGGAAACATGATTTCACAGTATAAATGAAAAAAGCACGGTCGCCGAAGCGCGTTCCTATCCTCCGCATACTCAAATCGGTCTTCTCATATGATCGGAGCCGAATCCTTGCAGGCCGCGGAGGAATGAGTCTCAGTGCAGCAAGTAGGCTACTCGGGCATTCGCGCCTGTAACGTCCGATTTTGTGCAACTTTTAGTATGTTCATCGCCAGACCTAAGGTACCAGAAAAATCATCGTAAAACGCTTTCTTGAAACTTTTTGGGGTTCACCGAAGTTTTTCCGTAGATTGACCCGACTAATTCAGTTTTGCTGCGATGACCATCCTTAGCAGCGAGTCTCCTCTCAGCATATCATGTCCTACCCGCTCCTCTGCCTCTTTATTTTATTTTTATTGTATTAGGGCTATTTCATTTCTCTTCATTTATTACCATCACTTCTTCGTAATTATATCACAGGCTACATCCAGCTGATTTTCTCCATTCTTCTCCATGTTCACATTTTGAAGGCTTCCAGTCTTCTTATAATCTTATAATCTTATATAGTCTTATATAATCTTATATAGTCTTATAATCTTATAGTCTTATAATCATCTTTATCTGATAATCATCTTTATCTTAGCCCATGTCTCTGATGCAAGCAGCAACGCGCTCCTAATCATTGCCGTTGTCATTTGCTTCTTCAGCTTACTGTCTATTATTCCTCTCGGTAGACTACTTCTCTCCTCTTTGAGAAGTAAATGGCTCTGACCAACATAAGCCCGGCGCACAGCTGCTGGATAGCGGAAACATATTCCATGTGGTGGAATGTCACCCAGAACAATGGCAGATAACTCAAGAAATTCATCAGTAATCATCACCGCAAACTCAATAACCTCGTCCTTCCATGAGACCTGGTCGTCATCTGCTCATCCTCTGTGGGTGTGGAAAAGGTGGCCTGACATAAAAATTATAATAGGCCGGAAATCTTTAAAGCGACTTGATTGCTCCATATTGGAAAAACGTGGATGTATCATAAGGACCTAAGACTTTCTCCAACATGAATTCCGAATTGTTGTGGTGGCATGCTAAATCTACGAGCTCTCAATCTAATTCTCTTTCCGACAATGAGCACACGCCATTTTCGGAAGTCTTAGCCACACTACCAACTAAACAACTTGGAGTAGCAGCTTGACTTGGTACTTTACTGTTTAGCCTTTCCTTTCCCTCAGCACATTTAATTCAGGGCTGCATCTTTTGCGTGGCAATGCTTATCAGGCTAAGCACCGTCTTATCTGCGTGCGCTCTGCATGACTCCCAGTTTCCACGTGCATAGGCCTCCGCGCACTGCACTCTACTGTTAGTGGTGACTCAATGTTTGCTTCACTATTACTTTGACAATGAAGAGCCATTCCTTCTCTGTGGTTGGTCCAACAGCCTGGAGCTTGATTATTCTACACCTTTCAAACTGTTTTCAGTTTTTAAAACGGTAGAAGACTGTTTTTCGCTTGATTTTGGCCGGGAGCGCCTCTGAGTAGGCATCATGAAGGGGCGATATATAAATTCTGATTGATTGGATGATTGATTGACTGATTGATTTACTGACCAAGACAAATTTTATACTAAAAAGTAAGTAGCAAAATAGTTCATTATTCATTAGTAAGAAATTACCGGAATATGCACAATCATCTAAACTTTAACTGGTTCGCGCCAGTCGTAAATACGTTTGAAATCTGAAAATATTTTGGATAAAGAGTCTCTATGAGTCGTATCACCAAATGGTGAGTTGGAAAATAAAGAAGAAACAACTTCAAAAGTTGCCATTGTCGATGGAACCACCATTTATAATATAATAATTATAATATATATATATCCGCCTCTCTCTCTCTCTCTCTCTCTCTCTCTCTCTCTCTCTCTCTCTCTCTCTCTCTCTCTCTCTCATCGTTTCTTATATAGTTTCTTACCTCTACTGTTTCTCTTTCCCAATCCATATTTTCCAATGCATTTCCATCCGCTCCCTTTCGCACTTCTGCATATTCCAGTCTTCCATCATCTCTGCATCGTCTGTTCCCTTGATTGCATCCGATATTTCCTCTTATCCCTCACACATATTTTCCACTTCCTTTATTTCCGTGCGTCATTGTTGGCAGGAGAATAGTCTTCTGTCTTCTGAAGAACAATGACATGTCTGATAACTTGATTGTCTTCTTCGTAACAAGAACGCAAATAAGTGGAAAATAATCAGCTTCAATAGGACATTCCAGCGGTCGTCTGCGTTCTAAAATTCTAACGACTAGCTGTATTGTTTCCTAATTCCTATAGTAGAACTGATAGCGTGCTCGATACAAATAGAATCTATAACGTCTACAGGCTTACCTATAGCCATGGGCGGAGTTTGGTTTCCGTTCTTGGAGGGGCTAAAGCCTTCTTGGGAGGGGGGGAGGCTAAGCCCGGGAAAGGATACCATTTACACGGTAAAAGAAATGAATTTGGGTCTTCTTGGGGAGCTTAGCCCCCTACCCCTGATAAACTCCGCCCATGCCTATATTTTCATTATTAGGTCCAGTATAATGCGTGAATCGAATGACTTTGGATTTGACATTTAGGTGATTGGGTGATAAGAACAAAATAGATTTCGTCATCAGCAACTCAAATGTCGTTAGTACCTTTTGGAAAGAACAATTTCTTGATGCAGTTGTTCTGGTCAAACTTCATCAAGGCCGGATTTCTTTGCACTTATGCCCATTTCGAATTGGAATAAAAAATGTAGGCACATTAAATGTTTGGTAAGACAAAGCTCTATGTCTTTGTATATCTGATTAATAAACTGCTTCTATTATTTATTTATTTTTACTCGAGGTACCTTGGATCCCTCGGGATTTCAAAATTATGCTTGGAGTCGTTCAATGTTTAGAAAATCAGGCCTCGTCCTCCGCAACAGTAGTGAAAGTGCCACGAAATGCTATGGCGTTGTAGCGCTGAATACAGATAGAAAAGCGCTGGAATAGAAAGGTCACCTCTCGCGGCTCTTCAGAAGCGACCGAGAGACGGTGGAAAACCTCGCGGATGAAGCTGAGACCGGCAGACGTGATGGGCCGCAGTGTTTCCGTGGCAATTGGCACAAAGAGGTGTGACGATGGCAGCCCCACGTACTTCTCGATTTTTCGTACGGCGGCTTGTTCCGCAGCGGATCCCGCCACATTTGCTGTGTGAGCGATGTAGGATGACGGGTTCCATGACAAAATGTCGCACGACAAAATGTCGCCGTCAAAATGTCGCGGACAAAATGTCGCAGAGACAAAATGTCGCAAGACAAAATGTCGCCGACAAAATGGCGCAATCGCAAATTAGTAAAACACATTTTCTTGCACAGATCGACCATTTAATAAATCACTCGAATGCACTAGTTATTAGTAGTGTCAACACACATACATTAACCCAAAAAAATCCGTGGGTAATGTCCGCAAAAAATTTAAAAAAATTTAATTGTGAGAACTAACTCTCACTACATGAAGTTACTAAGACAGCTACATTGATGTTAATACTAAATGTGTTAACGTATAGGCTACGTGATGAATGGGGAAAATAGAAATACAAAGCTACATAGTGTGCTAACACACTATAAATAGGCCTACATGATGTTAAACTACAGCTAGAATTAATCTAATATTGAATCTGTCAGTGTCTCTGTTAATGTCCATGAATAATGCTAATAAAGCATTATAACTGTTCACACAACATTGATATTCAGGATTCTTGCAATGTCTCCCAAGTATTGAATGGGTTCTCTGTTTCCGTAATCGGTGACGATAGTGCGAAGTCCTTCGTTCACTCTAACGTACGCCTTCTTCTTCTTTGCGAGTTGAACCCCAAGGTCCTGTTGGCGACGCAAGAGAGCCATCGAATGTTGCTCTTGTTGAAGTTTACGAGCAAGTTTGTTCACTGTGGGCTGTGCAAAGCCCACAACGTTGTTGAATGCATTGTGCCATCCTTCGACGGCGTTGTTACTTCGTGGCAAGTTATCCAGCACACGCGTGTATTGACTCCAAAATGCAATAGCAAACCTTGGTTGTCCTCGCCGACCCCTTCGCTGTCGACCAATGAAATTATCTTCAAGGTAGTCCACGACACAATCGAGTTCGGTATACTTCAAACTTCGGATAAATCGAAGCCATTTATTCCACTTAGGGAGAATTTGGGTTGAGGTCCTCGCGACATTATGTCGGCGACATTTTGTCGGCAACATTTTGTCGGCAACATTTTGTCGGCGAAATTTTGTCGGCGACATTTTGTCCTGCGACATATTGTCTCCACGACATTTTGTCCGCGACATTTTGTCGGCGACATTTTGTCGTGCGACATTTTGTCGGGCCATCGGATGACGCGCACTGCGCGCAGGTGTGTACCACCGTGGCATCCCTGGCCAGATGTTTTCCTGCTGCCCAGGAGATCAGTGTGGCGCATCAGGTCTCTTGCCGTCTATTCGAGATAGACCAGACGGCTCTTTAGAACTTGGGACATCAGCTCTCGACAACGCCCGCCAGACTATATCATTGATGGCGTGATGACGAAAGGACCGCCCAAAAGCCAATGTACTTGCGAGGCCTGTTGGCCATTAGGGCCCACCAGAGCATCGCAGACACATTGATGTGGGCTGCAGAGACTCAGATCCAGCCGAAGGCCAACTGCCACGCGCACAACCTTATTGCTGAGACAGAGACCGCACGATGGGATTGGCAGGACTGTCATCCAGTCGCTGGAGTGAGGGGAGCTCACAGCAAGCTTGTTCAATTGGGTTGTTGTTACCCCAAGCTGCCGATATATTTGCATCAATTACTGGCTTGTCCCAAGTTGCCTGTTTAGCCGGTGACACGAAACGAAGTATCCCCCCCCTGAAAGCTATCCGGGGGGATGAATTAATCTATCCCTCCGGGTGGAATTAACCGGTCTAGACTATCAGGGGGTAAGAACCAGTCTATCCACTTTTTAAAAATGCGTATAATTGAAAAATTTGTGCTCTAATCAAAATTTGAAGTGACTCTAATTGTTTTAAGTGTCCTAAGCAATGCTCAGAGAAAGGCAAGTCGAATTTATTTAGTGACTTTGAGTGCTTTCAAGTGTTTTAAAAGTTTTAAGTGCTCTAAAACCAAGGCCAAAAATTATCTAGTAGGAATAAACATACCTGTTAGTGTCATTGTTTAAAACAAAGCAGATGAAAATTAAGCTGCAAAAAATACACGCGGAAGTGACTTTTTCGACTTTTCTGAGATGGAAGAAACAGGATTTATTATTTTATGGAGCATATTTGATTCTTCATAGAACGAGTATTATCTAGGAGACACCAAGGTCTCGGACAACATCAACTGGGTTAATGGAACAGTCTGGACTAAGGTTAAGAGCAGAGTGGAGTAAGTCACTGGTAGATGTCGGGTGGTGGTTGAACCAGATGAGCTCTGTCTTAGATGCGTTAAGTTTTAGGCGCATGGATGGATGGGCACCTTGTTTGGATGTCAGAGAAACAGTTAGTTAAGTGAGAGTTAGCATTATCAATATCTTTGACAGTCAGTTTGATTATAGTTGTGTGTCGTCAGCATAGAGGTGAATAAGGATACCATGTTTGAAAGCAATGTGAACAATGTTGGAGGTGTAGAGGGCAAATAAAAGTGGACCAAGAATGGAAGCTTGAGGGGCACCAAAAAGAACGTTGAAGTACTTGGAGTTGTTTGTACAAATCGGACTGTGTTCATAGATAAGAAGGAGGCGTTATATCATTGTGAGAATAGCAAAACACAATCAACATTGAGTAGGCCTAGTCACCTGTTTAATAAGTTATAGATTATCAGTTTTCTATACCGATATAGTTCGATTGTATAGAAACTGAGATATTGTGAGTAAATGTCCGGCCAGAAGAAAATATGGATGTGATTCAAATTCTTTTCTAAAAGCGTATTTGGCAGAGAGAACATTTTATATCGAAGCAGTGGTGGTCGTTCCATTGGTAACTCCACCACTGTGTTATATGCAAGCAGTACTCTGTGCCGCGGTCACAACTCGGTTGATTGTAAAACCAGTTTGTAAAATTTAAAGGAATCTGGACTTTGTCTGATGGTTTCCAAACGAAAGGCGCAGAACAATCGTCTCGTGTTCTTCGTGCACCGATCCACGCATTGGGTGACCACCCTGCGTGCGCGTCTCTGCACACTGAAGGGTTGTCTGTAAAACAATAATAATAGCCTACATTTTAGTGTAAGCCCACTCTTTAATACAGGGCACCAGGCTATTAATCATAGATGCACACCGGTAAAATAATAATCTTGTCCTTATTTCAGCTAAATAAGTTTCAAACCTTAGGCGAGGACTAAGCGCAAATTAGCGATGTGAAGCACTGAACTGCGCTGGATATTTACTAGATAAGCGAGTGAAACAACTGGCAAGACAACCTGACAACCACGAAACACATGGAAAACAGTCCGTACCATAGTTGTAAAAAACGTTTTTTTCGTTTTTTATTCTCTCCCAAAAAACGTCGTTTTTTCGTTTTTTATTTTTCCCATCGTTTTTTATCGGTTTTTTTTCTTTAACTTTATTTATTCATTTACTTTCTGTTATTAATTTCCTTAATTTTAAATTTTTTTCTGATATTCCTTATGTTCTCCGCCAATTCTCAAGGATTCAGCTAATTAAAGTCATTATTTCATCGTTTAACATCATCATTTAAGAGATAACCTGCGTGTAGTAGGTTCCTAATCAATGTTTTCAAGGTTAAAATGCGGTTTTAGATGTAGCAAAGTCAAATTATTTACCGTTTCCGTTTTTATGGTTTTTTTGTCGGTGTTTATTTTTTCGAAAAAACGACGTTTTTTACCGTTTTTTATTTCGTTTCCATCGTTTTTTACATCTATGGTCCGTACATTCAGAATGCATAATTATAGCCTTGATTTAATATAGCCTACTATTTAATCCCTTGATACGGACACAATGCATCGAAACTCAGATATAGCCTACACTGTGTCCGGATGAAAAGTAGAACACAAAAAGTGTCATAACTCGGTCAAAACGTTTAGGATTTGTTTGAAATTTAAAATCACCAACAGAGGCCCTATTAGCACCAACTAGTAAAGCAGATTAGAAATATTCGTGACTTTTTCAAAGTTATGAGCGTTTGAGATGCATCACCGAAATGAAACTTTCCAATATGCAAAAGCTGAAAGGAAGTAAAATTCAGCTTTAGGCCTATATATGGTGTTCAAAATGTCCTCCTTGTTCACGGACACACGATCGTAGTCGTAGTAGAGTAATAGCTGTCCCTGTAGATATTCGGCTTCACAACCCGCAGCTGTGGCCGCCCAGCATCCAGACCTCGAACCGGAGTACATGTACTGCAGGAGCGCGTTTTTCGTTCCCGTATTCATGACATCGATAACTATAGGGCTCGTCTGATTGAAGAGTGGCAGCTGTTTGATCATATGATCATCGACCAGACCATCAAACAGTGGCGTCTACGTCTACGGTCTTGTCCTTGAACGAGGAGGAGACTTTGAACACCAGCTGTAGCTGAACTTCACTTTCGGCTTATGTTCGAAACTTTAATTTTTCAGTGCTCCATCGCAAAAGCTCATAAGTTTGAAAAATTCACAAAAATTTCCAAACGGCTTTAGGATCTCGTGTAAATATGGTCGCTGTTGTTATGTTTAAAATTTCACATAAATACTGACAGTCGTGACCGAGTTATGACACTTTTTTGTGTTCTACTTTTCATCCGTATTCCGGACACAGTGTACATAGGCTACGCAAAGTTACCACGTATGACTTTTGGGTAGACATAGAATATTAATTGTGATTAGACTCTACACAAGTAAACACTAAATGTGTCGGTAATAACGTAGCACTGTAACATAATAACATTACTGAACACATAACTTGTTGCAACAAAAGTTGTTGCACGTTAGATTACTATGTAATGTGATACAATTGCTTTCAACATAATATTATGACCACACGGGCACACGCACACATATATTATAATATATACATCTAAAGTACAATATATATAATTATTTATATAAAACTGAGATAAATATAGAGCTACTGCAGTTGCTTCAATGTCCTTCAAACCAAAATTACACTGTCATGTTTCTAAATTATATTTGAGCACATGGGCGCCCGCACATAGGGGCAAGGGGGGCATTTGCCCCCCTGAAAAATTGATAGAGTCTATATATTTTTCTAACTACTACTTTTGGGCTTTTAACAAATTTGTTCACATTAAAGCACTAATAATACGAACAATACACACATTGAAAGTCAGAAATCTATGTTTAGAAATCTCTGTAGAAATAAACATGCTCTTAATTTTCTGCCTTGCATTATCAACACTTTGCTAAAAGCTGGAACAATGACCATTGGCTTTTAACCCTCCGGCGGGCACCCATGCAAATAGTAGGCCTATCGATTTTGGCCTACTGGAATCTCGCTGTCATACAAGCTTTCACAACTGCACAAAATTAGGTATCAATACCACTGCCAACATTTGAAATTTCTCAACAGTGCACCGAATTCAATTAGGCCCTACGTCAGGGAAATCTGCTTATTCACCAGTATTATATAAATAAAGTCTGCTAGAAACCATGCAGGCTGCAGTTTGTCCATTTTGCATGCTGCCAGTACAAAATCTATATAGGCTAGGGAGGTCAAACTGTAGAGAACCTAGGATAAAGGGCTCTGGTTATAACCCCTTGGGAGTTCCACCCAAAGCTGCTCAAAAGAATTGATACTGTCCCTCCCCAACTCATCTGATCCTCGGATCATCCACCTTTCTTAACGACACCCGCAGTATCAGCTACAGCTTTGGCTACCGGACTCGTACCTTTTCTAACTACTCTTTGAGCAGCATTCTGACGCTGGAGCCCTGTGATCGGCTTTCGAGTGGCGCTTTAGAAGTTTATAAATTATTATTACAATGTAGAAGTAGCTAGAGGAACACTTGCACCTTGAAAACTGACACCTAGGTTATTTCTCGTTCATTATTTTATTCATTCATTCAATGGACTTAGCTTATAATATTACAGCGCCGCTTCAGGAACCCACTTTTAACATCTGTATACTTTTTGATTTTTAACAAATTTCTTCGCACTAAAGAAACTATTCATATTAAAGCTGATAGGACCTACACCAATTGAAACTGAAAAATTTGCATTAAGAAACCCCGTTGAAACGTGTTCTTAATTTCCAGCTTTGCGTTTTTCAAGCTCTTGCTACTAAAACATTTAACCACGATCATCGAAAAATTTTGCCCCCCCCTTGCAAAAATGTCTGCGGGCGCCCATGTCTGAGCACCGTGCCGAGACACATAGAGGCCTATCTACGTTGATAACCGTTCTCAGATTGAGTCTCCCAGCCTGTGGATGACGACTGTATGCCTACTTACAAGATAGAATAAGCGATCGATGATTGGAATGCTTGACCGTAATGGGTACACCCTATAGTTTCCGTTTGAAAGGTTTACTATCAAAAGGGCGCAAATCAAAAGGGCGCAATCAAAGGGGTGCAATCAAAAGGGCGCAATCAATAGGGCGAAAATCAATAGAGCACATGACCATTAGATCGCATGGTCGAAAGGGCGAAAAGACAATTAGCATAGGAGATATCAAAAGGGCGCAATCAAAGGGGCGAAAATGAATAGAACGAACGTTCAATGAAGGGCAATTTTAGCAGGTCGGGAAGTCAAAGGGAGCAAGTCTTTACAGGCGAAAACAGAAAAGTAAATAAAGAGCGTTTTATAAAGGCGAAGTGAAATCGAAATCACACGGGGGTTGAAATGCAATGATGAAAGTAACTTTACTCTATCGGCAACTCTCTTTTTCCAATATGTCGATCAGTCATAGCATTTTGGTAGCTTAGCCTATAGTAACTTTTTGGAATCAGTAGCTTTTATAATCAGGCAATGATCAGATCAATCGTGTTTTTTTATAATCGGTTTTACGGATTAGAAAATATTTGTCTGACCATATTTCTTTCTTTTAATCATCTTTACTCCTTAATATTTTCCTATTTCCTTTTAGAGAGGCCTACTTGCGCCCTTTTGAGTTTCGCCCTTTTAAACATGCGCCATTTTGATTTCGCCCTTTCGACCGGGCGCCCTTTTGATTATCGCTCTGTTGATTGCGCCCTGTTGATTGCGCCCTTTTAATTTGCGTAATGTTGATGTCTTGTCTTGTCGTCAACCATCCTCGATCCGAGGGTTGGTCGCATCATGGACGAGCTTCCTCCATCTATTCCTGTCCCTTGTGTCCACCAGAGTCTGCCCGAGAGTTGATCCCATCCATGTTCCGATGTTGACAAGCCAGCCCATCCTCGGCCTCCCTCGTGTTCTTGCTCCCGGTACATTTCCCTGTATGATCTCTTTCTCCAGGCAATCTCCGCTTTTTCTCATCAGATGTCCAAAGTATGTGAGTTTCCGTCTTTTAATTGAATCAAGAAGACTTCTCTCCACTCCCATTGTCTCTAACACCCATTTGTTCGTTTTTCTTTCCATCCATGACACTCTCAAGATTTGTCTTAGGCCTTTCATCTCAAAAGCCTCTATTCTTTCCTCCTCTCTCTTCTTGATCGTCCAGCTCTCGCAACCATAAGTGGCCACTGGTCAAACAAGGGACCTGATGAGTCGTATCTTTGTAGTGAGTTTAATGCCGTGACTTCTCCAATACCAATTTGTAGGCCTACATAGTGTATTAAAATAGTGTGAATATACTTTTGAACCTATTGTAGCGGACCTGCCTGGGCGCTATTTTTTGTAAAATTGCTCCTCTACGTTTCCTTGTATGTTCTCTGTGTTCCCTTGTGTTCTATATGTTCCCTTTATGTTCCCTATGTTCCTTTTATGTTCTGTTATGTTCCTTGAAGTTCCCTCGTGTTCCTTATGTTCCCTTATGTTCCGTATGTTCCCTATGTTCTGTTATGTTCCCTTGATGTTCCTTATGTTCCCTTGTGTTCCTTGATGTTCCCTCGTGTTCCCTATGTTCTGTTATGTTCCCTTGATGTTCCCTATGTTCTCTTGATGTTCCTTTATGTTCCTTATGTTCCCTTGATGTTCTGTTATGTTCCATATGTTCCCTGATGTTCCCTATGTTCCCTCATGTTCCTTATGTTCCGTGATGTTCCCTCGATGTTCCTTATGTTCCTTATGTTCCTTATGTTCCTGATGTTCCCTGATGTTCTGTCATGTTCCTTATGTTCCTTATGTTCCCTCTATGTTCCGTATGTTCCCTATGTTCCCTCATGTTCCTGATGTTCCCTCGTGTTCCCTTATGTTTCCCTTATGTTCCCTGATGTTCTGTTATGTTCCTTGATGTTCCCTATGTTCCTTTGATGTTCCCTCATGTTCCCTCATGTTCTGTATGTTCCCTATGTTCTGTATGTTCCTTGATGTTCCCTATGTTCCCTTGATGTTCCCTCGTGTTCTGTGTGTTCCCTCGTGTTCCGTATGTTCCTTATGTTCCCTTGTGTTCCCTATGTTCCCTTGATGTTCCGTTATGTTCCCTATGTTCCCTTATGTTCCTTATGTTCCCTATGTTCTGTATGTTCCTTGATGTTCCCTATGTTCCCTTGATGTTCCCTCGTGTTCTGTGTGTTCCCTCGTGTTCCGTATGTTCCTTATGTTCCCTTGTGTTCCCTATGTTCCCTTGATGTTCCGTTATGTTCCCTATGTTCCCTTATGTTCCTTATGTTCCCTTGATGTTCCCTATGTTCCTTTGATGTTCCCTCATGTTCCCTCATGTTCTGTATGTTCCCTATGTTCTGTATGTTCCTTGATGTTCCCTATGTTCCCTTGATGTTCCCTCGTGTTCTGTGTGTTCCCTCGTGTTCCGTATGTTCCTTATGTTCCTTTGATGTTCCCCCATGTTCCCTCGTGTTCCGTATGTTCCCTATGTTCTGTTATGTTCCCTGATGTTCCCTCATGTTCTGTATGTTCCTTATGTTCCTTATGTTCCCTTGATGTTCCGTTATGTTCCCTCATGTTCCCTTGTGTTCCCTCATGTTCCCTTGTGTTCCCTATGTTCCTTATGTTCCTTATGTTCCCTATGTTCCCTTGATGTTCCCTCGTGTTTCCTATGTTCCCTCGTGTTCCCTATGTTCCCTTTGTTCCCGCGTGTTCCCTATGTTCCCCTCCGAGCCTGGTCGGCTATAAAAGGAGCCGGCAGTCAACAGTCGACGGTCAGTCAACAGTCGACAGTGCAGTCAGTCAGTCAGTGAGTGAAGTGCGGTCGACAGTGAAGTACAGTACAGTCGTGAAGTCAGTAGCGGAGTCAGTAAGTGAAGCGACGGTCAGTCAAGCGTCAGTCGTCACGTCTGTCAGTCGAACGTCGGCCAGTCAGTGAGTCGCAAGAACAGTCACGTCGCAAGAACAGTCACGTCGCAAGAACAGTCACGTCGCAGGCCAGTCAGTACAGCCAGTCGACACGTCGGTCGCCGGTCAGTCATACATCGGCGGCTCAGTCAGCGGACTCCCTCAATCACCGTCGGTCAGCGGACTCAGACACCGTCCGCTCAGTCACTCGGCGAACTGTAGTCAGTCAGTTATCGTGAAGAACATTGTCGTCGCTACGACTTGCGGAACTGTATTGCGAAGAACACTTCAGTTGACGTTTAGTTGCGGTATGAAGTAAATTCGATAAGCGGACATTGTGTGCTGAAAACAGTGAAAGAACTTGCAGAACTTATTGCGGCGGACACTTTGACACTCGGTTGCGGTTCGAAGTAAGGTGTTTCAGACTACGGAATTCGACAAGTGAAAGTTACGGTCAGAACGGTGAAACATTGCGTTGAACTTGTCTGAAGGATTATTTCAGTTTACTTCGTAATAAAGTTGTTCATCTTCTTCAAGTCTCCTAATAGACTATTAGGAGCCGTACCCTGCCTTACCACTAGAGAGAGAGAACGGTCCGGGGGCAACGTCATCCTGGTGCCAAGTTCGAACCCCCGGGTCCGCCACAAATGGTACCAGAAGTGGGGTACATTTGTTTCTGTTCTTCGTTGGATTTTCGTCGGAATTGAATTCTGAACTCTGTGGATGATTCAATTTGTTTTCCTGAACTCTGCCGTTTCGTTGGATTTTGATTTTTGATTCTGCAAGAATGGATGCTGCAGCTTCTTTCGCACGGTCAGACGCTGCTGCTTTACGGACGACTTCGACACCCGCCGCCAGACGAGAAACGAACGCTTTGGACGATTCTGAGGTGAAATCCAGCCAATTTCTCGAGAGAATCGACTTCGATTTTCAGGACCTACCGAAAAAGGATCGGAAAACAGTGCAGCTGTCGGAAACCACCGCTGCGGACTCGAAACGCGTGGACGATCAGAGTCATCCGTGCGGATCAAGAAAGACACCAATGAAAGCCGGAAAATTCGACGGAACCGGGTCTCTGGAGTCTTTTCTCGCCCAGTTTGAAGTGTGCTCCAGATACAATCGTTGGTCGGACAGTGACAAAGCGGACTTCTTGCGTTGTTCGTTGGAGAAATCTGCCGTTCAACTCTTATGGGATTTTGGCGCGCAAGAAGATGTCACCTACGAACAATTGGTGGAACGGTTGCGTCAAAGGTATGGTGCCGATGGACAGGCTGAAACGTTTCGGACTCAATTGTATTATCGTCGCCAGAGACCGGACGAGAATCTAAGTGACCTTTTGCACGACATCCGACGATTGGTTGTCCTAGCCTACCCGGTTCCATCAAACGCCACCACGGAGATAGTAGCGCGAGACGCATTCCTGGAAGCGATTCGTGATCGGGAACTATCTCTGAAAGTTCGAGAAAAAGAGCCACGTACAATAGACGAGGCTTACCGGATGGCTCTCCGATTGAATGCGTATCAAAACATGGGCGATGTCGATGACCGACGTCGAACGCCGAATCGTGTCAGAGGAGCGCAAAGCGGAGACGCGGGCGAACAACTCCAGGCACAACTCGACAGCTTTCTAGTCGCTCAAAGAAAGTGGCAACAGGAACTGGAGGAGAAGATGCTTCGGCGTATGGAAGAACTTCGAGAACCGCCCCGTGCTGCGGTTCCACAGAGAAACTTCGACGTCCCGCGGAATTCCGATGTCGACATCACCTGCTACAACTGCGGTCGTACCGGCCACATTGCCCGTCGCTGCCGTCAGCCTCGTCGTTTTACCGGTCGCCCAAGAGAACCACGCACAACGGAAACTGCCGATCTGGAACCGGAAGAATCGGTAGCCAACAACCACACAACCCATGAGCAACCGAGAGTCTTCTCGAACAACGCCATATACGTCAAAGCTACCATCAACGGGCGACTCCGAACGTGTCTTGTCGATACAGGCTCGGAGGTAAGTATAGTGCCTTTTGATCACGTAGAGGAGCTAGAATTGCAACCCAGTACCCGCACCCTCCGTGCCGCCAATGGGTCTGATATAAGAGTCCTGGGTCAGGTGACGCTACCCCTTAAATTTTGGAGAGGTTTTTCCATATCTAGTAACTTTTTGGTGTCTGATCAAATTTGTGAGATAATGTTGGGTATGGATTGGTTACGCGCAAACCGATGCCGCATTGGGTTTGGTGTAGGTGCTGTCTTTATTGGGAGGAAACGCATTCCATTGGTCAAAGGGAATGGGTCGACCTGGTGTCGAAGAGTTGTAGTAGCCGAGGAAATAGAAATAGCGCCTCGTTCACAATGCGATGTTCCATCTAAGACATTGTATGGAAATTTAGGGGTCACCTCATCTGCGTGGATGACCGAGTCATCGGAGATTTTGCCGGGAGTTCATGTAGCTCGAGTTTTGTTAGGAGATAAGGCTAGAGAAGCACCTGTAAGAATAGTAAACTTGGGAGAAAATGTCATTCGGTTACACCAGGATCAGTTAATCGGAGGATTACATCCTGTTCAGGTGGCTGAGGAAAAGCAGGAAAGTGTAAATGCAAAGGTAAGGCTTGAGGAAAACCCTGTGATGGACAGTTTGATTAGAGATCTTCCTGAGGAGGTGCCCTCTGAGGCAAAGGACTATCTAAAGGGACTATTGGCCAGTTACCAGGATGTATTTTCGATGACAGAGACAGATCTGGGACGGACGACCGTGTGTGAACATAAGATAGATACCGGAGAGACTCGACCAGTGAGACAACCTCTGAGGAGACAGCCTATGCACTATAGGGAAGCTATTGACCGGCAACTGAACCAAATGTTAGAGACTGGTGTGATAGAACCTGCTTTTAGCGAATGGGCGGCCAATGTAGTACTGGCCAAAAAGAAGGACGGTACTTTGCGCTTTTGCATTGATTATCGCCGACTGAATGAGCATACCAAGAAAGATTCCTATCCTTTGCCACGTACTGATGAGTGCTTAGATGCTTTATCGGGCTCGGAATGGTTCAGCACTCTCGATTTGAGGAGTGGGTACCATCAAGTAGGCATGGATCCGAGAGATGCTGATAAAACGGCGTTCGTTACTCGAAGGGGGATCTTTCGTTGGAAGGTGATGCCGTTCGGCCTGTGTAATGCACCAGCTACCTTTCAGCGTCTGATGGATATTGTTTTGTCAGGTCTAAACTTTGAGGTCTGTCTCGTTTACTTGGATGACGTGATTGTTTTTGGACAGTCTTGGAGGCAGCATCTTGAACGCCTTGAGTTGGTCTTTAAGCGCCTGCGGATAGCTCGGTTGAAACTCAAGCCCAGCAAATGCCATTTGCTGCGAAGGACGGTGGGATTCTTGGGTCACATTGTTTCCAGCGCCGGTATAGCTGTAGATCCAGCAAAAGTCCAAGAGGTAGCATCCTGGCCTGTGCCTTCGCGCTTGAGGGAAGTACGGGCCTTCCTCGGCCTTTGTGCGTATTATCGAAAGTTCATAGTTGGATTTTCGAAGGTCGCGGCGCCGCTTTTTGCTCTGACTAAGAAAGACAGGTCCTTCGTGTGGTCCGAAGAATGTCAGGTGGCGTTTGACAAGTTAAAGGTGGCCCTGACTACGGCTCCAGTACTTAGTCTCCCAGTGGAAGGCGCCACGTATGTACTGGATTGCGATGCATCAGACCTTGGGATAGGAGCAGTGTTGTCACAAAAGATTCATGGCGAGGAGAAGGTTATCGCCTATGGAAGTCGACTGCTTTCTACAGCAGAGAAAAAGTATTGCATTACACGTAAGGAGCTTCTAGCGGTGGTCTACTTTGTCAAGATTTTTCGTCAATATCTTTTAGGGGGACACTTCATCCTACGAACCGACCATGCCGCGCTTACTTGGCTACAAAGAACGCCGGAACCAATAGGGCAACAGGGTCGCTGGCTTGAAAGACTAGCGGAGTATGATTTTGAGGTTCTCCACCGTCCCGGACGTCAGCATGGAAACGCAGACGCGCTCTCGCGTAAACTCTGCAATCAGTGTGGAGCGTCTAATTTCTTGATAGAGACTGCCCAAGTAAGAGAAGTCATCGATCGTCCGACAGATGAGGAAATTACTGGTATGGAAGATATTGTACAGGCACAACGAAGCGACTCTGAATTGAGCTTAGTCCGCACTTGGTTGGAGGAAGGAGCTGAAGTCCCCAGCCTTGTCGAAATCTTACACGAGTCCGAGGCGGTTAAGATCTACTGGCGTCAGAGGGATGTCCTTTATCTACGAGACGGAGTGGCTTATCGCCGAACGCCAGATGATGTAGAGCAGCTATTGGTGCCCAAAGCGTTGCGAGGTGAATTTTTGAAAGTGGCACATACTGGCGTAACGGGTGGCCATTTGGGAGCCCGACGTACAAAGCTACAGGTGAGAAGGAGAGCTTACTGGGTTGGATGGTCAAATTATGTGAAGAGATATTGTAAGGAATGTTCCGAGTGCTGTCGATATTGGAGAGGACAACCACCGAAGCAGGGACCATTGCAGCCTATTCCATGCGGTGAACCATGGGAGAGATTAAGTCTCGACTTGACCGGACCGCATCCCAGAAGTAGGAAAGGGCACATCTACATTCTGACCATCATGGATAACTTTTCTAAATACGTGGAAGCCGTTCCGTTAGCAAACCAAGAAGCCGCAACTGTGGCTAAAGCCCTGGTGGAGACAGTTATCTTACGGTTTGGGGCACCTTTGCAGATCTTAACGGATCAAGGACGTAATTTTGACGGAAATCTCTTTCGAGAAGTCTGCAGGTTGCTAGAAATAGATAAAGTGCGTACGTCGAGTTATCATCCCCAGAGCAATGGACTAATAGAGCGTTTTCACCGAACGTTAAACGCGATGCTTGGGAAAGTGGTCAGTACGCATCAGCGAGATTGGGATGAGGTCCTTCCCTATGTGGTCTCTGCTTATCGGTCCTCTTGTCATGATGTTACAGGATTTTCACCGAACTACCTTGTCTTTGGGAAGGAAACGCGAGCACCATTGGACTTGGTTTATGGACGACCCAGTGAGACTTGTGTGGAAGGAATAACTTACTCGGCTTATGTTACTGCGTTGTCAGAACGAATGGAGGATGCGTATGCCCTGGTGCGACAGCACCTCAAGAGAGCAGCCGAGAGACGCAAACATGGATATGATTTGCGAGTAAAGCCAGCTGAATTCGCTGTGGGCGATTGGGTGCTGTACTACACCCCGAGACGCTTCAAGGGGCGTTCTCCCAAATGGACTAAGAATTTCACTGGACCGTTTATGATTCAGAAGTCTTGTGGACCGGTAAATTTTGTCTTGCAGCGATCAGCGAAGGCTAAACCCTTCGTGGCACATATTGATAAGCTGCGACCTTATTACGGCAAGACGAAAGGCGAATGGGAACAGCCAAGTACAGTCCCTGTTGAGGTGGAGATAGTGGAACCTCCCTGTGCTATTGAGAGGCCGCGCAGGGAAGTAAAGCGGCCCACTCGGTTTATGTAGACAGCTAGAGTTATTGAGAAGCCGTAGAATTGTTAATGTACTTGGACAGCGATTGCAGTCTATTGTTTTTAGATTAGAAGGGTGGTAGGTAAGAGGTGTCTTCTATGGTTGCTTTTACGGTCGAATAGACTTGCAAAGTGAGTTGAACGGCAAGGCTCAGCTAGCGAATGCTTAAGCTGTTATTTCTGTGCACTCTAGCGTAGACGCTCTGAGCGCTCTTGTTCTTATAGCTATGTAGCCCTTTGAGTTGTTGTAGCCTAATGTAGCGGCTTCTTGGGAAACTTTGGAATCTGCATAGTTAGTATAGCCGCTTTGCTTTTATTGCTCATGGACAGCGAACGCTGCCTATGATGATTTGCATTTACGGGTAGCATTAGCTTATTGGACGGCTTTTAGCTTCTTGGGTGGCTTTCCAGCTTTAGTGCACATAGATTGAGACTTTTGTTTTCACCTGCGAGATAGTCCATGGTTGTTTTAGGGCACGTATAAGTACTATGAGGCCAGAGTGTTCGGGTAGCATGTAGAGTAAGATAGTTAAGATTTTGCCCAAATGGGGAGTTTATAAAATTTATTAATCCTTGTGGGAGGTATTTTTGTCTTTACGGTGGACTTACGAGCCTCTGGGGTAGTATAGTTAAGGGTTTGCCCCAATGGTGAGTTTATGTAATTAATTGACCTTGGACGAGGTTTTGCCTTGGTTTTAATTATTTTATTGTTCCCAAAGAGGGCTTTGGGTATTTTTGGTGGCCATGGAGGGGTGTAGCGGACCTGCCTGGGCGCTATTTTTTGTAAAATTGCTCCTCTACGTTTCCTTGTATGTTCTCTGTGTTCCCTTGTGTTCTATATGTTCCCTTTATGTTCCCTATGTTCCTTTTATGTTCTGTTATGTTCCTTGAAGTTCCCTCGTGTTCCTTATGTTCCCTTATGTTCCGTATGTTCCCTATGTTCTGTTATGTTCCCTTGATGTTCCTTATGTTCCCTTGTGTTCCTTGATGTTCCCTCGTGTTCCCTATGTTCTGTTATGTTCCCTTGATGTTCCCTATGTTCTCTTGATGTTCCTTTATGTTCCTTATGTTCCCTTGATGTTCTGTTATGTTCCATATGTTCCCTGATGTTCCCTATGTTCCCTCATGTTCCTTATGTTCCGTGATGTTCCCTCGATGTTCCTTATGTTCCTTATGTTCCTTATGTTCCTGATGTTCCCTGATGTTCTGTCATGTTCCTTATGTTCCTTATGTTCCCTCTATGTTCCGTATGTTCCCTATGTTCCCTCATGTTCCTGATGTTCCCTCGTGTTCCCTTATGTTTCCCTTATGTTCCCTGATGTTCTGTTATGTTCCTTGATGTTCCCTATGTTCCTTTGATGTTCCCTCATGTTCCCTCATGTTCTGTATGTTCCCTATGTTCTGTATGTTCCTTGATGTTCCCTATGTTCCCTTGATGTTCCCTCGTGTTCTGTGTGTTCCCTCGTGTTCCGTATGTTCCTTATGTTCCCTTGTGTTCCCTATGTTCCCTTGATGTTCCGTTATGTTCCCTATGTTCCCTTATGTTCCTTATGTTCCCTATGTTCTGTATGTTCCTTGATGTTCCCTATGTTCCCTTGATGTTCCCTCGTGTTCTGTGTGTTCCCTCGTGTTCCGTATGTTCCTTATGTTCCCTTGTGTTCCCTATGTTCCCTTGATGTTCCGTTATGTTCCCTATGTTCCCTTATGTTCCTTATGTTCCCTTGATGTTCCCTATGTTCCTTTGATGTTCCCTCATGTTCCCTCATGTTCTGTATGTTCCCTATGTTCTGTATGTTCCTTGATGTTCCCTATGTTCCCTTGATGTTCCCTCGTGTTCTGTGTGTTCCCTCGTGTTCCGTATGTTCCTTATGTTCCTTTGATGTTCCCCCATGTTCCCTCGTGTTCCGTATGTTCCCTATGTTCTGTTATGTTCCCTGATGTTCCCTCATGTTCTGTATGTTCCTTATGTTCCTTATGTTCCCTTGATGTTCCGTTATGTTCCCTCATGTTCCCTTGTGTTCCCTCATGTTCCCTTGTGTTCCCTATGTTCCTTATGTTCCTTATGTTCCCTATGTTCCCTTGATGTTCCCTCGTGTTTCCTATGTTCCCTCGTGTTCCCTATGTTCCCTTTGTTCCCGCGTGTTCCCTATGTTCCCCTCCGAGCCTGGTCGGCTATAAAAGGAGCCGGCAGTCAACAGTCGACGGTCAGTCAACAGTCGACAGTGCAGTCAGTCAGTCAGTGAGTGAAGTGCGGTCGACAGTGAAGTACAGTACAGTCGTGAAGTCAGTAGCGGAGTCAGTAAGTGAAGCGACGGTCAGTCAAGCGTCAGTCGTCACGTCTGTCAGTCGAACGTCGGCCAGTCAGTGAGTCGCAAGAACAGTCACGTCGCAAGAACAGTCACGTCGCAAGAACAGTCACGTCGCAGGCCAGTCAGTACAGCCAGTCGACACGTCGGTCGCCGGTCAGTCATACATCGGCGGCTCAGTCAGCGGACTCCCTCAATCACCGTCGGTCAGCGGACTCAGACACCGTCCGCTCAGTCACTCGGCGAACTGTAGTCAGTCAGTTATCGTGAAGAACATTGTCGTCGCTACGACTTGCGGAACTGTATTGCGAAGAACACTTCAGTTGACGTTTAGTTGCGGTATGAAGTAAATTCGATAAGCGGACATTGTGTGCTGAAAACAGTGAAAGAACTTGCAGAACTTATTGCGGCGGACACTTTGACACTCGGTTGCGGTTCGAAGTAAGGTGTTTCAGACTACGGAATTCGACAAGTGAAAGTTACGGTCAGAACGGTGAAACATTGCGTTGAACTTGTCTGAAGGATTATTTCAGTTTACTTCGTAATAAAGTTGTTCATCTTCTTCAAGTCTCCTAATAGACTATTAGGAGCCGTACCCTGCCTTACCACTAGAGAGAGAGAACGGTCCGGGGGCAACGTCATCCTGGTGCCAAGTTCGAACCCCCGGGTCCGCCACACTATCTGTATGACTTTCCCCATTTACTCCTAGACAGCTAACCAATAACTTAATAACCTTTCCGCACGACTTCAAAATTAGAGCATCAAAGCGACGTGTGCTAAAAGAAGTTTGAACTATATTATTTATAGGAAATGAAATTTGACATTCTCACAAAGATTGCGATCTAGATGCCTGTGTGATAAAGACGTAGGCCCTTTACTTACTGTAAATCTCTCTTTCGAAAAAGGTAACTACGGCTTTATTATCTTCATGACTAGTAATTGTAGCTAAGTGGACACCGGGTGAAATATTCTGGCACATCTTAGAAGCCTGAGTCCAATTCATGGCTTCTGTAACGAGCTTATAGCAGCTGTTGACTTTTGGTACAAAAACAAATCCGTCAGGACAAACAAGATCTGGAGAGCACACATACAGAAAAAACAAACTTTCGTTTTGATTGTATTTACAAGTTTCTCACTGATCACATACTCAACTCTAATTAATTATCGTACTTGCCGAAGTACTTAAGTAGAACTGAAAGTAAACAGAACTTACAGTAGGTCTACCCGAATAAAAGTCAGAGTCGTTGTCTACAATTCTCTACATTAAAAAGCAAAGTGTTCTTCCATATAATACTTTCAAGTTATCAACTAAAAAGTGTGCAGCCTCTTGCGGAGAGCATCATGGATTATAGACAGCGTATATTCACATAATATACAATCTGTCTTAGAACGACAATGGCTTCATTGTACGATGAAGCATGATCAAAACAAGCATGCAAAGTCTTGTATCAATTTCACAGCGGACTCTGGATTTGAACCCAGAGTCTCAGACAGGTCAAAACACGAGGCATATAAGCTGCTTCGCCATAAATCAAAATCCATCTCCTTGTATTAATTTATAAATAGTAGGTCTAGCCTACATGCCTCGTTGGCTTTAAAATCGGGAGTTTTCAATTTACCAGTGGCAAAAAGAAAATGATGGGAAAATTGAAAACGTCATGTTTTCGTCATTCAGTGTGTCAAGAACTCTGTGTTTCTGATTGCAAGTCAGTCTATGGAATTTATTGCTTTAATTATTAGGTGCAGCCGAGAAGTGTCATCTGCTGATCTTAAGCCAGTAAATTTTGGGCTGGTCGGGCAGGATATTATTGACGGGGGGGGAACATTACCAGAAAAACGCAACTATTGATCTGAAACTTTCTACCTAGACAGAGGGTCATCAGGACCACCCATTGGACGGGTTGGCGAATCTCTCCCATCATAGGGGCCAGGGGAGAAAACCGTCATTTTCCCTGTTTCACCAGGATGCATTTCCAGATTTTTGTACTTTTCACTCCTAACCTTCATTACTGTGTCTGTCTGGGAATTGGACACCCGGTGGAGTGGTTGGCGAATCTCTACCACCATGGGGGCCCATGCAGGGCGGAGGTGCGAAAACCCTAATTTTCGCTATTTCACCAGCATGTTTTCCACAGTTTTTTTTAGCTTTTCACTACAAACCTTCACTCCTGTGTGGGTTGGGGTGGAGTGGGGTGGGTTGGAGTGGGGTGGGTGTGGAAGGGTGGGGTGGGATGGGTTGGGGCGAGGTTGAGTGGGCTGAAGAGCAGGCGGTTGGGGAGCCGGCAGTGAGGTGGGGAAGTAAGGAATTGACTGGGAGGGGGCGAATCCTATATTTCCCTGGCAACGTCGGGTACCCCAAGAAGTATATATATATATATATATATACAGTAGTTGGGTACCCGGCGTTGCCCGGGAAATTTAGGATTCGCCCCGCTTCCGGCCAATTTCTTACTTCTCCACCCTCACTGCCGGTTCACCAACCGCCCGCTCCCCACCCACCTCACTCCATACCACTCCACACACCCAACCCCACCCCAACCCATCCTACCCCGACACAGTAGGTGAAAAGGTGAAAAACTGTGGAAATTAATCCAAGTGAAGCAGCGAAAATTATTGTTTTCGCCCCCACCCTTGCTCCATGGGGTAGAGATTCGCCAACCCCCACCAGCGGTTGTCACATGCCCACACCGACACAGTAGTGAAGGTTTGGAGTGAAAAGCTTTTTAAAAAAACGTGGAAAGGCATCCCAGTGAAACAGGGAAACTTAGGGTTTTCGCCCCTGGCTCCCATGGTGGTAGAGATTCGCCAACACCTCCTCCGGGGGGTTCTGATGGGCCTCTGTCTAGGTACAAAGTTCAGGATCAATAGCTGCGTCTTACCAAAACATTTTTGGGGTTTTGCTCCCGCTCTGGCCCCAATGGTGGTAGATAATCGCCAACCCCTCCACGGGATGTCCCATGCCCAGACCTACACAGTAGTAAAGGTTTGGAATGAAAAGCTCAGAAACTGTTGAAGTGCATCGTGGTCAAAAAGACAGACACACAGACATACACTGTTTATTTATGCAATCATGTAGGCTATATATGTCCTTGAATGAATGAATGAATGAATGGATGAGTCATGCAAAAAGTGAAATCGATAATTTAAATATAGAGATCACTATGAAAAATAAATTAAATAATCATATTTCTAATTTTCTGCTTCACATTTTTCACGTTTTTGTAAAAAAAGTTGACCGTGACCATTACATTCGTCCCGCCTGCCAAAATATCTGCGGGTCAATATAAGTGAGTCCATTAATAATAGTCGGAAGACTAATAGCCTATATATACAGGGTGGGCCAGTAGGAATGCAACAACTTTGACGCCTTATAACGTAAAGAATTTTTATCTGAGCGTCTTGTCCAATATATCTTATTGAACATAATTATCCATTTTATCGTTCTTCAAAGTATCTAAAAGATGCTTCCACGACGTTTTGAGATAATGCCATTAATATTCGACGTGCCATTTTTTTGCCATGAAACTGCAAGAAAAAACAAAAGTCTGAAACAGAATATGTCAATTCTAAACGATCACTTAGTACTAACAATTGATAACAATAGATATC
This sequence comes from Lumbricus terrestris, assembly GCA_949752735.1. Lineage (NCBI taxonomy): Eukaryota > Metazoa > Annelida > Clitellata > Crassiclitellata > Lumbricidae > Lumbricus > Lumbricus terrestris. Next base: position 20,995,644 of record OX457040.1, read on the forward strand.
TTGAGTGAATTTATCATCAGTCAAACAAATACTCAATATGTCCACCACGTGCTTTAATGATTGCATCAACACGAGACGACCACTGATCGATGGCCTGAGTCCACCAGTGCTTGGGTTATTTCAGCCCAGCAGCAAGGAATCACTTCTTTCAAATTTTCAACGTCACGCATCGGTTCATGATAGCGCAGTTGCTGAAGACAACCCCAGATCGAATAGCCAACCGGGTTTAAATCCGGACTGTTCGGTGGCCAGTTCTACGGTTCAATTCACTCTGACACGTTAGCGTTCAGATAGGCAACCGTATGACGTGAACGATGCGCCAGCGCTCCATCTTGCTGAAAGATGTAGCCTAATCATCAACGCCTGACAGTTGGCGAATATCACATAGCAGTCCTCTCGCGAGTACATGAGCGGAGTTTGGTTTTCGTTCTTGGAGGGTCTAAAGCCTTCTTGGGGGGGGGGGCTCGGTAAAAGAAACCATTTACACGGTAAAAAAGATAAAAATGGGTCTTCTTGGGGGGGGCTTAGAACCCCCTAGCCCCTGATAAACTCATGCGCGAGTATTTCACCGCAGTAATAAACACTGTTCACTTTAGCTTTTGGAGTAGCAATGAATGGCACCGTCTTTACAAGCTTTGAAACAGCCAACGACATCATCACACTTCGCGAAAAGAGCTTCCTGCCCTTCAGAAGCCGAGTAGGCGAAACAACACGCTCAAAGCTAACACGTTACACGAGAAGCGAATGACAGATGAAAAGATCGTCAGAACGAGAAGATCTTCACGGTTTAGACGCCAATAAACACTCAGAGCGATAGTGTGTATGCAAAAATTAGCTCTTTGGCATATTCAGTTACAGACTTTTGTGCTTTTTCTTGCAGTTTCATGGCAAAAATGGCACGTCAAAAATTAATAGCATTATCTCAAAACGTCTTTGAAGTATCTCTTATATATTTTGCAGAACGATAAAATGGATAATTATATTCAATTTGATATATTGGACAAGACGCTCAGACAACATTTGTTCAAGTTATAAGGAATCAAAGTTGTTGCATTCCTATTGGCCCACCCTGTATAATAATGAAATCGAGTTGAATTATTGTTCAATGACTATGACGCTAAAGTCTCTCACAGTATTAAAACCAATAGTTTCATGCTTGAGAGAAGAGTAGTGCTATTGCAACTTTACCTGTTCTGCAAATGTATCTGAATGAGTTGGCACAATTGCTGACCACCGCATGAGGACGTTCGTAACTTCCATCGTCACCGATTTGTATCGTAGCGCATTGTTGGAATTTATCTGCAGGAGTGTCTAAGCCAAACGAAGCTATAGTGAGAATATTCTCTGTCGTTGAAACAGATTCTCCGTCACTCCACAACCAACCGGATAATCCTTTGTTAGAAAAGCGAAGGCCAATCCAGAACTGAGAGCAGACTTCATAGTACAAGCACGTATTTCTAAAAATGAAGTGACAGCCAATGCCTTTGCATTATAGGCCTACCTGAAACAAAGAATATGCTGAGTTTATATAGACCTTTCGAAAGGTCATTTAAAGCGTCTTAATAACCAAACCCTAAGTCATAATAACTATAGTAATGATGGTTGTAACTAGTTTAAAATGCTCTGCTACAGTAAACGTCGTAGATCAAACCAATCTAAGCGCAGAATTCCGTTCACAACCGCCTGACGCCCTCCTCTCATTCCAGAATTGGAACTGGCGCCACAGAACATAGGGCCTTTAGGTCTATCTATAGCGGAGTTAACAAAGCATATTCTCACAAGATATGATAATAAACAGTGGTGCAATCGCTTTGATGACTTGGTTGCAGTGGTCGCTATATCAACTTAGAATCTGATTCAACAAGATCTTGATTGGATTGAAGTTACCACACCTCAGTTTTTTAAAAGAAATAGACTAACTAAGCAAATTTAGTTACTGTATTTGGAATGTTAATTTTAACTTTCAATTCCCTGGATAATGGCATTCAGACTTTGAATTAGAAGAAGACTAGAAACAGTTCAGAGTCAAGAGCACGTACGAAAGTGCTCTCGGGCCACTTTAATACGAGTCAGCCAAAAGTAATTTAATGTTTCTGAACATCCATGTAGGCTATCTAGACAGAGTCTAAGTCCGTTGAGTGCCTCACAAAGTCCTGAACACCTAACTGATGGTTGTAGCCTAACTAGCTTGAAGTGACTCACTCTTCCAATCGACCAGCCAGAAACATTGATCCCTGCTATTTCAACCGAAGATTCTCCCTATTCCACGTTGCGGAGCTTTGGCTAACTGTAAATATTTTAAATTGTACGTAATCCTGCTACGATAAAAAAAAAGCCTAACGGGATTAGGATGTTTAAGTTGAGAAGAGGTGTAGGCTACCGTTCCATTGCTATCCAACGCGCAACAGCCTTTAATTCATCGACGGAGTAGAGTTTCGCAAGAACTGATGATCGGGACTTGCAACTTTCTTCAGCAATGCTGTACTTCACATCGTCTTTACCCAAGTAGAAGCAGGATGTGTAGGGATGAACAGTGAACCACCCTTTCGGACAGTTCATGTCTGCACGCACCCAACACATCAACGAATTCCTTCTTGTAAGCATTAAATACCGTAGGCCTACCATATTTATGATGCTGCTCTAACCTATAGGCCTATAATAGATCGATGCAGAAAGCAACATTCGAGCATTAGCCTACTGCTTAATCAGTGAGTTGAACAGAGACATTCTTTATCTAGTAATCATGTGTTGCTCATGACGGCTTCTCCTCTACATGTATATCGCATTAATAATTCGATTCAGTACTGTCTGCTTGCCAAACCATTGCGATCACAAATCAAATGGTTTTAAGCTAAAAAAAATTTGATCGATTAAGTATGTGCGACAGATAGATTATATACAGTGAAGGACTTGGTCAAGGTCCCTACGCGGCGACATGACTTGGATTCGAACCTGGTACCCTGCGGCTTCAAGGCACCGAATTCATCATGCACTACACCACCGCGCCCTTCAAAATATATGCCTTGTAACGACCCATTGTAGCCTGCAATGGACGCGTTAGAGTTTTGTAGAAGCAGCTTCCTACCAACGGGTGTCAATAGACCTGATGCCTTCAAGTACATTTCCTTCATAGCAGAAAACGTCGATGAAAGTTGTTTTGCAAGCGCATTGCTGTTTGCAGCTGGACATAAATAAGAAAAACAAACAATTCCTGTCAGAACATAATTTATTGGAATTCCGTCGAAATAATTTTATACCCAAAATATGTGACTTATTTAGGCTATTAGTTTACTTGTAAACCTTAATTGTGACTAGTAGGCCCCCTATTTTTTTAGTAGTTTTCCCTCATCCAGCAGTCCATGTCTAATTGTTCAATATGTTAATATGCTACTTTCTGACACAGTTAGCTTGCTTACCATTCCGTTACTCTTCCAATTATGCGCCTATATAGATTGAAAGCAGACCGAAGCCATTTGTTGCTGTCTGACCTTACTGCATGTTGCTTCTGTATTAGGGGTCTGCGGGTATACCCGTACCCGCGGGTTTACCCATACCCGCGGGTCGGGTACGGGTCGGGTACGGGTCGGGTACGCATGTCACGGGTCGGGTACGGGTAGGGTCATCACGGGCACGGGTATATCCGGTTCCACCCGTACCAACGTGAAGTATTATGGTTACATATTGTAATGAGTATGCACCGTCAGAATATTCACTGTGGCTAACTGGCAAATATATTGGCATGCACATACACGTGCACTTAATGTACATATCTGCTACATTATATATGGACATCGCTATCGGTGTCCGAGAAAGTATATGAAGGGCTATGGGTACGAGCAAATGTTATCCATTGCCCCGTCGCGATTTTTACTGCTGCTACTGCTGCTACTGCTGCTACTGCTGCTACTGCTGATACTGCTACTGCTACTACCACCCCAACTGCTCTGCTACTATTGCTACAAAAACAGCTGCCACTGTTATCGCCACAACCACCACCACCACAACCGCCACCACCACCACCACCACAACCGCCACCACCACCACCATCATCATCATCATAACCTCTTCTTCTTCTTCTTCAGTGTATTTATTGTTATAACTGCATGCGGAGTTATAGTTGTCTATTTGCCTGGTATAATATTGAACTATATGAAGTCCTGTTAATGACATGGCGGGTACGGTACGGGTACGGGTATACCCGCGGGTACGGGTCGGGTAGCAATGTTTAGCACGGGTCGGCTACGGGTAGCAGTTCTGTTTACGGGTACGGGTCGGGTAGCAAAAATGCTGTACCCGTAGACCCCTATTCTGTATGGTTAAACAAGAGTTAAACTCTGGTCATTATCGCCTTTAAACTATTCACTTCGACCACCTTACTATTTATTCCAGTCAAACAGCACCATAAATGCTTTACAAATTTAGATATCCATGCGCATAAAGAACGTCTTACAGTTACTCTGATGAGCCTTTGATTCGGTCATAACATAATTGAAACTGGAAAAATTTCTACATATTATCATGTTAGGATTCATTTATAAGCTTATAACTCCTTTAACGCTTCTATAAATCTTACGTCAATAATGTCATTGTACTGAATTAGATCCCGCGAGCTTAAATGCCGCTGATTAGTGTGTGAAAGCTGAACCTTTCTTGCAGATGTATCTCAACGGTTTATCACAATGCACATCTTCCCAGTGACCATGCATTTGGACCGCAACTTCAGTAGCGTTTAAGGAACCACAGTCATGTTTTTCTGAAGGAAACTTGTCGCCCCAGAATGTCAATCGATTGGTGAAGAGCGATCCATCGATCCATCGCCAGCTGACCTGATTGCTCAGTTCAGAGCTGCTGCTGATGCGCAGACCGAGCCAATAGTTTGAGTTGTTGCTACTAAAATTCAGATCGATTTGAGTAAAATCTGCTGTCATGAATCCATCTTACATGTCTATTTACGCAAAGAATCATTTTCATCAATTAAAATCATTGTTTCTTAGTTTTATATCGGTTGAATCAAATACGCTACTATGGGGTGGATGATGGATCTTCTGCCCACGGAAAGAATAAAATAAATCTAAGCCAAAATTGAATTTGGTTTAGTACTGGATCGTAAATTCTTCATCATTCGTCCACTCTGTAAATATATGAAATTTGCAAATTCATGAAGATGTCTACCTTTCTGTATCAAGCAATTGATGAACGAAGATATGTTCGTCGATTGAAAGGATGGATGAAAGAGCTGAAGACATGGACTCGCATTTCTTCACCGCAACATCGAATCTGGCATATTGTTGGCTGATGAAATAGCATTTACTATTCGCAGGATTAAACATCCAATCAGTTGGACAATCGTCAGGCGCATTCAGCTTCTGTCCTGTGATGAAAGTAACATCTAAATGGCTTAAAGTTTTTAGAAGCACTTAATTCTAATAATGTGTGGGTAAATTATGAAGAATTTCTTATGCAGCAAATTCAGAAGTGGGCAGCTTAACCTGCAGCTACTTCTGTGTATTTTGGGGGACCGAAAACTATCATGCAACCACAACCATGGTTCAAACCAGATCATTTGCCTGCATAGGTCCCTCCTTATGGAATGGATCTCCACCATCAGTTCGCTCTGTTATCCTCTCTGGTATAGTCTTTCCTCATCTTTCTCTCGCTTTAAAACCTACCTTTTCTCTCGAGGTTGTACGCACTGGGAGCGCTTCTGAAACGCTTTTGCTGTGAGAATCGTTTAATAAATGGTCAGATGCAATACAATACAATACAACCAAATTAATTGTTGCATCACAAGTTGAATTAAATGACCGAACAACGAGGCATGTGTTTTTCAGATCCTCGTCACACCTTTGCTTCCTCAACTCCAACATGTAGTAGCACACAATGGAGACGACGAGGAAGTCTCATCTACTGCGCGTTACAAGATGTCGTGAACGAAGATGCACGTTAACAGTTGACAGGGTCGCTCAGAGAACCGCTAACCACCACGATCTTAAGACTGATTCCACCATCTTAGAACCGATTCCACCATCTTAGGAATAGTTCCACCATCTTAGGACTGGTTCTACCATCGTAGGACCGATTCCACTATCTTAGGAATGGTTCCATCATCTTAGAACTGGTTCCACCATCTTCGAACTGGTCCCCCCATCTGAGGACTGGTTCCACCGTCTGAGGACTGGTTGTCCCATCTGAGGACTAATTCCCCTATCTGCGGACTGATTCCCCCATCTGCGGACTGATTTTTCCAACTGCGGACTGATTCCCCCATCTGCGGACTGATTCCACCATCTGAGGACTGATTCCACCATCTGAGGACTGATTCCACCATCTGAGGACTGATTCCACCATCTGAGGACTGATTCCACCGTTCCAATCCGTGCGACGGTCGATGCCCTGACGACACCGCCATGTTTGACCTGCTATTCGACTCCCACTAATCCTTTCCATTTTGCACCCAAGAAACAAACGTTGCACTGTGGACCACCTGGTCCAGCGTCATCATATAGCGCCTTTGATTTTCACGCAGACGTCGCCGAGAAAACAACGTGTTTCAAATCTATGTCATCGATCAATTCTTGCTCAACTTTTTTGTGTTTTGCCCCTTGTAATGATTTTTACTATCAGCCTTATTTTGCATAATAACACAGGTCGCAGCAGAGTTTTGCGAACTTACTAAGCCTATTTAACTGTCGTGAAACACCGACTTCGAGGCTAACTACGTGATTGTCCGGGCGGCATTTTCATTTTTACAAAAGCACAGCTAACGCAGTTCATCATTGGACGAATTCAGTTCCAGCATAAGACTGGTCTGTTTATGACTTCATCAAGGCAAAACTTACGAATGGACGACATGCCAAACAGTTAAATACACAATGTGTTTTCTGAATCGATATTTCTTGGAGGTTTCATGGGCCTACGTCTGTTTGAACATTGAATGATGCCAACTAGGTTCAACCAAGACTGCAGGTAAAATTCCATCATTGTGGATTATAATAAGCCACGGATTTCTTTGCCGATAATTTTAATTAGAAGGAATGCGAAAGAAATCCCAGCTTAAAACTATTTTTACGTTTCATAATTAGAATATTTCAAGTTTAACAGTCGTTTGAAGACACGGTCACCCAGAGGAATTGAGGAACATGGTTTACAAGAAATGCTAACCCCTGTAGGGTCTACTTCATTGTCTGCTATACATTGTCTGCTATATTGTGATACCTTTTGGTTTTTTAAAAACAAGTTCAATGAAATTCATGTCTAGACCGTTAACGCTGCACTAGGTAAAGATAAATAATAATAATAATAATAAATATCTTTTCTTTAATTAAACGCCTGCAAGACGCACTGCGCTTTACATTTACAAGTCATGCAGTAATATTAATTAAACTTAACTACCAACTGGTCCGCAAAGGTTTGTCAGCCACTCTGGGACAGAGTAAAGCAGGAAGGTGATCTGACCGACGTCTCTGACGAGCGTAGACTCGGACCCGGCCTGGGCTGATGAACCAAAGACCTCCGTGCCCACCTTCTCGAGGTGCGGACTGTTAGTACCCTTCCTTAGGAAGGCGAACGAACGGGCACGGCAGGCAAAACCAGGGGAAGGCAATGGCAAACCACCCCTGTTAACATGCCAAGAGAATTTTCATGATACTCAACAATCCAAAGAACAATGGAGAATGTGTGTCAGGAAAATCGCTAGAGCTCTACGAGCTGACAGCACAAGGTGACAAGGTGACCAACTGAACAGACAGCTTTGTAATTACGAAACGAAAAAATTCTCTGGCGCCGCGCCTTCTGGACCTAATTTTAGCCCCCCCTTCCACCAAAAAAACCGATTCCAAACTCCGCCCATGCGCCTATATCAGGGTCAAACGTTCAGAGGATCTCCCAGTGCGTAAGCTCTTGCGAGAAGACGCAGATTTTGAGAAAATAGGAGAAGAGAGACTGCGAGATAAAAGTGTAGAGTGAACGCAAGGGAAAGCGCATTTCAAAGAGAAGAACCAAGTCGTGCCCGAAATTTTATTTCATTTTATAACTTTTCTTCATATATAGGGCCTAGGTCTAATCCTAAGATAGTTTGATAGAGTGAAAGATCTGCTTAGGAGCCAGGAATTTCTGTCATCGGCCTTGCTTGAGTCTGATAAAAGTCTCAATAACCGAACGGTGTATACCTGCATCTGCAGAACATGTAGGTCTTCAATGATGATCGCAAGATTATCGCGTCTATCTTGCTCTACGACTACGGATAGCATAATTTTTTATGTCATTCATACTGTGACAGGAATTTCTGTCAACGGCCCTGGTTGAGTCTGCTAAAATCTCAATAACCGACCGGTGTATATCTGCATACTGTGGTTTCCGTGACATGTGGCACTTGGCTTGAATGCTGTGAATTTCCCCAAATGCCACGATTCACGGGATTTTCGGGCAAATTTCCGCAAGTTAATTTGCTGCGATTTTCGATATTATTTACAAAGTGCTACCGTGAATTCAGAACTTTTTATGCGAGTTTCTGATTTCCCTATCTAAGGTAGTTGTGAGCTAGTATACGGTAGACCAACCCAACTCGATTCGGTCAATTTGAAACTGGCAGATAATGTGGTGTGATCATGAACTTCAAGCATATAGTTTTTTTAACAGTTTCTCGTGCTTACTTGCCCAAAAAGCACACTCGCCGAAATGTTGGGGGCACTTGCCCCCCCCCACCTAGACTCCACCGCCTGCGCCTATGCCTGTAAAGCGTCAAAATGCAAATACCTTCAAATCGCAAAGCAGTTGAGTCAGTTGCCTCTAAGTTGATTTTGCTAATGGAAAAAATTCACCATCAACACATAAGCTGAAATATTTTCAGCAATCTTTAAATTTATTAGTCCGACATCCTTACCTATAGAATTGACTGTTGTCAAATGGATGATTCGCAAAAGGATGAAGTGAAGCAATACTTGCATTTTGCTTCTCTGTGAATCAAAACAACAAAAGGTTTGAGAATAGGTCTATTTAAGATCTATGCAATGTACACGGAGTCCCGATGAAAAGTAGAACCCAGATTGTAAATACTTGCATGATACTTGCCTATCTGCCATCTTGAATCTGAAAGCGTGCACTGGTAGCCATACCAGTGGGACTTCTAATCCCTTCTGGGTTTCCGGTTGTAACCAACTGTTTTGTATATATACTTTGCAAAAATTGTTTTTGTTATCTTAGTGCAATAAAATTGATGGTTATGGTTATAAAGACTCATAATTCGGTCAATACACTTAGGATTCAAAATGTCCTCCTTGTTCACGGATACACGACCGTAGACGTAGACGCTACTGTTTGATGGTCCGGTCGTTGATCACCTGGTCAAACATCTGCCACTCTTCAATCAGACGCGACCTACGCCCTGCGATTATCGATGTCATGAATACGCGTGAACGAAAAACGCGCTCCTCCAGTAAATGTGCCTGGTACTCCGGATCGAGGTCTGGATTGATGGGCAGTCACAGCTGCGGGTTATGAAGCCGAGTGTATCCGGGAACAACTACTACGTCTACGGTCGTGTGTTCGTGAACAAGAAGGACATTTTGAACACCATACATAGCCGAATTTCACTTCCTTTCAGCTTTTCCATATTGGAAAGTTCTATTTTTCGGTGCTGCATTTTAAACTCTCATAAACTTGACAAACTCACGAATATTTCTAATCGGCTTCAGGAGTTGGTAGTAATATGGTCACTGTTGCTGCGCTTACGATTTCAGAGAAACCCTAAAAGTTTTGACCGAATTATAACACTTTTTGTAGGGTTCTACTTTTCATCGGGACACCATGTAGTAGGCTATCTTAAAAAATACACACGTAAATGAACGGGATTAATTATATGTAGAAAGTGACCCAATGTGGCAGAGATGGGTTTCCTTAAACATATCTTGCAGAAGTATAAGAAAATTCTAAATAGCCTAAGGCTGCATTATCAAAGACCTGCTGAAATTAACGAGCGCTAACTTGCAATCCAAAATAGAATTAAATTGGGACGTCGATACTAAAAGTGACACTAGTCTTTATAATTATTAGGTTGAATTTCTTATACGAAACCTGTTCAGCGATGTGATTTTTCCAGATGTTGTCGGTGGTCTGCAGTAGGTTTTAAAGTAACATTTGCGTTTATTTATGATAATTTTTCTGTGTTATGCACCTAGTCTTTTGAGCAGTTAACCTACTTACCGTTCGGTTAGCTTTAATGGTATACGTCTACTTATCTTAATGAATCTGCAACAACGTCCTGGAAATGAATGCAGTATGAAATCGTTTATGATTCAGTGCATTCACCCAAGATGAACAACACGCTCAAATATCTTTGATAACAAGTTCCACCTGAAGCATAATTTATGCAATAGATAAAACGTGCGCATACCAGATGATGTTTTGTTTAAAACATTCGAAGGCTTTTCATGCAAAAACACTGGTCTGTATGAGTGCTGTTTATAGATGAGGCACATTAGAGCACCCTCTTTGAAGTGCACTTGCATTCGACGGACCACAAATTCAAAACACCAGCGACCAGTCAATAACAGACGTGCTAATCAAAATACAAAACAGCAGACTGGCTCTTGACTTTGGAACGTCTAACAACAAATAACAATGTAGTTGACATTTGGCCTTGGAACTCACTATAACGATCCTAGTTGTGTTCCTATGCAATTTCAGGTAAGGCTGATATATTATGCCTTAGGTTAGATTGCATTTTATGCTCATTTTATTGGCACTTGCAATTCTGTACAGCATTTTGCACGCCGTGAATAAACACACAAATAAGCTTAATATCAGAACTTGAATGGCTTTAAATTATACAACACGAAACCTTGATTCAAAAATTGAATAATTTTACCTACGTATAGGCCAGGAACTTTTTAAAGGAGTTTTGAAACTGCACAAGTTCACAACCAGCAATCTCGTACCCGTTGGCCGGAGTAATTATTTCTGACGACCTTTTTTAGTCAATCGTCACAGAAATTTCCCAATAAGGTAGCCTACCCAGTTCCCTGTTTTAAAATCTTGCGACATTTTTTTGTCTTTCTACTAAAGACTGGCCTTTTCTACTGTAACCTGTACAGTGTAGTCTAATTAATGCACAACCCCTTCGTTCCATTCCCGTCCTCCATGGTAAATTGCCCCAATCAGATGAAAGTGACCGATTTGTTTAATGTTTTTCACTGCACACGATTGCTCTTACATCTGCTCAAATTCATTTAAAAACTGCACATCTTGTGTATAACTGCACTTTGAAAAAGCCTTGGTATAGGCCCATAATTTAAAAATTAGAAATTTAGATAAATGTGTTCGTATATTTTGTCAGTTGTGTGTGATACTTACAGGATGTGTTTGCCAGAGAGGAGGACCGATCACGCAAATCATTAGACCTAATATTGAATAGAAATTTCTACAAATCTATACACATGCTAGAAACTGTACATAGTAGGTCACTAAGGCAATTGCAGTCCCGAACATTTACATGTAGAAAGCAGCAAACCTTTGCCGGATGTATGATAGGACTTCTCTCCTATGTTACTGATCGAACTCAAATGATTATTCCATGGGTGACTCTCGCACCTCATGGGCTCCCGTTGAATTTGGAGTTTCTCAGAGGTCCGCGCTGGGTCCACTTCGCTTAGTCGCTATATCATGTTTATAGTGAATATTCCTCAGGACTCTATTTGCTAGACACTCGGCCTATGACCACATCGATGCTGATGATGCTTACACATATTATGCTCATTGTTCCTCTTTCCAACAACTTGCTCTTTGTCAGTCTATTGAATCTCCTTCTGCTGATATAAATTGTTGAATGTCCTCAAATTGTCTCTCGCTCGATTCTTCCAAGACTCAATTTATCTGGCTAGGTACACGATCTCTTCTTCTGATTCTCTGCCCCTAGCAGGTTCGGCTGTCCAATGTCGCCACTCCCCTCCGCTGGGCCTTCTCCTTTAGTCCCTGGTATCCAATTTTCCCCTCCATTTTTCCTTCTATCACCGTTTTTACCAGGTTGTCTCCTCCTAGCGTATTGGAAGAAATTTTCTGATGTAAAAGTATATATATTTTTTTAAATAATTTAGCAACGTAAACTAACGGTTTAACCTGCTCATCTATAAATTTTATGCGACTGTATAAAAGTGTATAGGCCTATTTGTTTAGTGTAGGCTATAGCCCCTTTTACGCTGAGCGTAATGGACGGAGGAAATATTCTCTCCCCACGGAGACTTTATTTCAGAATGTACTCTCCGAGGGGCGAATTTATTCTGGAACAGATCCACCGGGGGAAAATCTGTTTGGAAATAAAGTCTCCGGGGAAGACTTTTAGGGGGAGACTCTGTCACGCGTTTCTCTCACATATTGACTTTGCGACTGAACACCTTCATTGGCTTCTGTTAACTGCTCGGATTCAGCTTACCTATAAGATGCTTTGGTCCAGCAAATTGCTACCTCTGGGCCAGTCTGGGATCTTATTAGACGGCTTATCTCAGCTAACACTGGACGCCCTCTCCGCTCTTTAGACCCTAATAATTATTCTTGTACCACCGTTTCAGACTGCCAGTGCCCAGCATCGTGCCTTTGCCTTTATTGTTCCTTGCTGTGCAATGTTTTTCCTGCTGTATTACCGATACTCGTGCTGAGATCTTAACTCGTGCTGAGATCTTAACTCGTGCTGAGATCTTAACTCGTGCTAAGATCTTAACTCGTGCTGAGATCTTAACTCGTGCTGAGATCTTAACTCGTGCTGAGATCTTAACTCGTGCTGGGATCTTAACTCGTGCTGAGATCTTAACTCGTGCTGAGATCTTAACTCGTGCTGGGATCTTAACTCGTGCTGAGATCTTAACTCGTGCTGAGATCTTAACTCGTGCTGAGATCTTAACTCGTGCTAAGACCTTAACTCGTGCTGAGATCTTAACTCGTGCTGGGATCTTAACTCGTGCTGAGATCTTAACTCGTGCTGAGATCTTAACTCGTGCTGAGATCTTAACTCGTGCTAAGATCTTAACTCGTGCTGAGATCTTAACTCGTGCTGAGATCTTAACTCGTGCTGAGATCTTAACTCGTGCTGGGATCTTAACTCGTGCTGGGGCATCTACCGTATACATCTGTTTCCCGCCCGTTCACTTAAGACTTTTTCCCCAAGAGGTTTTTCTGCAGCAGAAATGCTTCTGAAAAGGGTGCAGGTCTACTGAGATAGGCGCTTTATAAATCCGTAAATAGAATAGAATAAGATATTTGCCGTGGCCTGCTGGCTGAAGTTTATTACAGAGAGGCGAAGCAGGTATGGTTCTGTTGTGTCCACAGTTTGTACGCTAGACCTTTTAGATTAGTCGACCTTATAATTTTGCTGGTCGTCTTTTTGGAAATATTATGTGGGAGTTTAGTCGCTCATCTCTATTCCAGTTAAACTGTAGGTCTACTGGTTTATGTATGCAACACGAAAACAAAGACTCAGCTGACCAATTCTGGCTGACACCCGACTTACGAATATAACCTGAAAATCACCAGCTATGAACGAACGAATGTAATAATGAATAAATATATTTTTTTGTAAAGCAATAAAGACCTCTTTATAATGAATAAAATTCAAAAGTTTTTAAAGAAACAAATTCCTGCTTCATGCATATCCAAATCTAGCATCAAAATCATCATGATAGTCAGTTGCTTGTGAAAAATTCAAATTGTGTTCATGTGCGATATGAATATAGCCTATAATATTATGTATGAATATATATATATGATTATCTATATAAATAAATATGTAAAACGTTACCGTTTGTAATGAAGGAACTCGAAAAGTTCTAGACCAATTGTTTGAAAATTTTCGCAAAACGTTCCATTCGAACATGGGCAGGTTTGTATAATGCCTTTTGGAGAAAAGCGCAATCTTTACGACAAAGAAAACACAACTTTGAATTCGATTCGATATACGTCGATAGAGTCCACCCATTTTGATATAAACTTTCACGCATCCATCCGTCCATTTTTTGGGCGCGTTTTATCACGCATAGATCTATCCGGCCGTCTTTCTATAGCGCATATCTATTTGTAACTTTTCGTTGGATTCGATATACGTCGATGGATTCCACCCATTTCGATTTCAACTTTCACGCATCCGTCCCTCCATTTTTCGGCCGCGTTTTATCACGCATATCCGACCGTGTTTCTATAACGCATATTTATATGTAACTGTCGGTTTTCCAAAATCGTCCATTTGCGGCCGTTTTTACGACGCATATCCGCGTGTCTTTCTATAGCGCATATTTCTATAGATGGAGGATGGGGAGGGACGGAGGGGAGGGAGGGGGAAGAAACGGGAGGGAGGGATCGGAGGAACGGGATGGGACCGGGGGAGGAGGAAGGGGATGGGAACGGGTGGAGAGGGGGAGGAAGAATGGAATGGGAGAGGGAAGGAAAGGGGAGGGAACGTAGGGAGGGAGGGTTGGACAGTCTTTTCAGCCACAGCAACGCGTGGCCAGGTACAGCCAGTATATATATATATATAATTATATCCATATATAAACCACCGTGTCGCACAAATGCTGGGTCGTAAACGATTAGGTTTTTTGCTTAGCAATGTCAAAAACTACTAATTGAAGTCATAACAGAAAGACACTTATTAAAGATGCGTGTACACAAGAAATAGACCTGTAATTCTCGCGTGCACTTTCATGGCATGTTTTTGGCGTGTATCGGAAACGATTTTGTTGCAGTAAACTTCAACAATTTTCCATTTCTTAATTTAATGACTCTATGAAAGTATTTTATCAGATGTACATGTATTGTGAGCTTATTCCCTCACGCCTTTCCAGTCTCTTCAAATGTTCAGCTCTGCCTAAGCCTATATCCTGAATTGACTTTATTATGGTAGACATAATGGCTAGTTAAATAATGTAGGCCTATCTACCGTTCTTTAACTTATTTGCGCAAAACAACGATAAGTTTCTCGTATTCTGTTCTTCAATATCCAGCAGTAGCAAACAAACACAAATGTACTGTATAACGACTATACTTTACATGTATCAAACAACTCAACGTTAATGACTAACTCGCCATTTTATTAACTCTTCCCTCTAACTGCTTCTACACACGACTGCCACTATAATACAACAACTAAATCCGCTGTCAGCGTAATCCTTCCTTCTATCGCTCCATTCCTCTCTATCCCTCTAGGTGTCTCTCTCTGTCTGTCTGTCTGTCTGTCTGTCTGTCTGTCTATCTCTCTCTCTCTCTCGCTCTCAGGTGAGCCGACCTCGATCTTTCCCGCCACTCAGCCACCTGACCTACGTTACATGTACGCAACCTTAGCCGATGTTCCTGCATATAAATTACCTAACCATTAAATGCAATAAAACATCAGCATACAGGTATCCTTTTAATTTTTTCAGTTTAAAGCTAGAGGCTCACGTCGTGAATGTTGTCTCAAGCGTTTTTAAGAGATCAGGATATATTGTTTCTTAGAAAGACTAAAAATTAAGTTGCAATATGTAATTTAACTGAAAACGTGTCGAAATGATCCAGCTGAGTCAAACATGGAATATTAATTTTATGGAAAGATTTCTATGAAAGATCCAAGGCAGGCGCCGAATCCACGATTCAAATTATAAAAGAGCGTGTAGAAATCCTTGAGTGCATGCGCAGTAGAAAGCAAGTAACGTCTGACTTTCAATAATTATGTTGAACCCAAACAGCATCTGATAACTTGGATGGATAATCCAGAGATAATATGAATGCTATGTTCCACAATTATGGATAAGCTTAAAATTTCATGCAAATTTTCATTAAATTTCTAATACCGATAAAGGCCGATTGAGGGTGACATTTTACACCATTAAGCTCAACAAGGTAAAGCACAGAATAGTCGGTTACTCCGCAGTTATATACTGCGGAACTATTTGCAACAGAGCAGACCCCATAATTATTGGCTAATGTGTAGAATACCAAGATGCTGGTTTTTTAAAATCTTTATTGACTTCGTAAGCATTTGGAAACCATCCATGCAGTCTCTATATATGTATAGCCAATATCCATCGAAATCGACGGATCTGGGCCATAGGATCCTGAAATTAGCAAAGACTCTGCTTCTTTGAAACTGAACGGTAACCTTTGAATGGATTCGAAGTCGTACATGTGGGTTTAAATGAAAATGTGTTGGCCGACCATCATGGAAGGGAGTAGCCTACTTGTGCACTCCACTGTGAGCCTCACTCCTTTAGTCAAATCATCACGTATATTGTACAGATTAATTAATTAATAGATTAATAGATTAAGAATAATATAGGATTATAGGTGTGCTTAGCGATTTAAAATATGTCAGCACCCAATCAGAAAGTGTCATCGTTGCAAGAATGTCAGGTAAAACATATTCGTTTTAGAATTTACGTGTTAGCCTATGACTTTATGGAACATGGCAATATTGCCAATATAGCAGTGCCAATAACCTGCCAGTAGCATCTGTTCTATCGACATAAATTATTATCACAACGACGCATATAATATTATACCATTTATATGACATAGCACGGAGAGTTATACAGAAGCAACAGACAAAACCAAAGGATCCAAGCCGAAGTTCGAATATTCTAACGAGATTAATTCTACAGAAAAAGTTGATCTTCGTGTATATATAGAAAACGGACCACGAACGACGTTTTAAGAAAACAGAGGAACGGAGAAGGAGTGATAAAGTTGACCACAGACAAACTAACATTGCAATTTGCAAGATAATAATGTAATCTATATTAAAGTAACATTATGCGTAAGCTTATACTATACACTTACTCTAGCGCTCTGTAATTATCTCGCAAAAGCGTTGCCTGAATCTGTTTAAACAATGCCTAAGTACTCTCGAACTCCAATTAACAACACCAGTGTAGACCAGCTGTCGTAAAGAAGCAAGAAGGAAACGACTGAAGGAAGTTTTTCAGAGCGCAAGTATAGAAATCTAGAAAGAGTTTCACAGAAATGCATCAATCCATGAGATGTCCTAATAGGTTAGAAAGTATTTTAACTTAGGTTTTAGGTCAGTTTTCGCAATTTTTCGGATGAGATTATAATTACACAAAGTATTACCTACAACTCTAGCGATCCATTGTAAGTATGAGCACATAGTTTTATGTCCTTGTAAAGATCCTTAATATCAGATCTTAGGCTACAGATTTTCAGTCATAAAATTGCGTATTTGCAAATAATATTATATTAGGTCTAGGCCTTTGTGTAGACCTACCTAGTTCGTGATAACGTTCTTAAAGTAAGAAACATATTTTGCAAATTAATATTCGGATCATTAAGGCATATTATGCATAATATAAAACATCAAATTACTAGCGTAGGCTATAGTCAGTCAACACAAAAACGTGTAATTTATACTTGACCCGTATCTTCGAAACTTATTTAACAATATACAGCAAGCAGAACATAACATAATTATGTCGGTTTATATAGAAGTTCGAACGGAACATTTCTTTACAGACATCATACGCTGCAGATCGTCAATTTTCTTTCATCTACACATGCAGCGAAAGTCGTTTAGTTTTTTTTATCACAAAACTCCGAAACTGGTGTAGTTTTGAAGAAGTGACGAACTGCTAAGAACAAAATAATGTCTCGATCACATTTAATGCTTTAATTAGTCTTTCGAAGACATCGTTTTGCAATATAGAACAATCATAGCACATGTAGGCTACATGTATATAGCACAGCACCTTCTATGCGAAATTTATCTCACCGGCTACATATATGTAGGCTATATCAAGCTTGGTAGCACGAGCTACCAAAGGTCCGTGCTAAATTGTGGAAACAATTTCCAGATACGAAAATGCAAATCCCTTGAATTATATAGGCCTTGCGTTTAAGCGTCTATCGAAATCTATTGGACCAATATAATCAACTCCGCAACTTAAACGCACTTTAAATTCACTGCAGTCGACCCAGTGATGCAGAAATCTATGCGTTGACAAATAAAGCAATGCGTTGGTGTATTCATAAGTCACTTCGAAAGTCAGTTACCCTTAAAGTCATGCATCTCTTCGACAAAGTCTTACTCAGTTTTTCAGGTCTTAAGTTCAGGCAAGAATTTCTAGAAATGTCATTATTGATATATTTAATTAGAAACGTCCATTGCGTCTGTATGAAATACACATTAAGCCTACAATAATTATTAATCAAAGACATGCAATATGTATCCAGTTTAACATTAACGTCAATTGAAGTTTAACTTTTTTAAATGATAACATCAACAACATTTCAAAGAAATAAGTAAGAAATAAGATACGCATTGCGAAAATGCATCGTGTCAACTTTCAAAAAATTACAAGAGTGTCTGGAACTTCGGAGAAGTAACGAAAGTTGATGCAAGAGAAGCAATGCAGTAGAGATGGGATAAAGTTCGTTTAATGTATCTTGCCAGCCTATGGTCGAAATCTGAAGTCCTTCATGAAACGTCTTAACTCGAGGTATAGGCCTAAGCCATGCAAAGACTGATAACTTTCGAATAGATAAAATATGCTTAGATAAATATACATACGTAAATAATTACACACGAAGAGTTAATACATGCTAATGATGATTTTCGACTATAGGCCTATATACATTTCATATATATTTCAGTTTCAATTATACCACAGACGTCTTCATGTTGCAGCATCACCACCTGTAGGCAACCATGACGTACTTCGACCTGACCTCCTGACCTTCTGACCTCCTGACCTCCTGTCCTTCTGACCTGTGGGTAAGTGACTTTCAATGGTCACGTGATCACGCGGTCGTTACCTCATGGCGTCGCTGGACATCCTTACTGGCACAATCATCAGTATCCATGGCGACGGGTTCGTCATTTCTGCAGCCAGCACACGCCATCTGGTGAGCGTCGCTTACTATATGTATCTTCTCGTAGAGCGGAAGTCTAGAGCGGCAGGCGGAGCAGTAGACAGGAAGTGACGCATCGTTCTCCGCGCGGTGCGCATGCGCAGATGGTTGTTCGTAGGTGTCGTCGTCGTTGTGAACGAACGAGTGGAGACAATGGAGCAGAAGACAACTGCATGGTGTGTCTGACACGTGACCACTGTCCGGGTCATCGATGGCCGAGGATCCCCCTGTCGTCGTCATCGGCAAACATTGCATCAGCGACATTGTGTCCGGGTCAAAGCTGAGTGTCTGCGGACGATGGAGTTTGTAGTGTGGCTCGCAATCTGTGTGGCTGCTCTCCACCACGATTTCCAGCGTCTGCGAGTCACGTGGTCTTCGTCCTTCGTCCTTGACATCCACTTCTTCCATCATCGACCTCCTCTGCACCAGCGAATGACCGTTCCCTTCCTCCTCCACCCCATCCACCACCTCATCATCATCTTGCTCTTCCTCCAATTCATAGTCTGAACTGATGTCCGACTCATCTTCTTCCTTCGTCCATCGCGAATCGTTGCTGTCGCTGCTGAAGCTGCTTCGGTGTGTGGCTGACGAAGAACCGAGGTAGGTCTGAACGGAGAAGGGACTTCCGTCGCGTGCCTCCTCCTCATCCTCTCCACCTCCTCCATCTCCATAGAGGATCCTTCTCCTCCTCCGTCTGTCTCGCAGTCGGGTCCTTCCACGCGATCCAGCCGTCGTTCTGCGGCGATTCTTGTACAGGTCTCGACTGTCGTTTAGCCACGCGATCACCCACTCTCCGACCAGATGCTTCCCTCCTCGGTTCAGCCAAATGCGAAGGTCGACCGTTGGACCCTCGATGGCGCTGGCGATCTCTTCATCGAGAACGCCACGCATGAGTAGATAACGAACGACACGCCTCGCTGCGTTGTGCTCGTAGATTGGAAATGCAAATATTCCGCTGATGAAAATGTCGTACAGCTCCCACTCCAGCTCCTCAGAAGTCTCCATTGCGGACAAGTTAATGAAAGATCACGTAACGACAGGTGAGGTAATGTGATGAAAGCTCATGTAACGATTGGTGAGGTAATGTGATGAAAGCTCATGTAACGATAGGTGAGGTAATGTGATGAAAGCTCATGTAGCGATAGGTGAGGTAATGTGATGAAAGCTCATGTAACGATAGGTGAGGTAATGTGATGAAAGCTCATGTAACGATAGGTGAGGTAATGTGATGAAAGCTCATGTAGCGATAGGTGAGGTAATGTGATGAAAGCTCATGTAACGATAGGTGAGGTAATGTGATGAGAGCTCATGTAACGATAGGTGAGGTAATGTGATCGAATGACTTATTTAAAGGAACGACTATAATTCAACCCTGTTCGGCTTCTTCTCGTCTCCACAAAGTCAAAGCCAGGATGTCATGCACCGCAAAGGATCCAGCCAGCTGGATGAGGTGGTGGTGGATATAACAGTATGGCTGCAGGCGCTGTTGAGGAAACGAAGGAAAGGGTCGACACCTCGAAGCGTCCGAAGGAAACTCTCTTTGTCTTGCGAAGCGTTTCTCAATTTCTATTTTACAAGAAAAAAGAAGTTGCATTTCACAAAGAAATTCCCAAAATACTTTAAGGATGTAAGGATAATCAATGTTCATGACTCCATATAAGTTTACACTCTGGAAATTAACCTTTTGAGGATCGAGCATGACAGAACAAGAACCTGCATTTAAGTTTAAATGGCAAAAGACTACTGTTGAAGTTAATAGTATTATCCTAATCTCAATACACAAGAGGCACTATCGCATTCACTTCATGAAAGAAACTGAAAAGTTCATTTGAAATATAATTTATTTCCTTTATTGAACAATCCAGCTGACAGACCGCAACCGGTTACAGTGTACACTGTACAGTTATGTAATTGAAACAATTCACAAGAACGCAAATCGCAAATTACTTCTACACAATTAATGTTATATTTAGTTTGACTACTTATTTCCAAATAACTCAAAAATATTCACCCAGAAGAAGAAGGAGGCATGCTACTATCATCCTACCATGCAGGTCACCTGGTTGTCTCTGATCGATACACCTCAGCCTATATGAAGAATTGTAGTTGTAGATGTGTTAATGCTTAATTAAGCAAACAATTTATCCTGTACTACAATACATTGAAGTTTTATATCATAGCGCCTGTAAACTTGAATTTTTATACTTGAATAACCTATCTTCTTAAAATAACCCTGTTGTCTGTAGAGGAACTTTCTCATTTGCTGTACCAAAATTTTTAAACTGTCTCCCTGTGACTGTTTATTCTGAGCAGTCGTTTCATATTTGGTTTCGTTCTCAATATCGGAGATTGCCATTGTTCACCTTTAATTTTCCGGCGGACGGAACTGCTGCATAATTATTACAGGAAAAAAACTGAACCATTTCTTTTATTTTACGACCACAGCTTCAGCATTAAAGAAGTCCGTATTGCAATCGCATACATCACCTGCTATTTATGAAGTTTACTTCAGCAGCTGCTCGAAATAATCGCCTCTAGAGAATCCATCACGAAATACATTGAATGCACTAAAGAGTTTTTGTGGCGTCTTCCAAACGGATGTGTCTGCTGCACGATCAAACGCCTCTGCTCCTCGCAATTGTTCGAAGGTGAGAAGAAGTGATTCAACCGTTGAGGATTCCAGTTACTCGGTCAATGATTCCAGTCGCCCAACACTCGCTGCATAGTTAGTCCCCCTTGGTCTCCTTGCACCAGCAACTCCCACCGATCTGCGTGTGATGTGATGGTCGGACCGTCCACCAAAATCTTCTTGTTCGCAACCGACCGATAGTCAGCCAACAACACTTGCATGTTTGCATTCACTGAACCCATTCACCGATTGCAGCAGCAGAATGATCAGCTGCTTCTGCTGCATCAGCTGCTGCTGCTGCTGCTTCGGCCAACAGCATCTGCTGATCCTGTCTCTCTGGCTGTTAGTTCCTCCCCCTCCGCCGCCGCTCCATTCAATAGCCAGCGTCTGCGCATAACGTGCGCATTTCCACGCTTTATCTTGCTACAGTGAGGGTCTGGCCATATGGAAACGAAGACTCCTGCGTTCCCAGAAGGAGTCAAATTAGTGTCTACCACAGCTAGACACTAATTCTAATGCGTGCATCCACTTGAGAATTATACTTTTCATTTAGACATGACTATCACTCTAAGAGAGCTTCTAAGCCTTCCTGCCATCGTAAAAAAAATCGATTAGATAGATTAGTTATAAGCAGGCAACATAGTCGAATGATACTCGCGTAATTATAGAAGGCGTCGATACCTATGCCATCTTTTCTGTCTAATCGGGCAAATGCTCTACAAAGACTATTCAGAGAACATTGCAAGACCTGCTGCGGCGACCAAAAGACGAAAGCGCCTTGTTGTGGACCACAGTGTGTCTGATTTATTAAACCGAACTATATAGCACCTTCAGTGAATGCATTTAGTGAACACTCTGCTTGTGACCTCTTTGAAGCGCGCGGAACACAATGCGTCAATGACTTGCAATCGACTGCTTCCTCCTCTTCCTCCTTCTTCTCCACCGATTCCTCCGTTTACAAGCGCCTTCTCTCTTATCTTTTTTCTCATACTGTCAAGTGCCATTGCTTCCATCACCTATCCTACTGCTCCAGTTGCTGCTGCTGCTGATCCTCCACCTCCTCTTCCTCCACCTCCTCCTCTTCTTTCTGATCCTCCTCCTCATCTTCCTGTTGCAGCAGCTGTGGGACATAGCGATCGATTTCCGACGCCACCAACGAACAGCTCGCGTCTACAGGGTGGGCAAAAAAAGAGACCCCCTAGGTTTTTTGCCAATATCTTGGCCAGAAGTAAGAATTTTGAAATGGAATTTTACAGTCCTAAAGACAATTTATATTTACACATGATGGTCAGATTTCATCAAAATATTTTAAACAGAACAAAAGTTATATCTCTTTTAGTGAGGCCACCCACCGTTTTTTGACGATTCAAAAACGAAACGCAATAAAAAGTAAAAAAACACGATTTTATTAAGTTTCATCTCAAATAACTGTTGTCAAATGAACTTGGTAGTGCTTCATAACTTGTGTTCAATGCGCCCACCACCCGTGCAAACACTTCTTTTGAGCCTCTTTGCAAAGTTCTTGATGGACCTGTTGATTAAACTGATAAATTCCTTATTTACCAATTTGTGACACAGGAGCTCAAAACCCGTCACATGTCGGATTTTGACCTTTTGATTTAATCATATGCTACAATGACCATGCTCTAAAATGCTTTTAACACAATGAAATTATCTTTTTTCTAACAAAAGTTGTGCTCGTTTGATTCTTTCATTAGTTTATAGTGAAAAAATAAAATAAAAAAGTTACTGAATATTCGTGTCATCCAAGTCTACTGAATCCACTAAGTTATTATTCTGAAAATTTTCTGGGCATTAGAGGCATAGGCCTATATTCTGAATCAGATAACCCAAACGGCATCAAAATCGGTTCACTACTTAGCAAATTATAGCGAATTCACAGTCATATACTGAATTGAAGAATAAACTGCATTCTTTACCCTCTCACCTATTTCGGCGTCTAGCGCAATATCTAGGAAGCGACAAACGACGGGTTTCGAGCCCCTGCGTCACATTTGATTGTCATCTTGCTAAGTGACTTCTCAGTGACGCACAGCTACGCTGGTACCCTGTTTCTCTTTTAAATAGTAATAATAATGATCATCTGGCAATATCAAGGCTATTTGATATCAATTATTTGAGATGAGAAAAAATCGTGTTTTTGTTACTTTTTTTGCGTTTCGTTTTTGAATCGTCAAACAACGGTGGGTGACCTCCCGAATAGTGGTATAACTTTTGTTGTGTTTTAAATATTTTGATGGAATCTGACCACCATGTGCAGGTATGATTTGTCTTTAAGCTTGCAAAATTTAGTTTCGATATTCTTGCTTTTGGCTAAGATATTGGCCAGAATAATTAGATTGGTTTTTTGTTACTTTTTGTTGCGTCGCGTTTTTGAATCGTCAAAAAACGGTGGGTGGCTTTACTAAAAGTGGTGTAACTTTTGTTCTGTTTGAAATATTTTATTTGAATCTGGCCATCATGTGTAAATATGAATTGTCTTTAAGCCTGTAAAATTTCATTTCAAAAGTTTTACTTCTGGCCAAGATATTGGCAAAAAAAACTAGGAAGGGTCTTTTTTTGCCCACCCTGTATCATTTCCTACAATCAATGTCTGGTCAGGTCAGGTGCTTGTGTGGCACAGATGCAGAATCTAAGACATTTTATTAGAAATATTTGTTGTGATGTCCTGGCGGTAGAAAGTGGTAACACCATGAAGCAATATCTGTGCTGTTCATGAGGCAACATCGGTTGTGTGCTTTGCTGCCAGACAGTGTTGTGTCCTAGAGCGCCCTGCATGATTGTGTCAATATCGAGAAGATGTGCGTCTGCTTCGCTCAATAATTATCCCATCAACAACTAATGGAGGCATTTGGGGATAAGAATAAGATGGGTCGGAACGTATACAGTAACTCTCCTGTGGCATCAGTAAAACCGTCTCAGCCGCTTGCAAATAATATGCTCAATAGCCTAAACCTACATAATTATCCTGTTTATAGATGTTGTTTATAATAAACCGTCGTGTAAACAGTGGACTTCATCGTTCTTGAATCGCGATACTTAAGAGCTAAAGCGCAGGGCACCAATTTAATGACGAGCGCAACCATGGGCGCCCGCAGAAATTTTTGCAGGGGGGGGGCAAAATTTTTACGATAGTCACGATTCAATTTTGTAGTAGCAAGAGCTTGAAAATGCAATGCTGCATGGAAATTAGGAATACTGGTATTTTTGAAAGAGTTTTCCTATGCAAATTTCTCAGTTTCATTTTGTGTATAATTTTTAATATAGCTTCCTTAGAAATTTGTTAAAAATCAAAAAGCAGATCTATGTTAAAAAGTAGTTTCCTAAAGGTGCGCTATATAATTCCATAGAATGAACGGAAGACTAAATGAACGAAAAAGGTGTCCGTTTGCAAGGGGCAATTGCTCCTCTAGCTACTTCTAAAGCACCACTCGAAAGCCAATCGCTTGGCACCAGCTTTTTCAAATGTTCTGCATTGAGTAAGAAGCCTATTCCAAATTGTAGTCAGAAAGAGGTCCGAGTCTGGTACTCTGGTAGCCATAGGACCAGAGTAGCTGTTAATGCGGATGTCTTTTAGGAAGGTGGAGCATCCGAGGATCAGATGAGTGTGGGTATCAATTTTTTTGAACAGATCTTTTTGTCAGTTTTGGGTGTAAATTCTGAGGCGTGATAACCAGAACCAAGTTTATCTATATACAGTTTGACCTCCCTGTATTCTGTACTGGCAACTTACTAAATGGACAAAATGAAGCCTGGCTTATATATAGCAGACTTGGTTTAGGCTATATAATTACAATGCTGGTGAATAAGCAGATCTCCCTGATGAAATTTCAGTGTACTTTGAGAAATTTTCAAATGTTTGCGTTAGTATTTAATTTTTTGCAGTTGTGATTAAAATCATTACAGCTGGATTCCACTTAAGTAGGCCATAATCGATAGGCCTGCTGTTTGCATGGGTTCCCGCAGGAAGGTTGAAAGCCAATGGTCATTGTAAGAGCTTTTAGAAAGAGCTTGAACATGCAAGGCAGAAAGTTATAAGAACATTTTTATTTCTATAGAGATCTCTAAATGTAGATTTCTGACTTTCATTGTCTGTATCATTTGTATCATTGGTGCATTAATGCAAGAAATTTGTTAAAAACCCAAAAGTAGTAGTTAAAAAACATAGGTTTCAATTTTCCAGGGGGGGGCAAGTGCCCCCCCTTGCCCCTATGTGCGGGCGCCCATGAGCGCAACGCTTGTATATAGGGTCTACGCAACGTAGACCCTATATACAAGGAATGTCGAAGGCAAATTGTATCAGTCAGAAGCGACGGAGGGGGTGTTGTCTGGGTGCCAGGTCAGAGACCTTTTGTCTATATTGTTCCTCAAGTCTTTATAGTCTTCTTTGACTGACTGATCTTTGGAAAATTTACGCTTCTTCTGTCCACAATTGAGCCATCAATTGTTACATCTGGCTAAATGTTCTCCGGAGGTTCCTTTGATTGGAACTCATGACATATTCATTGATCATAACCAGCTTTAACGCTGCATTCTTTCAGTTTCATGATTGCTTCTGTCTCACAAGAAGGTATACACGCTCCTACAAAAAAATATACAGCGGAACTTGATTGAAGATCAGCTGTCTGCTGTATTATGGCAGTCATTCGGAACGTGCCTCCATCAACATTAATTTTGTGAGGCAGCATTACAAAGTGATGCCTATCCCTTAAATACCGTCCGTGTATTGAATGGTAGTTGATTTTGCTTGAAAAATCAAAAATGAGGTTTTGATCCATCCTGGACTATAGTATGCATCATTCTTGTTGAAATGAGCCATCATCTAATAAAATTGATTGTCATTGTATATGACTGTTTGTAACTTCAATATCAAGTTGTGTAGGCCTACAATCATTCACCCGAAGAGCAATATAGGCCTAAGTCAGATTTTGACTGATATTGTTCTTCTGGTGTGTGAATGTTCATCTGAGAGGTCTACCCGAAAACAGTGGATCACCCATAGAGCAACTTTTCATTGAGGGTAACTAAGCACGGGGCAGATGACTGAATGGTAACAGGATATCCGAATATAAGAAAGGCGTGGGTTCGATGCCCGATAACCTAATACGGTTGACTCAGCCTATACAACTTCTTAGAAGTGATTGTAAATGAGCAATTGGACAAATGAGCGACTTGCAGACTTCAATGCAGTTAAAGCTGACTCATGTTAAACTTGTTGTCATCTGTTAGTGCTAGATCATGTAGTCTTACTGAACACTTGTCAATTCGAATTAACAAACGAACATTACCATCAAAATTATTACATAGTTATAAACAATATGTGAAGGGAGTCGAACCCATGAAGCAGGCTAATCAACCGCAATGAAACAACAATCAATAGAATATAGATCAGTTGTCAGGATTGGATTCTGGTAACAAACCATCTATTGATTCCATTAAATGTTTTCGTTTTCTACGGCTCGATCCATGGCAAGGATGTCGGTCTAATTGACCTGTCTGGACGCTCTTAGTTTGCTATTATTTTCACGTACCACGGGCCAGTCGCTGACCGACCGATCTACCTGCCGAGCAAAGCCTCGCCTCGTTCGCTGCCGACGCCTCGGGCCACCACCGTCAGCTTCGATGTCGATAAGACCCTAAACCATGGTCCAAATAATCCTTCTTCTGTTCCTCCAAAATCACAAGAGGCGCGTCGTCCTTAGCATCGAATTCTTCGGGGGGAAGGGTGGGGCAAAGCAGCCGCGGACCTGCACTCAACCGCCGAACATTGAAGAGTTGCAGCCGACACCGCCGCCGAACCACAAGACAGAGGCCAAATAATAAGGCGCACAACAATTAAGCAATGGACTCCTACACTAAATAAAATGAACGAGAATTTCACTCTGCAACATGAAACCAATTTACGATCTACATTGTTGTAATATCAGATTGCATAGGCTTAGGCTATAGCACACACTTTGCTCTCATTCGTCTAAAGTCAAAACCTTAATAGGCTGTCACATGGAATTCCATGACTGCATGACGGGTAAAAATAATTATAATAGTGTCGTGTTTGTGTCTTCTAAAATAGATAGACCCATCACAGTAATAAAGCATTCAGATTCGCGTCCAACGACTGCTTCAAAGAAGTTGAAGAGTGAGCAAAGAAGCAGATAAGAGGCGATCGGGTTTTCGTTGCTTCTAAGGTATAGGACAAAAAGTCTATTTTCGCGAGAACAACGATAGGTGAGAATGGAAAGAGAAGAAGGAGGCGTCGCTAGTAACGGTCTAACACACTGGTCTGTGTATCTGTGTGTCTGTGTGTCTGTGTCCGTCTGCCGTGCTCTCCCGCTGTCTGCCTGGATGTCTGTGTCTCTCCCTATCTGCTGCCATTTGTTTGTGTCGTCGGCGGCGGCGTCGGACGTTCGAGGGTTTCAAGAGAATTGAATCGACTTGAAAGCGAAAAGCAGAAGTGTTTCCGGTCCCTGCATCGTTCATCCTACCCCCTACCCCACTCCGTCGCCCCTCCCTCCCTCTCTCCCTCTCACCCTGTATTCCTCCCCTTTTCTCCCTCTCTCCCTCTGGCCTCTTTCTTTTATCTCTCACGCTCGATATGTCTCTGTCTCTCTATCTCTTCCTTATATCCAACGTACAGACCCGATTCTAAAGCCCCGTCTGCCACTCATTTGTCTCGTCCTTTCATTTCTTATCCATCCTCGGCTTTTCCACGTCCTACCATGTCTTCCATCTACCGCTCTTTCCAATCAATCAGTCAGTAATAATGAGACAGTCTAGCTCCATATGTGTTTTTATTACTGCGTTTTTACTCTCTTTCATCCATGCATCCACCCATTCAGAAAGTCATCCTTTCATCCAGAAATAATTGCTTGTGCGTCACTATAGTCTTCCGTGCTATGATACATATGATACGTATGATACATATGATACAAATGAAACAAATGATACATATGACACAAATGATACATTATGATACATTATGATACATATGATACACATGATACAAATGATACAAATGATACAAATGATACAAATGATACCTATGATACACATGATACACATGATACACATGATACATATGATACCTATGATACATATGATACATATGATACATATAGGACTACATCAAATTGCATGGCACACATTATGGTTGTCTTACTGAGCTACATGTATGCGTCTCATTCATCTCTTTGCTGTTGCGTCTAATGTTCTGATTCTTCCATCCGGTTCTAGATGCCAGAGAGACCTTCACATGATGTATCATCATGTTCAAGTTTCTTGGACGGTGTCTAAAGAAATGCATATGCGACTAAATTCACCTGCTTTCTATAAGTTTCCCAAATCTTATTTGCTAGCTGTGGCTGGGCTGGGAGCGCCTCTGTGTAGGTTTCTTAAAGAGGTCCTATTATAAATTATTGAAATGAATGAATGAATAAATGCGTTCAAAGTCTTGTTCGATTGCTAATCTAATCTAATAAAGCGTAAACTTGTTAAACGTCTCTCACAGCAGAGCTATTCAGAAGCGCTCTCAGCGTGACAGGCCCATGAAAAGAGAAATGTCCGCATTTCATGTATTGCGCAACTTCTGTCATAGTTATGAAGCGCCATCGTTTGAAACCATGTCAGTCGTCGGTCGCTGCGTCCTACATGTACATGTATGTCCCATCTCTTCACCTGAATCTCCAGCTCTCCGTTGATAGACTAAAAAGAATCATCGTGTGCCGTCCAAATCGACTTCATAAGATAAAGCATTGAATATCAAAATAA
This sequence comes from Lumbricus terrestris, assembly GCA_949752735.1. Taxonomy (NCBI): domain Eukaryota; kingdom Metazoa; phylum Annelida; class Clitellata; order Crassiclitellata; family Lumbricidae; genus Lumbricus; species Lumbricus terrestris. The sequence continues at coordinate 21,024,934 of OX457040.1, forward strand.
TGTCCACTGCATTTGGTTATTATCAGCTGAGAAAATAGGCTGTGACTAGCGGACCGCCAGGCGGCCCTCGAATTTCCATGACTAGCGGACCGCCAGTCACGTGTAACCTGTCACATGACCCGAGTCACGAGTCCAGGCGGCCGTCTCATGCTGAATCCGCGAGTGGCGGATTCAGAATGAGACGGCTAAACGAATATTATTATGTAATTTGAAGTTCGATTTTTGAAGAAAATGTTCTTATGACTAACCCTACCCTATCCCTAACCCTAACCATATCATGTAAATGAAGATTGGTTAGCAGGCGGCCGTCTCATGCTGAATGCGCGAGTGGCGGCCATCCCATAAAGAAGATTATTATGCAATTTTAAGTTCGATTTTTGAAGAAAAAGTTCTTGTGACTAACCCTACCCCATCCCTAACCCTAACCCTATCATGTAAATGAAGATTGGTTACTTACTCTGTCATTAAAACAAGAAAAAACAAGAAAACTTTTGTCCGACATAAAACAAGCAATCGGTAACTGGCGCCATTATTCAAGAATGAAGGCTCGTGACTCGGGTCATGTGACAGGTTACACGTGACTGGCGGTCCGCTAGTAATTGAAATACGAGGGCCGCCTGGCGGTCCGCTAGTCACTTCGGAGAAAATAATGGTCCTGGATGAATGAGATCAGCAATAGACACATGTACACTGTACAGTTCAGTCAGTCAATCAGTCAGCGCCTTGTGGTCTACCTGTAGCCTATTACATTATGTCCAGTGATTCACGTCTGCTATTGTTAGCGGCCTATGAGCTTCGACGCCACCAGGTAAACAGCCAGGTAGACATTATTAAATAGGCCCAAGTATCTGCGCGTAGGCCTACGAAGGTCCCGGATGTAGGTCACACGTTTTCTTTTTAACTGAGTCATTTGTAAAGCACACAAGCTATCACGTGTCTGCTGAACGGGTCTTCTGCAGTGGACAGAGGATTATTATTGGAGAAGACGAAGGCTAGATGTTGACTAGAGACAAACGAAGCTGTGACTGTCATTTGGCGTCTTTCATGGTCATCCATCCAGACGAGCAGCGACATTCAATCTGTCAGGACCGTCAACACGACTCACCTGCTGCTCTGCTCTGCTCGTCTGCTCATCTGCTCATGCTGTTATGAGGTGAGTGGACGGACGGACCATGATGAGTGGACGAACGGTAGAACACAACCGACGTTGACATAACTGTTGTATAAACTGAGAGAATAATTATTATGTTTAGATGCATAATGTTTGGCACAGATCAGAGGAACATTATACATCGATCCGATTACGGCGGTTGGATTTAATCGGATCGAGTGGGAACGGATTTTGGTCTGAATTGTTCTGTTTTTCTCCTCTAATTACAGCACACACACACTCTCTCTGTCTCTGTCTCTCTGTCTCTGTCTATGTCTCTGTCTCTGTCTCTCTGTCTATGTCTCTGTCTCTATCTCTCTCTCTGTCTCTCTGTCTCTCTCTCTGTCTCTGTGTCTCTCTCTCTGTCTCTCTCTATCTCTCTGTCTGTCTGTCTGTTTGTCGGTCTCTCTCTGTGTCTCTCTATCTCTCTCTCTGTCTTTCTGTCTCTCTGTCTGTCTGTCGGTCTCTCTCTCTCTATCTCTTTCTGTCTGTCTGTTTGTCTGTCTGTCGGTCTCTCTCTCGTATAGGCCTATCACCATTCCCAGATTTAAAATGTGCAAGACAAAATAGACCTAGGCCTACAGAAAATACATGAAACGATACTTTTGCGAAATGCAAGGAATAGCCTATCTCAAAATGTTTGTTGCCCTAGCAGTATGACTGCCTAGAGTTCCACATAAACAAATAATGATTTTTTCTTGCACGCAGGAGGCTATATTATCAAAGCAATATGTATTTACGATAGGACAGAGGTGTGCTAGAGCAATGATGCAAATTATGCAGGCCTCTCTATCCATTTGCATAAGACAACAGTCTGAAGTGGAGGTATGCTGAGACCGCTACGATAATTAAACTGGGCGCTACTGTATTAATTTAGACCAAACCGTTGGTTTTGCTCAGTGTGCGGAGTTGACCGACAGGTAAAACGAGTAATTTAGAATCAGAATTCAATCAAGTTGTGCAAAAATTTATTCGCATTCTTGTGTAGGTTCTGAACAAAGAACAACCCATGTGGTGTGGTCCTTTCATTGCAGGACATAGGAGAGAATTCGAGAGCGACAGTCGTATCTGTATCATCCAGGAACGAGAGGCCCACTAGCTGCTGCAGATGCTTCATTCAAACCCTCTCTGGTAGCGCGGAGAGGGGAGGCATTCATTCCCCTTGACGAGGGCGGATCTAGGGATCGTCTTCGTAAGGGGTTGCACCGGCGAAAACCCTATGGTAACTAGGGTTCATCTGTTGGTCAAGTCAGCAGTGAGGGCAACGATCAAGCAATGGTTGATCTCACTGCAGTGACACTGCAGTTCATTCTCGGCCTAACTGACAATCGCAGAATTAAAAATAATAACCAGAAGATAGCCCTATTATTTTGATAGGAATGCCTCGTTCGAATACAACGTCTAAGTGTGTAACTGAACATTTCAGCTGAGGTCAACGCGTCACGTAACAGAGCACCTGCTGAATTGAAAGTGCCTTGAGTTGAAACTGAACTTGCAGATTGAGAGTGATGTGAAATTTTAAACTTTATTTAATCATATGAAAGAGGATTTCGTTATATGGATTACATGACAAGTCCTAAATTTATATAACGTCTGTTTAAGTCTGAACTAGTTGTCATTTGAATAATTTCTTTCATACAAAAGTCTCATTCTAACGAGCGTCTAATTAACGACCTATGTCACCTTTGGATGAGCAGAAGAAACTTTTGAGATTAGAGGCTAAAATGACGGACCAAGCTGAGATCAATAATAATAATAATAATAATAATAATAATAATAATAATAATAATAATAATAAGCTCTCTCAACCTTGAACCGGACATACACTTTCAAGCCATGTCGTCCGAGTGGCGCTCCAAGTTGGATTTCGATGAAGCAGGAATCATGCCAACTAATCAGCAAGCATCGTGGGACAAACCATTGTTGGAGAAAACAGCGAAGTCATTGCTTGAAAACACAACAGATGCATATAACATCGCGCGTTTGAAGGCTGTGTCATCGCCCCACGCTAGCGACTGGCTCCATGCTTTACCGATAACAGCATGTGGACTACGACTGGAAAACGAGGACGTTCGAGTGGCCGTCGGATTGCGACTTGGAGCAGCAATATGTGAACCCCACATTTGCGCCTGCGGAGCCCAGATTGACGCCAGAGGCAACCACGGCCTGTCCTGCTCTCTCGGCTTCGGTCGAATCGCTCGCCATAGCACCATCAATGACATCATACACCGCTCCCTTTCAAAAGCAGGGATACCATCCATAAAAGAACCGCCAGGACTACTACGCTCAGATGGCAGACGACCAGACGGTCTGTCCTTGATTCCATGGCGTGCGGGCCGCCATCTTGTGTGGGATGCAACTGTAATTGACACTCTTGCACCTTCATATCTCCAGGCAATGGCAACGACGGCGGGTGCGGCAGCCGAGATAGCAGCTGACAGGAAAAACAATAAATACGTCGCTCTTCTTAACACACATTTCTTTGTCCCTCTTGCCCTTGAAACCCTAGGTCCAATTTGCTATGATGGCCTAAACTTTTTGTCGGATCTAGGCCGTATCCTAACTTTGTCCTCTGGTGAACTGAGAGAGACCTGCTTTTTGCTGCAACGTCTCTCTATGACCGTTCAGCGTTTCAACTCGGTGGCCTTTCGAGGAACTTTAGCTGAGCCGGTCCCAGAGGATATATAATATTAGTTATTGCTTCCCTATTTTATTGTACTTCCTGTTTTGATGTTGTTCGTTGAAAATATTAAAAGGATAATAATAATAATAATAATAATAATAATAATAATAACAATAGTAATAATAAATAATAATGATAATGATTATTGTCGATCATTTATTAAAGCTGAAAAATACGCTGCAGGAAGATAAAGCCTAGCCTATATACACATGAAAGCGATAACAGATGATAAAAAAATTTAACAGGAATCGAATCTTAGTATAATGAGAATATCTTAATCAAGAAATTGCTTGACGTTAGGTCTACCTGAGCGCCACCTTCTTTCCGATCCAAAGTTGTTAGTTAACAAACTTATCATTAAACAAAATTAATTGCGTGTAACGGCTGGCGGAGTAGACTATGTCGAAAACACCTAAGAACACTTATCAGACTGTGATGATCTTACCAACAGCCCCCCCCCCACCACCCCCAAACAGCTCTAGTGGCTGTGAGTAAGCTGATATAGGATCTTTGTCCCAAAATCGTTTTCAACATATCAGCCAACAGTAGTCGGCGTTTACCTATAGACTGTAAACTAACGGCGGTCTTCCGTGTGTGGCTGGGTCCTGGGATAAAGTGAACAAGTCCAAAAATCGCTTTGTAACATAAGCTGATGATTCCGCGATAAAAACATTGACGACTCTGTGTGTCCTTAGTAAACGCTTTTCAATGAATCTTGGAGATAGGCTTTCCGCCTTTCCCTACTGAACCTGGAATGTTGGTTTCAAGAGCCGACGTATGGAATAGTGATTAATTGAGACGGTTGTCTGATCCCAAGTAAGATGGACTGACTCCCGTGTGGAAATTTTAATTTGACCTCCAGTGAGGCATGCATAGGCCTGCCTGTAGATATCAATTTTCAGATTAGTTGAAGGCCTAAGTGATTCTTGACATTTTGTTCCAGTTTTCAGTCACGAAAGTTTTATCTGGTTTCATGTATAGCCTACGTCTGAAGCGGCGTCGTTAGAGCAACGTGGCTGTGGAGCTTCAAACTATAGGAGATAGGAGTTCCTTGGAACTTAGGCCTACGAGGTTTAGTTGAGTAAAAAAAAAACAGCAAGTTTAAGCTTATACTTTATGGGTCTAGACGTCTTTTCTGACTGTGGTGAGACCGTTGGTACTAAGTTTATATATTCGTTATCACATACATTCATATTCGACTCATATTCAACGCGTTGAATATAATTATTGACCCTATAGTATAGGCTACGCGTTTATTCTTTAAAAACAACATTGAACAGATTTAATTTCTCTTTCTTTTAAAGTCATTTTCTTACGGGCATTATTCTTATGCGCTCTGCCACGAGTCGTATTTTCCTCGAACCTCATCAAAATGGTGGCAACAACCGCTTACCATCCTGCATGAGTCACGGGCGGATCCAGAGGGGGGGGCCAATCCGGCCTTGGCCCCCATTTAGAAATTTCTTTATTTTTGACCAGCTATTCTGGCTCGGAAAGTTGACGTGGCCCCCTATGAGTAGCTCCGCAGGCCCCTCCCCACGCACACAAGGTCCGTACGACTAAAAAAGCTCATAAACTATTTTGGCGGATAAAATGGTATATTTTTCTTGGGAATTCGAGACAAATGGCTAAAAAATAGAAAAAGGTCATCTGTTTTTTCGACGAGCAAGACGAAAATTTTCCCCTGTCCCAAGATAAAAAATGTTGGACCCCTTCGAGAATTTCTGTATCCGCCCTTGACCTGAGCTGCGTTGCTGCCGTGTATACATAAGATTCAGTGCAGTTAGTAAATAGCCATCGACTGATCGATGTAGTGTTTGTAGACCGATGATGAAAGGGAATGTGAAACCATTATAAGGTCACCCAAAACTCACTGGAGCTGCATGAATGTCTTGACCCATACTGGACAGGGATAGGCATATTCACCTTTGATAGGCATATTCACCTTTGATAGGCATATTCACCTTTGATAGGCATATTCACCTTTGATAGGCATATTCACCTTTGATAGGCATATTCACCTTTGATAGGCATATTCACCTTTGATAGGCATATTCACCTTTGATAGGCATATTCACCTTTGATAGGCATATTCGCCTTTGATAGGCATATTCACCTTTGATAGGCATATTCACCTTTGATAGGCATATTCACCTTTGTCCTGCATGCCACGTGTCGATGTTGCTGCATGCTGGACAAGTTTAAGATAGTTACATTAATTATCAGCCTACTTATCACCCATGCAGAATGCAACAGAGCGAAAGACTGGATTTAATAAAAGGTGTGAATGCTATGGAGAAGGACTTTCTCATATTCTGAAGGGCAGGTCATAAGGCCTTTCGAATTTTGTTATTCCATCCGACATGAACCAGATTTCATATTAGAATAACAGTTTGCGAAAACGCCGTATAACTGTGAATTGACGCTATATCTGCTGTATACATATTTCTATGTAGGCCTATATACAACAGATGATATAATTATGCATATAAATAAACGTTGCATAATATACCGTCACTGTCAGAGCAATCCGTAAAGAGTAGAGAAACAATGGATCCCAGACAGTGGTGTAGTCCTAAAAAATGAAGTGGGGGGACGCCTGGAAATTGAAGTGGGGGGACGCCATGGAAATTGAAGTAGAAACTGTAGCAAAAAGTGCAATCTTGCAAGAATTTTCAAAAAAGTGGGGGGACGGCGTCCCCCCGCGTCCCCGCCCCACTACACCACTGATCCCAGATAAACCGATAGCCTACTATACTAGACACTATAGCCCCATGGAGTAGCCCATTATATGCACAACTCCCTCCCTCCTTTGATCACGACAAAGTATTCGTCAATCGTGCAGCAAATTTTGGTAAAACGTTTCACGCTCATCACTGAGGATATTTACACAATATAAGTCATGTACAATTGTACAAGTCATGTACATGTATACATTGTATGCATTGTATATGCCTATGCGCGTGTTTTGCATTTTATTCTTTAATCGTTGTATGATATGCCTATTGAAACTGAAGTTATATACAAAAGTTGGTAATAAAACGGTTTAGGCTGCATGTGACTCAGACATTGAGCATTGTGGCCTATGTATGGTTTACACAAGGATACCATGGGGGTCTGATAAAATCAGACTATTGCAAACCAGGTTTATATATATATATATATATATATATATATATATATATAAAGAGAAGATTCTGTCTGTCTGTGTGTCTGTTTGACCGGGATGCATTTCCACAGTTTTTGAGCTTTTCACTCCAAACCTTCACTACTGTGTAGGTCTCGGCATGAAACACCCCAACGAGGGGTTGGCGATTCTCTACCACCATGGGGGCCTGAGTGGGGGGCGAAACTCCCAAATTTGTTCTCCCTTTTTTAGCAATTCCTCTGAAACTTTGTACCTAGACAGAGGGCCATCAGAGCCACCCGGTGGAGTGGTTGGCGAATCTCTCCCGCCATGGGGTCACGGTAGGGGTTGGTGGAGATAGGGTGGGGAGTGTGGGGGAGTGGGGGTGGGGTGGGTAGGGCGAGGGGTGGGTTGGGAGTGGGGTGGAGTGGCGTGGGGTTTGGTTGGGCAGGGGTGGGGAGGGGTGTGGGCTATGGGGGATTGGGGTGGAGGGTGGAGGGAATTTTTCCGAAAACCCTAATTTCACGGGTGGCGTACCGGTGGAGGTCGGAGTGTGGTGGGGTGTTGTGGGGGAGGGGCGTGATGCGGTGGAGGGTGGTGTGGTTGTGGCCGGGAACGGGTCGTATCCTAAATGTCCCGGGCATCGCCCGGTACCCCAGTTAGTAATGTATAATTGTATATTGTATAATTATGCTGGTGCGACCTGGTGGCTTATTGCTAACGCGTTTGCTCACGTAGCGGGCGGCTGCGAGTTCGACTCCGGGTATAACGACCTTGGGCAAGTTGTTTGCGCACACGTGCCTCTGTCACCAAGCAGTATAATTTGGTACCGGTGACACGAAACGGAGTATCCCCCCTGAAAGCTATCCGGGGGGATGAATTAATCTATCCCCTCGGATGGAATTAACCGGTCTATACTATCCGGGGGATAAACCATTCTATCCCCTTTTTTAAAATGCGCATAATAATTTTTTTTATGCTGTAATCAAAATTTAAAGTGACTCTAATTGTTTTAAGTGTCCTAAGTAATGCTCAGATAAAGGCAACTCGAATTTATTTAGTGACTCTGAGTGTTCTTAAGTGTTTTAAATATTTTAAGTGTTCTAAAAACAGGCAAAACAAATTATCTAGTAGGAATAAACATAGGCCTACCTGTTAGTGTCATTGTTCAAAACAAAGCAGATGAAAATTAATTTGCAAAACAAAATACACGCGGAAGCGGTTTTTTCGACTTTTTATTTTGGGGGGAATACAATTAAAACGGGAGATACTCTATTTCGTGACACCTGCACCAGTGCACCACCCATGCAAGCAACTTCCACCGTATAGCACTATTAGCACCATGCTGCCACCATTGCTAGACCTTCCGAGATTTTGACCTGACACCGGATCAGACCAAGCACCTGGTGACTGTTTAATTAATTGATATAGCGCCGTTGCTTAGCTGCTTACTCTTTCGTAGTTTTTTTTACAACTTTTCTGAGATTCGCTATATGTTACATAATTATATAGGTTTTAACAATCGGCAAATAAAAACTATAGACTCTATGCAACGCCTTCCACATGAATGTAGGCTACATTATACACATGAATGTGCATTGTACACATGAATTTGCAATTGTACATTGCATACATGAATGTACACTGTATGTGTATTTCCAGGTGGTAGACACGAGTGTCGCTTTAATTAGGTTCACCAATATTTTATCATCAACTAGTAGATCTATTAATAGAGCAACACACAACAGTGGCTGGTGTATGAGGTATCAGGTATTATAGGCCCACATGCACATCATTCAGACTGAATATATTATTTATGTATTCATCTAAAGTCTATTTATTAGACTGACTGCGGTTTTCATTTATTCTGAATCTGACGCTTAACTGAAGAAGTTCGCAGAAGCGGAAGAGACGAAGACGGACAGCAGCGATCATATTCATAATGAGAATGATGATATAGTATCTATCTAATATATATAAGCCTAGTATATAATATATAATATATGTAGTGTATAATATATATAGTATAATATTTATATAGTATATAATATATAAGTATATAATATATGATATAATATATAGTATATAATATATATAGGCCTACATAGTATATAACATATATATAGTGTATAATATATATAGTATATAATATATACTGGGTTTTATAGTAGACGATTGAAATGATGAATCTGTGTTGTATGCCCTTGGCCTCTGGGCCGATGTATTGCTGGCAGTTAAATTCGTTTGAAGCAACGTTTCTGAGTTTACGGGTTCACTATACGTAAGCGTCGCCTGTATGGACGATGACGCGGGTCACGATGAGTCACGTGACCACGGAGCAATCATTGTGGCTTTCTGGAATTTCCCTCAGCCACTTCTGCCGAACCTCTATTCATGGTTTAATCACCATCACCACCTTCACCACGTGCACAGCTGCCATCATAAATAAGTTGCATATCAACATAATATCTGCAGTATGTCCTGTCGTTGTTCTTCTTCTTTTCCACCTCAATGTGGGTTAGCCCCAGCCTCACTTGGTCTCGCTCTATATTTTCTGTTTTTCAGGTTTCTGCTATTGTGTTGACACGAACTCAAATAGACAGGTGTTCAGACAAGCTGCAGCGGTAACTGAATTAAGGCCTATTATCAAATGATCATTCTCCTCTGCTCTTTGCTATAAGATTTTCTTTTGACCTGCTCAACGTATTTTACCGGCAAACCTATGGTATAAATAATCATGGGATTTTATTTCAGTGCCTCAAGTCAACGTCAAAACGTGTTACACTGCATGCGTTACATACAGTTGATCTCATAGACTACATTGCACCGTGTTGCATCGTCAATCTCGTAACTTTTGACATACACCGAATAGGTATACTACAAGTAGGCCTATATATGGGGGTGTCCGGACAATTCGTCCCCGGACAATTCGTCCCGGACAATTCGTCCCGGACAATTCGTCCCGGACAATTCGTCCCCGGACAATTCGTCCCGGACAATTCGTCCCCGGACAATTCGTCCCGGACAATTCGGACCCGGACAATTCGGACCGGACAATTCGTCCCCGGACAATTCGGACCGGCTATAGCCTACTTTAGCCTCAGTCTATGCGTGACTTGTCCATTCTGGAGTAGGCCAACCTATTGCTTTCCAAATATACCTTTAATGTCATAGCCAAGTGAGGTAACGTGTTATATTATGTTTAGGCCTACATTTGCTTTGAGAACAATTAAATAATTTTCAATTTCGAATTGAATTTTAATGCGCAGCAGTATCTCCGGTCGACATCTGTATACGATAATGGTGTCCGGGACGAATTGTCCGGGGACGAATTGTCCGGTCCGAATTGTCCGGGGACGAATTGTCCGGAACGAATTGTCCGGTCCGAATTGTCCGGGGACGAATTGTCCGGTCCGAATTGTCCGGGACGAATTGTCCGGGGACGAATTGTCCGGGAACCATATATGGGTAGCTGTAGACAATTCAATAATGGTATAAGTGCCTTATATCAAAGTTTCCCAAGGTACCTGGTCATCTATTGGGGCAAAAGTTATTCAATCAAACCCTCAAGATGCAGCAATGACCATTCAGCCTCAATTGTTCACTGTGGACAGCAGCAGCTGCTGTAGCCCTAGCACCTTAAAATAATGTCTTTGAAGTCAAAGTGGACGCATTTCTCGGTTGCTTTGCTAGAAAGTTAATAAGAGGTCTATAGTCTTGGCAGGACTAAATCCGTCATAAGCACACTTGCTATGATATTATTATTGAATAAATGCGTTTGTTGTACAGAAATGCCTGAGCTGAACTGGCCATCGATCGGAGTCTGTTGGGCTTTGACAACAGCAACAACTGTTGTCTTATTCGTTGTCGTCAAAGTCGTCACCCGAACACTAAGGAAACGAAGAAAACTTCGCAAAGCAGGAGCAGGTAGGCCTATAATACGCCTATAAACCATCTGACGTGTGATATGTTCGAATGTAAAACTTAAACTATAGCGAATCTTACTTGTAATTAGCATAAGTCAGTGGATGAAAGAAACGTTGTTCAAGCAAATAATAATTAATTATGGAAACAAGAATGAAGCCATTGACCTGCATAGGCTAAATATAATTATTTTAATAAAGTCATAATTAGGCCTAGCCTACATGTAAGTATACTTGCATGCAGCTCTCTCTCTCTCTCTCCTTCTGTCTTCCCATCTCTCTGTTGATGTCTCTGTGCTTATCTGTTTGCTGTAGGCTATGTCTGTCTATACTTGGTAGTCTGTCTGTTCTCTCACTCAACTTACTGTATCGGTGTTTTACCACTGAGCGCTAAGTTGATCTGTACACAGCCTTCTTTCATTCTGCACACAAAATTAAAGGCCATCAAATCCTTCTCCATAACTCTTGTCCATAATCCTAGGTGAGCAGCTGTGTGGTCGTCTCTATCGCAGGACCGGATTAAGACATGCTCAACATGTTCGGCCGAACAGGGGCCCACACTTTAGATATATAAGCAATATGAATGTTTTTCATCATTGTTAATTCTAATAGTTAAAATGAATGCATCATCTCAGAACAAATTGTCAAATCATATGATAACTGCTGATTGTGACATATAGCCTACAACTTTTGCACATGTGCGGGCTATAATAATAGTATTTGCCTAATTGGAATTTCCATTACAAGGCAGATTGATCTTAAAATCAGTGAGAAATGCTAGTACGAGACTGTGAACTATCATTTTAATTGCTTATCTAAGCACTTCATACCTCACCCGACCGGAACTCAAGTGCTATTTGCGACGCAGTATATATGGAATGGCGTCATTGCAATTCACGCATAGGCCTACCTCTTTGTTTTACGAATCAGGTCTTCTACTGGCGTATACAGGCCAACCGTGAAATATACGCTAATTTGTAATCTGTGGCGGCACTACCGCAGTGCAAATCAGTGCACATGCCCTGTTAAAAACCCGTATCCCAGGCCGTTGACCGGCTACAAGATTTTTTTTGTCAAGAAATTATTTTGGGTATATATAAATCGCTTCTGCACTACATTGCTTTTTTAACGGGAAGTTCTTGACAAAATGTGCAATGGTTGCAAATTGTGCATTGTGCAGTTATTGAAGCAATTCTTTGCAGCTAAATGTAGTAAAAAATCATTGCAATTCGATTCGGAGTAATTTACTACGGATGATGGGAAGGAAAACAAGAGTTTGTGCAGTTCTAAAAATTCCTTTAAAGGCGTTGATGCACTGTTTACTTGTACGAATGCCCTGTCTATGCCCTGGCTATGCCCTGGCTAATCCATGGCTATGCCCTGGCTATGCCCTGGCTATGCCCTGGCTATGCCCTGGCTATACCCTGGCTATGCCCTGGCTATACCCTGGCTAATCCCTGGCTATGCCCTGGCTATGCCCATGGTAAAAAATGTTTGACCATGAATCACTTTTATATTCTAAAAACTGTGACAGATGTAGGCCTATACTATAATAACACTAATAGACTGTGTTTATTTAATCTGTCTATCATTGTCGTTGTTATCTGTCTGTCTTCCTGTCTGTCTGTCTGTCTGCCTGCGTGTGTCTGTCTCTTGGTTCACGAGACCATAGATGTGGCGTTTGGTGCATAAATGGTTCAACCATAGATCATGCATGTGTGTCTCTTCGTCTTTCTTTGTAGACCGCAATGTTTGGTCGACAGTGAGTGATAAGTCTGATGTTGGACAGACTGTTCCTCTGATGGAAGTGACCTCCTCCACTCATGCATCAAGACCAAATGGATCCTCATCCAGCAGACCAACCAGCCATCCAACTGATCGCAGGAAACGTAAGTATATATAGAACGATTAACATGACTTATAAGCCTATAGTGTCTGAAACAATAAAAATTATAGTTATCACGTGGCACTTATATATATAGGCCTATACAGCATACGCATATATAATTTAATTGCATACATAGTATTACATACACACATAATTATACAAGCAGCAAATCGAGTATAGGTTGGGAACGCCTCTAAGTAGGCTAGTCCCCTTGAAGAGGTGCTATACAAAAATTCACTTAATGAATGAATGAATGCATGAATTCGGTACATAGTTGCTTACATACATATAGCCTATGCAAACAATGCATGTATATTGTATAATTTATAGTCTATTTTCTTAGTTCCTTAAGTCCAGTATTTAATCTAGTTTCTCTGTTTTTTAGGAGGAATTCTGATTTCTGGAGGGGGGGCAGGGAAAACTTACGTTTTTGGCGGACTTTTGGTCGGTCAAAATCTCAGAAAACTATACAATTTTCGCTGCTGAAAAAACTGATGACCCTTTTTAAAAAGTCTTTCAGACAGAAAGCCTAAAATTTAAGAAATTAAAATTAAAATTTCAAATTAAAGAAACTACCTAAAATTTAGCAATATCAATCGTACCACTTTCATGTATGCCCATGCATGTATGCTTGTGAACACACAAGACCGGTCGATTTTCCTGGAGGGAATTGTAAGACATTTTAGTTTTTCTGGAGGAATGGTACATATTTACATGCATTCAACACATCGCGATTTTTCGCGGAGGAATTCTTTCCTGGGGAACTCCCCCCCCCCCAGAGACGTTTGATTAAACACTGCCCGTGCACGTTCAAGCAAATACACGCATTCACATTTCACATGCGCACATGCGTATAGGCCCATCTATCTATAATCGCTTACCTATTTGTTGCGGCTTGTCAACTTGAATTTGATTAAACGAATATGTATTTATATCCACCCATATACCAACCGACCTACATGTATATAGTACTATATACGTACATGGACGTACATTATGCTCGAACGCATACAATTGCATGAATTCATGTTTCATCATTTATGTACTGTAGAGGACGATGTGTCGCGTTGGTGCAGTGAGCATGGATTGCCCGAGTGTTTTGTCAACACTCTTCGCGAGCAGGGTTTCGAGTCAAAGTCCGCCCTTGACGCTCTTCGACCGGATGACTTGGAGGGAAACCCCGCTAACGTTCGACTGCACACCGCAGCGATGAAGGTTCAGCTGAGACAGGTCCTCAACAAACTACACGGCGGTAAGCAACACGACTATTCTAACAATCCAAACTCGAAAAGTAAGTAAGCTACATGAAAAACGTGGGGCATATAAAATTATAAATGCACGATTCTTGATTGTCTGATGCAACCAATCTATAGTACTGTTGTCGACTGTCTGTTAAAGCCTTCGTAGGCCCTATATCAATGTGGTCATAATATTCTGAAATAATCTGCCCGGTCTCATAAACAATCCATTGGCCTTCATCAGTCCGTTTCAGATACATCGATGCATCATTGCATCATTGTATCATTGTATCAATGTATCATTGTATCAATGTATCATTGTATCAATGTATCAATGTATCATTGCATCATTGTATCAATGTATCAATGTGTCATTGCATCATTCTATCAATGTGTCATTGTATCATTGCATCATTGTATCATTGTATCAATGTATCATTGTATCAATGTATTATTGTATCAATGTATCATTGTTTCAATGTATCAATGCATCATTGTATCATTGTATCGTTGTATCAATGCATCATTGTATCAGTGTTTAATGTCTATTGTTCTCATAAAATATTGAAAAAATTTCTCTAACCTTCCAACAAAAACAACTTCAAATAGGTTCATTCAAATGTCCTGCTTCATTGACAGTTTTGCCTCAGTGTCTTACTGAGGCCAGTGGTTTATGGCTATAGGTAAACAGTCGCTAGCATTAGGCATAAAATACAGTTTATTGGAAAAGCGAATTGAACATACATTGTAATTGTAATTGTAATCGTACATTTATATAGCACCCCTTCAAGAGAACTCCTAAGAGGCGCTCCCGACCTGACACCAAACCACAATCAAAGAGAATGGTTTTCAAACGCTTGCGGAAAAGGGGCAAAGAAAGACAAAGAAGTTCATTGCGGAGACTAATAGGTAACTTATTCCAGAAAGACGGACCAACCATAGCAAAGCTTCTATGTAGCACTGTGGAAGATCGAGCCCTAGGGACAACCAGGTCACCATGCATAGCAGAGCGAAGGAATCTACGGCATGGGATGGACAGCACAGGTAGGCTACGTAACCGAAATGGTTCTCCTCTGAGTATATACGATCCAATAAACGACGCCATTGAACCCTATATACTATATTCTCTACTGTACTCTCCGTCTTTCAGTCACATATAATTATGCTTTGCTCTGATTGGCTGCTTCGTTTCCTTCAGAACCGTTGCACAAAAAGCCGACTTCGTGCAGCAGAAGGAATCCAGAATTCGGTCAATCGTTGAGTGACAGTGGAATGGTCAGCGATACACACTCTCCGACCAACAGCTCAGGTTTAAAAGAAATGCAATCATAACAATCCAACAATTTGCATAGCGCTCTGCCAACCTGTGCTGTATTCGTTAGTGTAGACCTGCATCAATATTGATGTAGGCCAACGATAGGATTGTTGCATTGCAAGCAATAGTTTACTAACTCTATGAAACTGTCATTGCTTGACCCAGATTCAACTTTGTCTTCTTATTAAACGACTAACTGCCCTTCAATCAATGTCCTCGAGATATAATGCGTTAAGATCGTGGATATATATAATTTAAAAAATGCATGCATAATTATATCCACATGTTTGGTCATATATACATATATATATATATGTGTGTGTGTGTGTGTGTGTGAGTGTGTGTGTGTGTAAGATGATGCAAGACGAAGAAAGCCAGAGCATAACAGCCAGAGCTAGGGATGTGTGAAGTGTGAAAATGAAATGTATGGGTTTAACGACTCTTTTTCATATCGAAGATGATTTCAGCGTCGACTCCACGTTTATATTGCGACCGAGCCACCCGCAGTATGTAAAGATCCGACCGGGGAATCGAACCCGCTCCGCCGGTGTCACGAAATAGAGTATCCCCGTATTAATTGTATCCCCCCCAAATTAAAAAAGTCGAAAAAACCGCTTCCACGTGTATTTTCTTTTGAAAATTAATTTTCATCTGCTTTGTTTTGAACAATGACACTAACAGGTATGTTTATTCATACTAGATAATTTGTTTTGTCCTGTTTTTAGAGCACTTAAAACATTTAAAACACTTAAAAACACTCAGAGTTACTAAATAAATTCGAGTTGCCTTTACCTGAGCATTGCTTAGGACACTTAAAACAATTAGGGTCACTTTAAATTTTGATTACATCATAATTTTTTTTATTATGCTCATTTTAAAAAAAGGGGATAGAATGGTTTATCCCCCCGGATAGTCTAGACCGGTTAATTCCATCCGGGGGGATAGATTAATTCATCCTCCCGGATAGCTTTCAGGGGGGATACTCCGTTTCGTGTCACCGGCGTGGCGAGCGGGCTACAACCCACTCGGCCACACAGGATCCTTGTGTGAAGTGTTTGCGACTTCATTTAGATATAGGCCTATAAATCGTATATATATCATATATATATATATCTATGATAGGAAATAGCAGCTTACAGCACGCCTACAGCAAAATGTGCAGATCATATGATTATAGGACACATGCACTCAGAGGCTCTGAAAATGTGTCATTTTGCATAGTCGATAGGCAGATCTCCGCAACAGTATATATAGGCCTACCTAGTCCTATACATGTACGTAACCACACAATCACACGTACTTACAATGTACACTCACACATATAATTCTTCTCTTCGCATGCATATAGTTTGTGTACACACACTGTGTTCTCTTCATGCTGCTGTATCAAACCGTCTGAGTACGGCCATGCAGGGTTAGGCAAATAAGACATTACGCCACCGTAGCCCCACGCGGGGTATGTTCGTTGCCTTAATTGCAGCCGGAGGGTTGCAGGTTCGAATTCACCTCAAGTCGCCGCGTAGTGACCTTGGGCAAGTCCTTCATTCGCAATTGCTCAGCGCTTCGGCGTGAAACTTCGATGTAGTATCCGCCCTGCAGTCGGAAGCGCCTCTCATGAGTAGAATGCTTGAAGGAGCGCTATAACAAGTGCACATACAAACAAACATATAATTATTCTCTTCGCATGTATAGTTTGTATGCACGCACTGTGTTTGCTCTCTTTTCTGCTCTGCGTTACTGAGACTGCATTCGTGTTGCGTTGCTTCAGATGTCTTCCTTCCTGGACTGACAAGCATCGATGAGGTGGACAGTGGCGGCAGACGGGGTCCCCCCAGACGATCAGGAGACAGAGGAGGAGCAGGAGCAGGTAGGTTAACCCGATGGACATAATATTATGTGGCGATAGAGACAGACTGGCGGTGATGGTCAAGGGACGAATGGACGAATAGCAAAGTCTCGAGGATGTTAATGATCTGAGACCTTTCGACTGCCTTGATTTATATATACCAGATATAGGCCTACCTTGAATATAATATGCTTGGTCTACAAAGAAATCTTCAGCTCTCGCAGAAATGTAAGAATTCAGAATAAATTGTGTTCATCATCTTCGTCATCGTCATAATGACAGCACAATTTTCTAGGGCGAAGTGATTCCCATTGACCTATCTTCCCTCTACAAGTATATCTAATGCTTCATGGTCACTAGCTGCTCAAGGTTCGTACAACGCACGTATAACTTTAACCGTCACATTAAGCACCAGCCAACCCACTTGGTGGTAGCGTTAGGTTTCTGCCAGACGGACAGAGAGTGCCAGCTGGTGAACGAAGCAATTCATTTAGAGCACTTAGTTCGTCTGTTGCCATTCTCCATCTATGACCGTGAACATTAACAGAAGCGTTGAGTTCTAGTTCCGCGGTATACAGTGCTGCATGGGTTAGTAAATATTGCAGTGGATACTTTTCAGTCAGTTGGCATTCGTTCGTTCGCCTAAAGAGGAATTTATCTGAGAGGCAAATCCAAACTCATGCTGCATTGCAAAATGTGTGAGAGAATTCGCTCAATTTCTTCTTCTTTTAAGCCTACAATGTCGCAACTATAATTGTTATTAGATTGCATTGTGGTCGTAAAGGTGATGCAGCTGCAGTATTTGCAACGTGTTTCAGAAACAATTGATATCGGTGCCAAAGCCGAGAACATGGAAATATTATTGTAAAGCGTTAGATTACCGCAGGGAGGACATGGCGTCTAAAACCCGAGTCCGGGTTTTAATTATGGCTCTAAGCTATGTTGCGTCTGTAATTATTGTGTAGGAAATGGGAAAGGAGGTCAGCCCACATCGACATCATCGTATGCTTCGCACAGAACATCATCAAAAGTCAGAAATCAACAGCATTTCAATGGTGAGGCTATGGCGCATAACCAGTCTCAGTCTACATGTAGTTCAAATGCTTCATTCATGTAGCGCTCTAATAAAGACATTCCTTGGAACGGACACCAGGCGCAGCCATGTAGTAGAAGATAGTGCAGGTTTTATCCCTCATAACTTGACACGAAGTGATTAAAGCCTCAAAGTAACCGTCTAACTTAGTTACATCCGTCGTTCTTCGGTTCAAACGTTCATAACTGTAACTATTCGACCGATAACTGCTACTTCGTACTCTACATATAATTCATGGATTTCTCATGGCTAATGGTGTATAGCTTTTGTGTATGAAAGGGTGACTGTCATCGTCAATGGCACTGAATGTTGTCGTTATTTATTTTAAACTTTACCGGTTGAGCACATGACCGGTACATTGAGGTTTGAAAGCAGAAAACTTATTTGCTGCTCTTCATCAGACTGTTTTGCAATTAACATAGAATTTCAAGCTGCTCTACATTAGATATGAATGATGTGTCGTGGAGAAGCAGTTATGTTCAATGGCTGTAATGCATTAGATCAGTGGTTCACAGCCATTTTGGACTTTCGGCCCGCGGGCCACGGGTTGGGAACCACTGCATTAGATTCACTAGATTCATTGGATGCATTTATATCTCATTTTATTAGTCTTCTATCTATATTGCTATTATAATTATCAGTGTTCTTGATTATCGACCGTTATCACGTGATTGCTATTGCAGGGTTGCTGTCCGACAAAGGACTCTGGCAAATGACCGATAAGCTGGGCTTCGAGTGGCGCCACCTTGCCTCACTGCTCGGCATAACGACGCAGATGCAGGAGCAGCTGATGGAGAATCATCCGCACAAAGTGAAGAATTGCATCTACGAAATGTTGACGACGTGGAGGAACAATGCGAGTGGAAATAAGGAGCAGATCAAGGGCAAACTGCACAAGGCTTTGATTGCCGTCGAACGAAATGACATTGCACAACTGCTGCTCGATGAACAGACGCATGGCAGCGACAAGAATATCAACAGCATCAGCAGTATTATATAGATATCGATGGTTGCAATGATTATTGTTCAAATGGACAGCAGCAACGTAGGACTCGAAATGCAGAACACTCTATGGTTATTATGGCGTTCAGGTTTTCTACGAAACCTACAAACACAGGACCATGAACGACCGGTTGCTTGGTAATCTCTGGAGTTATGAGACGTCAAGTGCCCAAGGTGGTGCTCTCTCTATCTCTATTTCTCTCTATCTCTGCCTGTCTGTCGGTTTGTGTGTGTGTGTGTCTGTCTGTCTGTCTGTCTGTCTGTCTGTCACTCTTTATCTCATCAACGGTGCTCTCGATCAAAGGCCGCGAACTGTTCAATAGACTCCATCGTGGCCATCGTACGTGGCACTGCTGCGTGAAGATTGTTTTCGTACAGATGACTGAGATGCCAGCGATGTTCAGCGAATCATTGAACCAAATTTGTCACTTGTGAATTAGCCTATGACTCTTGTCATCTAACGACGGGAATTGGAGACGAAATGCGAGTCTGTGCGGAAACCCAATTGCTGCAGTATAAGTCGAACTTATATGCAGATCAGGGCTTTTTTAACGTGCAGTTCTACACAAAATGTGCAGTTGTAAAGGAATTTGCGCAGTTGTAAAAGCAGTTATGTGCAGTGAAAATCATTAGAAAAAGGTAATTGCAGCCGGTTCACTATGTAAGAACGAAGGACCTGTGCAGTGAAAAAGTAAGCAAGAAGGCGAAATAAAACAATTTTGAAATTTATGACAAAAAAATAGGTCAACAGATTTTTTCGTCGCCGGCTTGTGACATTTTTTGAAAAAATTTCCGAAACGACGACAAATTTCCGCCAAACAAAGCCGCACTAAAAAAACTTTCTTGTTGTGCAGTTCTACAAATTTGTTAGAAAAAGCCATGGTGCAGATCAAGGACAAACAGTATTGGAGGCTTTGTAATCGTTTTAATCAACAACCACATTGACCAACTGGTGACCTATCCAAACCATTGACCCATTATGTAGAAAAGGCTAAAATTGTAAACTTCATTTACTTTTAATACTTTGTGAAACAAATACGAATGCGTCTCAATGGCTGCTGTCATCTTTCGGAAGGATTAGGTTGCAGGAAAAGTGTTTCTTCGTTTCAAATCTGTGCAGATCATATTTGGGCTTAACATGAAGGAGGAGGAGGAGAAGGAGAATATGTGCCACTGATTAGCAGGTAAAGATCTCATGGGAAGAGAAATTCGTCAGAAATCTCATACGATAGACGAATATTGAAAACATGAATTGTTGTTTGTTAGGGAGACAATGAGACGTCATTTCGATATTTCGTGTATCGCGCACTTGAACTTGATGTCGCCTCTCGTCATAATACATTGTATCGCAATATATTCCAATGTACTATTGTGTGTTGTGTGTTTTTACAGAGACCATTCGCGAATAGCACGATTTTACTATAAGCTTTATGATCATTAAGAACGGCTACGGAGGCTTTGATCTTTGTCCAATGGCCATTTGCGTCGCTGCGAAGAGTCACAGCATCGAACCGATCAATTCCTTTTGCAAGTCAAGCAATGCAAGCAATCAACTAAATCAAGAGAGAGAGGCAGATTCGATATGAGCAAACAATCAGAGACAGATTTAAGCAAGCTGTCGGTCCAGGCTGTTGTTTGGAACGAAACAACAATAGGCTATACAATGCAATGAAAGCTATGTGTAGCGATTACTGCCCAAATCATTAGTAACAGAATGAAGCATTTAAATTTGAGAACTGAACGCACGGAAACAATACCGTAATGATCTATTTCTAGTATTTAGTATATTTATGTACTTTCTATGGGGTGCATTTCATTTAAAAACCATAAGATAAACGACTACATTATGTTGAATGCAGTCATGTAGGCCTACTTGTAAAAATATTATAAACATGACTTACTGAATAACAATAAAATAATGCAAATATCTCCAGCATCGTCCCAGATTTACTCCTTTTTAATCCTCTGGAAGTTACTCAGGTTCTTTACCTTGCTACCATCGCCCGGATTCGCCCCCAACCTCGTAGGCCTAACTATGACTCAGGTTTTTCTTACTGCTTTCCAACCATAGCTGGTCACTAGAAATTCGCACTGAAGCCAATAGCTAAATATCATAATAATAAATAAATATTAGGCCTATTTAGTAAGTTACATATATAGCTAAATAATTTGTGACATGAGTTAGAATACTGTTAAGCGTAGTTTATGAGTTGATCACAGAGCAGTTTGAGTATCAATCGCTTTTCTGTACGTTCACATAGTTCGTTTGAGCGTTGTCGTTAGGATGGTCAAGGCTGAGCCAGTTGAGCAGTTCGAGGTATGAGAAGACGAAGGCGCGAGTGACTGCCTGCGACTGAGAGAGATTGCCTGCCTCTGAGTGTAGACTCAGATTGAACTCTAGTCGTCGCTGGAGCTTTGCCTGCTTCCTTGCTATCTCCTGAGCCAATCGCATCGCTTCCTCTGCTGCTCTCTGCTGCTCATCAAGACGCCGTCTCCTGCAACGGAAGAACGTCATGCATGTTACAAGGCGCTAAGGCAATGCCACAAGATGCTAACGTATTATCTCATACAAGTGCGCGTTTAGTGTACGGTAATATCACAATCTATGACAAGTAGGCCTATTTGGTATTCTAACCGAGGACAGCTCTGTCAATGTCAGAACTTTAAGATCGGCGTAACCTGAAGATAATGGCGTTGTAATGGACAAGAAGACATCACAGGTTGCTATATTTGAGCTTGCTTATACAAACAAGTAGTTATAGAAAGAAAGTTAACTAAACAGCACATAGCAAACACGGTAACACCAATGATTTTCAAATTTACCGCTGATTCATGGTTTAAGAACATTTATGCAAGATGACATTTATACCATTTGTATTTAAATTACATGAACGTCAAAATTCTTCCTCTCAGAAGCTTTTCATTATGTTTTGAAAAGAGGAAGTACCTTAATAGCCTACATGTTACCTGATAATGGTAATTAAATATGGCGTATGATTGGAGACTTTCCGACACTAATGATACAACATGGTATTAGTAAATAAAAGCAAAGCCCAGGTTTCGATGACTCGGTGGTTTGTAAGGTTTGTCTATGCATGAAACATGGCCTTCCGATGAGAATCAGAAGTGAATGCCAAAGATCTGCTGTGTTCAATGAAGCCTCAAGGACTAGAAAAGGTTGTTTCGCGGTAGACACCAAGAACCACGTGGACTAACTTGGTTAAATGCTGCATGGAGAAAGAATGAGTCGATAAGATAATAAACTCCTCATCGTGAATATGGCTAAAGTTTATAATTCGTCTCTATGTATAAATTAAAAATGATGTTCGAAGACTCACTTTTCTTCCTCTTCAAGTCTTCGAAGTTTCTCCGCCTCTTCCATCTTCTTCCTCAGATATTGCTCCCTCTCCTCCGCCTCCATTTCCGCCAGCATCAACTGCTCCAGTCTCTGTCTCTCAGCTTCTTCCAGTCTAATCTTCTCTTCGAGCTCTGAACGCAGTGAAAGATACATGCATACCAGTCACCATGTATAGGAGTAATCATAGTAACCAATGAAAACAAATCAAGACAGACCTCTAGCGCCTAGATGATCTAGATGAAGATCTAGATGAAATAACATAAAAGCTGTCTAAAGTTGAGGCATACATGTGTACATTTCTGCTGCTTAACTAGAGTGCATTCATCATTCAAACTACAGTAAATGCCTATGACTTAGACGGAATGCGCTAAAAAAAAGTATGGCCTAGCGATTATAGATGACATGTTGTAAATCATCCATTACAAAAACCTGTGGATTTTTGCATTAATGAATTCCCATTCGGGTTTTACAATGACGGTGTAACTTTAAGAATGTAGGCCTACGATAAAACCATAAAATCTAAAGGTACATGTAAGTCTGTCATAAATATCATCATTAGATTAATTATGCCCCAGCTTACAATAGCATAATTATAACTATTGAACCAACTATTATAGGCTACGTATCTTTCAGAAGTCTAATTAGGTTGAACTGCATAGATAGATTACGTCAACCGATGTCAACAACTACAGTGTAATACAGCTTTTTTATGGCGGACTGTGATGATGGCACAGCACACTCTTTTGGATACATAAAGGTCTCACTTCTTTGGAACAGTCCTTCAGATTACAAATCGATTTGCTCCATGTGTAAAGTTATAACAGTGTAACAGAAAACATCTGATTACGTCACACACACACACACACACACACACACACACACACACACACACACACACACACACACACACACACACACACACACACACACACACACACACACACACACACACACACACACACACACACACACACACACACACACACACACACACACACACACACACACACACACACACACACACACACACACACACACACACACACATTGTGATGGCATTGAATGCATTACGTGTACAATATCCTATGGAATATTGCAACGTCAGTTGCTGTACCTGCTCTTATCCTGGCTTCCTCTTCTTGCTTTCGTTTCATCTCCTCTAGTTTCTTCATGTACTCGTCCTTCATTCGCCGTTCCCTCTCCGCCTCCACCTCTGCCCTTCTCTCCCTCGCCAACCGCTCCTCTTCCCGTCGTCGTCTCGATTCTTCCATGCCTTCCCTCTCCAACCTAAACACAATTATTATAATAGTACACATTTCACTGTGAACATGCAGGCATACTAAGTGGGTAATTAACTGCATGCATTCAAGCATGCCATGCAGGCATTGTGCATAATAAATTATAATAATAATAATTATGAACTTATTTTAAGTATCACTATGAAATCGATGGCAATGTGCAGAACTTGATTCAGATATAATATGTACAACAGCCTAACCGTCTGAAGGTACATGTACCTTTAGAAGTTTAGCTTAGCTCAAACTAATAAACTTCCGTCGGAATCGAGGCAACCGCCTTACTTCATAGTAAACGGTGTATTAGGCTATATTTGAAAATACAATGGTCCTGTGCGTTACTGCAATCATAATAAATATGCATGCAACTCTGCAATATTGTATCCAGACATTTTCTGAATTAAAGGCGTTTTGAGTTAACACAATATTTAAGACTTATGTGCTGCGTTGCATGTAAGCCTAACGGCATTATGTCTTTCGTCTCATTGATTCAATACTTTAGTCATCCCTGCAGGTAAAATGCAAATAGCTTAGAACTAATAACATTTCTTTACGCATACCATGTCACAGATGATCTACTCTTATTTAATATAGTGACTTTTTAGCAGTACAATCATAATGCAGACAACATTATAGTCTGTGCATAGTTGTAGCCAGACGCAACTATAGGACAATCACGTAAATAAAGTCTGATGTTATAAAATAATAACATATACCGCCTGGCTTCTTCTTTTCTGAGTCGTTCTTCTTCAAGTTCTCTGATCATTCGTTCCATTCGTTCCGCTTCTTCCTTCTCCCTTCGAAATTGTTCCTCTCGCTCTCTCCTCTTCCTCTGCACGTCCTGTCTCCTTAGTTCGGCCTTCGCCTCTCGCTGAGCCGCTCGATTCAGTTTGTTCAACCCAGTCCTAGAAGACGATGACGTGTCCTGAGTCATACACAACACATTCAATCAACCAATAAATCAATCAAAAATAAACTCGAAACATGATACAGCAATTGAATTAAAACCCAAGACATCTTATAGCACGCAGTATTTCAAACCGCCAAGAAGAAAATCTCACTATACTGATCAACAGCCACTTGGAAAATTAGTTTCTCCAGAGTTAGTCCAATGTTCAGTTCTGTTAATTAATTGTGTAACGCGCGCACTGTGAATCTGAGGCACGGATAGTCAATCCAGGAATATAATCTTCTAAATATATTTGACTTCCCTTTAAATTGTCATAATCCACCCACTCTTTAATCTGTGTTTTTATACCTACGACCCTAATACAATCAGAATATCATTGTTTCTGAAAAACTTCATATCCAGTTGAGCGACTTATAATTACAGAGACTGCATCAGTTAGCCTACCGAAAATTCGTTGGCGTCGTAATCAGTTTGCGGTGATGATTTTGTTGAATCGGCGACAGTTGCGTTGGAGATTCTACTCTGAGGCAAAATAATTGGTTCATCGTCTGACCACGTTTCACTGGAAAAGATAAAGTCCACGTCTTCAGAAGGATCTCCCACATACGGCGTTTCCATTGTCCTCTTCTGTAAGAACAATAAAACAATAGGCCTTCTCATCAGCATCTTTTTGTTTCTGATAAAGCATCTTCTATTGCTGTTGGGGCGGTCGTGATGATGATAAAGATTGTAATGATGTGTTTAGCACTACATGGCAGTTGACACTGCTTAAAAATTTATTAGCATATGTGTATAAAACTGTATATGCTTAGGCCCGACACGATTTTATATCGACCGTGTTACGAACTGAACACCGCAAAATTGTCAGTGCAAATCTGGGTGAAAACCTTCATCAACGTTAGAATGGACGCCAGGACATTTTGAGGTTACATGTATGAACCATACTAGTCAAAGATTTCATGCTCTGAAATAAGAAAGCATCCGAAGAAAGCCGCGATCTACACGTATTCTCACATAGAACTCATGGATGGCAGCATACGCTCTAATCAATAATTATAGGGCCTATAGTTGATCCTATTGCTTTGTTAATAATAATCGGCTTATGAGCAAACATAGCATGCATAGTTTTCGTGATAATGCTGGCTCTGCTAATCAAAGTCAACGCCAACACCACAACGTAAGAAACCGATTTTCTTCCTTTGATTACTTTTCTCTGATTAATAGGCTAACGATAATGCACGACTATAGAGCCATTTGAAATTCAGTTCTTACGCTGAATATCGGGAGACCTACCTTCGACCTTGCTCTTTTAGAAGGATCCTCTTTTTCATCATCTTTCTTATCTGGTTCACAGTCGACTTCCGATTGTCCTGTTGGTGTTTCACTTTCTGTTTCTCCTTTCCTCTGCTTCTTTGTTCTCTTCTTTCGCTTTGACGCGGAATTCTTCGAATGCTCTGAATAATTCAAAAGCTGACAGTTTAGATCAACTAAAAACCAAAGCTCGCAGAAGAAACTGAATTGAACCTCACGCGATAACTTTTCATCTGTAATTTCCAATCTGACATAGAACAACTCAACGCTTCATAAACTATTCACCAAGTAGTACTGCCTCGAAATGCGCAAGTAACAGATGCTAACTGATAACTGATGATGTTGACTAATTAAATGTATGATCGCAATTGAACAATGTCGGCTCGCAACACATTTTCTTCTAAGCATTTTGCTAGTCCGCCTTTTTTAATCAAAGAGTAGACCTTCTACCGTTTCCTTTAAACCATATCAAGGATAAACTTGCGTTGATTTCATTATCACTGTGCAGCTTAATGTAAGAAGTCAGTGTGTGGCACAATGTAAAATTAAAAGACTTTTCGCAACAATATCGTTGGTCACTTCGAGCACCACGACGAGCTGCCTCGTCAGAGCAATGATTTTTAAATGTTGTCGGTCTAATGCATGTATAGCTATTTAAAATGAAATGCATGTTGACATAATATTATTATTCAATAGTAAGAGTAGAGTTAAAAGCATTCGTAAATCGAAATTGTCTTAACTGAATCATAAATACGGTGACACAGGTCAATGTAGGACAGTTAACAGTTAAAAAGAAACAGACATTTCTCACCTGCTACCTCAGATGTTCCGTAAAGTTTACCAAGTTCGTTTTTGTCATCGACTTTACCTGGAATCAAATAAAAACGTCATTAATGATACTACACCTGGGCCGACTATGTCAGTGATGCGCATGTAAAAGGCATGTAAAATTAGGAAGAAATTTGAGACAATCGCTTATTCTTTATTACATGGCTCTTTCAGCAAAGTCATTGAAGGTCATAGTCTTTCAAAGAGCGTATACCAAAATTCAACAGCTAATTCCTAAACGCAATCTCAACAGTTTTCTAAGTGCTACACATATCTAAAAGCCGGGCATAAGCTTATTCATGATTGCTAGGTCATGACAGAACGGTTGTCCAGAGATGCCAATTGGAGGTTCAATAAACTATTGAACAGATTTTTACCAACTGAATTTGGTTTGTTCACACAAAAATTGCATAGAACTGGCCATAATAAAATTGATCATTGAAGGCATTGGGTCTTACTTAAAACCCATGGTAAATAACTGCATTTAGTAATTATTTTCGACAGCGAAAATGGTTGAACAACTATGACCATAGCGAAAACTAACACTTGGAATATAATAAATGAAAGGCGAAAGTTTTGGTTATTATTAACTCTAACTAAAACCAGAACTCACGAAATATTGATAGCCAGTTGTAATCAGAAATCTTGATTCAGAACATGTATAATATTCAAATGTCAAATAAAGAAGGACAACTAAAATTTCACTAGCACCAAAGCACAAAGTTACTCAAACAGTAGGCTACAGTCAGAACAAGTTGCCTTCCAGCTCATGTCCAGAATGTGAAACTTCTGGCCAAAAGGTCAAAACATAAACCTGTTCATTTCTATTTCTCCTCTAGATTAGCCAACAACAACAATATTGTATTCCAAAACATGGTATATCTGAATTCATTGTTCTTTCTCAAGTCACTACTGTTCCTAAGACAACTAACCAACAACAAATTCTTTGGCCTTCGTGGATCCTCCTACTCCTCCTCCTGTTGTTTCTTTGGAACGCTTAGACTCCACTTTCGATTTCCTCGTGTCCTTTGCCAAGGGAGACAGAGACTGAGAACTGGTTTCCGTTTTTCCAGCGCTTGTTCCTACATCGGTTTCTCTACTCTTCTCCTCATCCGTCAAGTTATTCGACAATTCCGTCTATTGCAAAAACTTTGATATTAAGATATAAAATATTGCAATGAACGAAGTGCAATGTATTGTAAAGAATGCGACTGATATAGGCCTATTTACATCGGATTTCTGTAAAGAAAAATACGCGCTTCAAATGTTGAACAAATTTAATTAAATAGAAATAAATGTCATGCAGAAAAATACGCTTAGATCTATACAAAGACAAAACATAGTCGATTTTATTATAAACACTGCTTTACTTATAATACAACAACAGATCTATATGGGACACCTAAGCGCTCATAAACTGTCACATGTATAATAGGTCCATGTTGCATCTGTTTATCCGTGTGTCAGAATTCACGTTCTCCCAGTACAATTCTGCTATAATTCATCTGCATTGTAGAATGTAATCATCAGGATTCAGTATAATTGTGTGAGATATCACTCAGATATGTTAATGTTAACTAAAGATACATTAAACTCAGACAAGTAAGAACAAAATTTATTAATAAAATTATAAAATCTTAAAATACGACAGCTGCTGTTCAGTGGAAAAGGTGCATTTTAAAAATTGAACTCTTCTTTTGTATTGCGTTGTTTTTTTTAGATCGTACCCGTTGATCTTTCTTTGTTTTGTTGAGTCCCGTTAGAACATTTACTACAAAAACAGAAATCAATAAACGCATAGATTACTCAATGAGCAAAAGACATTCAATCGGAAACTTAAACTGACGTCAGAAGTTAGATGGCCAATATGCTCTCGATTTTATGTAAGTGCAACCTACATTACCTACCGGCTTAATGTGCATGCCTTACGTAGCCTACGTTAATGGGGGGGGGGGGAAACGTAAGCGTAGGCTACTTTAGGCTACACGTAGGCCTAAGTTAAAATGTAATTGTAGTTGCACTGTTGCATGGATGGATCCAGATTTGATGAGGGCTTATGACAACAGAGGCCGTTGCCCTAAAAAATTTGTTTGGCATAATGCTGCTAACAATTTTCGATTTCCTTTGCAGCATGATCAAAATCTTTTATGGTAAAAATAATCGGTGTAGCCTACATCCATGCAAATGATCGTCTTTTGGACAAAATAAATTTTGTGGATTATCACGAGCAGCTTTTGAATGGAATGATGAAGGACATTGAAGGTAGATTCGTTGATAGACAGCAGTCATTTCATTGACAACGAGTCAGATACTAAACGGATGAGTGACGCGCACGAGCGAATAATAGTCGCTATATTATATTAATATAATTTATATTCTGATTATTGATGCCAACATACGTCAACGTACATAATAGCGCACGCGTATTGCACGTACGTTACTGAAAATAATAACATAGGCCTACGTACGGTACATACGGTCGCACTTTGCTGTTATGCTAATCGAATTTGTGATAATGTGACAGGGACCGTTGGGATCATAGGGCGGTTGACCTTTGACGAAGAAAGATCGATATCGATCCTGCCAGAGACGATAGCGGTAACCGTGTGGAAACCACGGTATA
This sequence comes from Lumbricus terrestris, assembly GCA_949752735.1. Classification (NCBI taxonomy): domain Eukaryota; kingdom Metazoa; phylum Annelida; class Clitellata; order Crassiclitellata; family Lumbricidae; genus Lumbricus; species Lumbricus terrestris. Next base: position 21,054,524 of record OX457040.1, read on the forward strand.
TATTTAACGCACAATTGCTGAGGAGCGCCATCGATGCTCTGTCGTATAGTGTGCTCCCTGTGCTTCTGAACGAGTGCACTATGATCCGCTACAGTTGTACAGTTCTAATACAGCGATTGGGTGTAGGGTGGGGGCATTTGGAAGACTCTTCTCAATGGCTATTTCATGTTATGACTATTGAAAGACTTGCGACCTTAGGCAACTATTTAGCTCACTGACGTGGTGAGGAGTAGAGTAGATCTACAGGTCAACGGGTCAGGAAGTAAAACCTCTCTGGCTTCACCCTTTAGAGACCAAGTCACGGTTTCTCTGCTTCTCTGCTTAACGCTGATTCTGCATACGATTAGGGACGTTTAAAATATGCGTTATTAGTAGAGCGGAAAGTGTCAGCACATGTGACATCCATGGCCATGTCACATTGGCTGTCACTCACCGCTCTACTACTAACTACTAAATCATCTACTACTGCTTTGGTGTGAAGCCACGGAGGTAGGCATGCTCAGTGCTTATTCTGCACACTAAACCAATGCAGTTTGTATAGAAGAAAAGAGGTCACTAGCGACGAAATAACCCTCGATATATTATTGTCTACCGTCTGAAGGGAGTGTTAATAGTTGGCTGGCCATCTTCTTATTGCCACTCCTGACAGTGATGACGCTTCTTCCGGATGCGTCATCAACGACTGTGATCTCCTTTGGATCAACGGTCCTTGTCAGAAGCGACTCCATCAGTTCCGGAGAGATGCTCGCGTCTTTGGACGACGATGCACTGAAATCTCTTCCGGACAAACGAGATACTGCAATGGAACAGCGACGAGTCATTAGGCCTACTCACTTTCTAACCAATTAAATCGAGTTAGTATTCGCTCAAATTTCTTAATTAGAATTAACATTTCTTTGAACTTGTGACTTATAATTATGGTTCCAACTCCAAAGACAAATACCTAAATATCTACTCCACTAGTGTCTGCTATCTATCATCTTCCTTTTAAAAAACAACTCCTAATGTAAACGGATTTTTACAAAAAGCTGCGAGGACCAGAGATAGAATCGAACTAACCGACATTGAGTAGGGTTCCAGTGAGCATGTCTTTATATTCAGCAACGGATTGATCAGTGGTTTCCTTATTAGTTGTGATTGTAAGATGGAGGCCATTCTCAGCTCTTGTTATCGCCTTCTACAAGTATTATACAAAACTCTTGATGAAATCACGACATTTGGCAGCGACATTTTCAGATTAAGAAACAGCTATAATATGGATTACATCCTTCAGAAACCCCGTTTAATATTTGCTGACAGTGTATATTTGATTCGATATAATTCCGAAAGTGTTTGGTAGAAATTCTAAATTTACATTAATAGATTTAAGACAGATCTTGGTCTGCTTTGTAGGATACCATAGGAGGAAAGTGAATTTTTGTAGCACCATATCTTTGTATTATAAAGTAAATAATTCATAGGTAGGCCTAGGTACTAAATGTCGTTATTAACAAGTTAGCATAGCACATCTATGGAAGACAATAGGCTGTGATGCTAAACTTTACAAATCCATCGTAAAATAGAAGCAAACGGATTGAGAAAGATGAAAATTAAGCACAGCAAACACAAATAATATAATCTTCGAAAACAACATGATGAAATTGTCCTTATATAACAACATTATACGGGTATGAAGCAAATTCGACATTTTCCACAAAGCATTTCTCCGACGTTTGATGAAGAGTCAGTCATTTAATTTAGGTGACGTTTCCTGAAATCCTAAATAGGCCTAAGTGATTTTCAACGCAATTCGGTTGAAGCGCTCAACAGGAATATTCTGACAGTTTGCACATCTGCATCTTGTCAAACAGTATTCAGATCTATTGAGATTGTGTTTTCTGGCATCACTTTTTATTCGTGAATTAGAGCTAAAAGGTGTAGACGATATCGAACCACACGGCGTGATGCATTAAAGTATCACAAATGTCCTATATATATATTTGCCAGAACATATATAATGAATGAGTATATATTGAATGAGTATATATATAGCCTATATAATGAATGAGTAGGCCAAATGGTGATGGACGACGATGATGGTTTTAGATGGGAATGAGTCGAGAGTGGGTCTTACTTGCGTTAGAATATCTTCGAGTCTACCTTCTGGCATTTTTAACTGAGTCGACATCCAAAGTTCCGCTGCTTTCTTCAGAAAATTAATGACTTTATTAAAACAGATTCTAGTATAGGTCTACGTTGATAAACACAAACGCAGCGAACAGAATTCGTTTGTCAGGAAAATGTTAGTAACAAATCAAAGTGTCAGCCAGAAAAGTGTTGCAAACAAACCAGAAAAATCTAGTCTACAGGAACGCGTTTAGATATGCTATACAGCGCAGCCATAAAGATGTCATTTTTAATTCCATTATAATAGAATATTGGAAGTCCATGTTTCTTTAGACCCTACCGTTGGATTTGCTTTACCATTGAGCATTTTGAAACATTAGGCGTATACATTCGCAGAACCTCTCTCAACCAGCGAAGGTATTATAGGCTATTGGACTGAAGCAGAGCGGCAAGTGTTGATAGCAACGACGAAAGTGCACGATTTTAAAGTAGACGAAGGGTCGGTCGTATTGTAGTCTATCAAGACTAGCACAGGAACTCTCAGAATAATGCAGGAATGTATAAAGGATTTTAACATAAATTGCAATATTTAATAAGACAGACGAGTGCAAACAATTATTTTTACTTGTTTTGGAGCCAAAGTCCTCTTATATAAATATGTTTGTCGTAGATGAGCATAGGATAGTTAGAATAAAGAGAGCTCGATATGAGCTAAATACTGTATTTCCGTGGCAAGATAAATCACCTGATAATGGTATGCTACTAAAGTAGACTTCGACGTGATGAAATTAAATTTAACACTATAGAATTTAACTTTGCATCTCTTTATGTCAGAGGAAGAAGTCAAATAACCGATAAAGAATGGCTACGTGAGGGAAGGCAGGCAAATAAAACGGAAAATAAAATGAGAGATAAAATAGAATTGTTGGACAGAAAACTTAACGAGGCAAGAAAAATAGAGTACTATAGAATGAGCAAACGTCTGAATGAAAACAAACAAGCCTTAGTTATTTAGTCAAATCATATGAGATAAGGTGAAACGTAACTTATTTTAATTCATCAAAGCATCGCCCCCCCCCCCCACACACACACACACACTTACAAAACAAACTAACAAACAACATGAACGCACCTATAACCGCTTGTAATAATAAACACACACTCGCTATCTGTAAAAGTTCTAACAAAAAAGCTTAATACAAGGGAATTATGGTTAAAGCCACATCTGTATCTAACGACAACGACGACGACGACGACAATGATGATGATGATGATGATGACGATGGTGATGGAGATTGACTTACGAGGGCGTCGTTGTTCAAATCCTGACCGGTGTCTGGGTTGCTAAGGACGAGTGATGCTAGATTTCGAGCTCCTTCTGCCAACCTCTGAATGAGAAGAGCATCTGAAGGAAAAGCGCCTTTACCATCTGAAACATCGTTACATCCAAACCATAATTATAATATAATTGCGTCATCATCGTCAACCCAGATGAAAACACAGACGAAGCCAGACACAAAGCTCTCCAACGTCTGTAGATGTCTAAAGATTTTCTGATAGACCAACCCAATGTAAAGAGTGCGGTGTGCAGCAGTTGCTGCTGGATTGGTCGTTTCAATTCTAAATTACGTTACAATTCTGACCCAAGACATCATGTCATCATGTACATCATTCACTAGTTCTACTTCATGTAGGCTACTTCGTTGGTGGCCAACCAAGAGATCATCACTTTCGGAGCATGCTACTGGTATCAATTTCGCTTGTTTCGCCAGGGCCTTGCATCGACGCTTCTAAGTCGGTCTACAGGCGGATACTAATATTGTGACCATTTTGATATATGCCCAAGAACCATTTATTTTAAATAATTAAACCAATTCACCAAAATTAGACAAGAAGTAATACAATAATAAGCTTAAGCCTGCGTGATTTTTCAAAATATACTAAAGGATTTGCAAATTTTTCTACGTTATTTTGCTAATAGGCCTATCAGATGCAAAACTTACATAATTTTCGCCATGAGCCATTTAGTGCCATCGAAACTATTGAAAGCTGGAAGAATTTTACGCTGAAGCACATTCGCGTTTGCAGTTTATTGCCATTTCAAAGATGATTAGGCTTGGTACAGCCAGCAGCATTCATCTCCAATTTGATAGTGCGGTGGCATCTATATATATATATAGGCCTGCAAGATATCGCCCGTTTAGCGACTAATGCGGTTACTTCCAAGACGTGGCGTTAACTCTTTAACGACCAAAGCGTAGTAAATGGTATGAGGAAGCCTGTAGCGTCGGTTGGTAAAGGGTTGATCTATCTCGCCAAAGACAAGGTCTTTAAAACGACTCTGGTTTCGATACAACAACAACAACAACAACAACAGCAGCAGCAACAACAACAACAGCATCGCTAAAAACTTCTTGGATGAGATTTGATTCGGTCTACTACCAAACGCCGTCTTTTTCTTCTGATCATTGTCAGCGATGGTGATCGAATGTCCGACTTGAACGACTTCTCCTCCTGGCATCATCACGATGCTGCCATCCGATGGTCCACCGACGACGCCTCTCAATGCTGCAGAACAACATCCATTAGATCTCGAATTAGACTTTAAAATGCGAACACGGTCTGCTATGTACAAGGCTTTAGTTCTACCAGCTTATTTAGGCCTGAAGTAAGGCAGCCATTCAGTTAGTCTGGCAATCTTCAATCAACTGTAAAGAGAAACACGGACTAAGAAAATTTCAAATAGAATCAAACCCATTTTCAGCAATATCACACAATCAATAAGAGCACGAAGAACTTTTGTCATATTATGCCTGTACAAAGAGACGGCTTCAGAGAATAGCCTAATGCTTTTGTTTATCAATCTTTAACGGATTAAATCTGCAGACACGAGGTCATAGATCACACAGGTCAGGTGACAAAATAGAATCGAGACGGAATTAAAAACGGTTGCGATTGGGACCTGGTTTCTGGTTGATGTTTTTCTTCTGAAGCCTCTGCGTCGATCCTCCCTTGAAGCTTCCGAAGGATCGGACACTTGAAGGACCGGAGGTTCCCTTCCAATCATCACCATCGACCGTTCGAGTGAGACCTCCGACCCTGAGAACACCGGTCAACATCTGAGACAGTTTCTCCTCATCGTCTCTCTGCTTCTTCTCGAAGAATTTGTCATCTGACTTCGGCAACGACTCTCGATCTATTCACAAGTTACACGAAAAGAGATCTTCCATCCGATAATGGAAAGCATTGATGCACGCAATATAAAAAGCATAGCATCTAAGGCACATCTAAGACACATTTGTGGGGGGGATGATGTAGCGGGTATGTTCGTTGCCTTGCAGCTGATTGTTGTTTTCGTTCAACCATCGATTAATGTCTTGTATGGTAGGCGTTGACACAATTGAAGTTGCAAAGCAATGACAATAAGCATTTTCATAATGACAATAAGCTTCTTCATAATGATCATAAGCATCTTCATAATGATCATAAGCGTCTTCATAATGATCATAAGCATTTTCATAATGATCATAAGCATCTTAATAATAATCGTAAGCATCTTCATAATGATCATAAGCATCTTCATAATGATCATAGGCATCTTCATAATGATCACAAGCATCTTCATAATGATCATAAGCATCTTCACAATGATCTTCTTCATCGTTGCTCTCCTCCTCCTCTTCCTCCTCCTCTTCCTCCTCCTCTTCCTCCTCCTCTTCCTCCTCTCCTCCTCCTCTCTCCTCCTCTTCCTCCCTCTTTCCTTCTGTTCATCGCATTTAACATTTAATGGCAGGCCTCATATCAATAACATTTCACCAATAGTTGCAAAAGTAAATGTAAAAACTCGACTTGTAATTTCCGTATTATGTTACCCTATCATTAATAATTAACAATAATATTAAATAATAATAATAATAATTAATATAGCTCATCTACCCGGCTGTGTAGTTTTAACGGTGATTATCGGTGGGAGAGGTGGAACCGCGTTGAGAGTGACTTCCCTGGATACCAGCCTCGAGTCAATAATAGGGGTCATCACGCGCACCGGATGCGCCGCCATCTTGTTCTGGCGGTTGTCGCTTTGCCCTCTGGGACCGGAAGTACCAACCGGAAGTCCTATGGAGCTTCTCCGTGAAGAAGTAATTGAGAAACTATCGTCGACTGTTGATCGATCAGACGCTGGAAAAAAACAATCAGATGAAAATAATTTTCAGATATAAAGATAACACAATAAAAACGCTTTTGTGTGGAAGAGAGATTTCGAATGAAAATTCAATCAATGAAAGTCAAATAAAGTTCAGAACAAGTTCTACAAAATGTTTATACAAACTTCATTCTCCGTGTATTGTCATCCTATTTAACCATTATGTTCTAGTCTTCTACTGCTGAGTCTGAATTTTAGTCACTGCTGCGCTTGTTCAATTAATAGCTGAGGTTTGATCTCACTTTGCTTTTCAGTCCGCAGTTAACGCTCTTATCGCCTATTCATCTGACTTTGAATAATAACTATTCAGCTCGTGAACGTCATCTTCCATTCACTGTGCTGGCTACACTTAACCTTAAGCCACATCCTTCAGTGACATTCAACGAAAGAGATAGCAGCTACTTTGTCAAGAGAACAATAGAAACCCAGTTCGGTGCTGTGTGGTACATGCAACATCCATTAAAATTCAGAGGAGATGACGTCGAGTCCATATTTCGTCGCACTTTAGGAAATGACCACTCTTCGTTTTGTTGCTGTAAATGTACGGTAGCTGCACCTTTTCATAGCACCCCTTGAATGGAAACTGACAAAAGGCGCACTCTAAGCCAGACTAAATGAAGCTACCTGGGAACAGAATATTAAGGATGCATTCTGTCAACAGAATGTCGCCACAGAGAAGGGTCAGGCATAAACGGTTTTAGACATAGACATAGACATAGACATATTTTTTATTGATCCCATCAATTCAATTGTACATGTATGTTTAACAAAGTATAGACATAATTCGCAATAAGAAAATACTCAAAGTGAATAGGTATTATAAGAGTGAGGGAGCAAATAGGCACACCAAAAGGGACAAGTCTCGCTAAGCAGGGGCCTAATTAACAAAGTGAAGTGAGAAAGTGAAAGCTGAAGGGAGTATTGGAATGCAGAGATATTACTTAACTAGGGAAAGAAAAAATTATTTAAAAAAAACTAATGTAGTTAACACTACATGAAAAACTCAGAGAAAGAACAAAATAAAAGCAAAAGCAATCAAACAATCAAATAAATCAGCATTAGCATGGGTAACCCCTCATGCTATATTAACAGAAAACATTACATAATGTATACACACGTAACAGGTGTTTAAAATGAGTTAAGTTAGTAGCCTTACGAATGTGAATCGGAATTTTATTCCATATGACAAGGCCTTGGAATTTAATAGAAAATTTCCGAACATTTGTTTTTGCAAAAATAATACTGAAGTCTCTATTACCTCTAGTGAGTCCAGGATGCAATGCAGGAGAGAAGTAAGATGCAAAGGAAGAAGGGAGGAGGTTATTGATGTATTGATACATAAATTGAGATGTCTGTTCAAATCTAATCTGCTTAATATTTAGGAGTTTATGCTCAGCAAATAAGGGACCAGTATGACAGTTAACAGTGGATTTAGTGATAACTCGTATGGCTTTTTTGTAAGGTCCTTAAAACATGGAGATGGGTATCATAGGTTGAAGTCTAAATTAAATTAGAGTAAGTAAGGTATGGATAGACTAGGGTGAAATATAGATTGATAAGCACATGAGAGGGAAGCAAGTAAGAGACTCTCTTAATAATGCCTATGCTTTTTGATTTTTTTTAACTTATTTCGTCTATATGGACTTTCCATTTTAGGTGCTGATCAATATGAACGCCAAGGAATTTTGTCGTGTTAACTTGAGGAATTACTTTATTGTCAATAAGCAGCTCATTATTTGTTATAGGTATTGGTTTTTTATTTGAGCGAAATATGATATAATTAGTTTTAGATAGATTTATATTGCAACTTGCAATATATTTTCCGTCCAGGTTTATGAAATATCCATAACCCTGCATTTTCACAACTCGCGGAAATGGATAGAGTCTCTTTAGCTCTATGATCATGAGCATAGAGTTGTTTATTCAACCATTTTATTCAACATCCATCGTTTATTATAAAAACGACCCACAAAATATTGCTGCTGCTAGTGGCATTGGACATAGGTCTATTTATAAATAAATTGGTTTTACCGTATAAATCGTCGGAGGTCGTCTGCTGGTCGCCAGGAATTTGTTTCCGTCGATTTGTGGCATTTGTAAGAGCATGCCGATCCGTTTGCGACCCCCGAATGTAAGTCTACAATTCAATTCAATTCAATTTTCGTCTAATCATCACTTCAGGCTGGCAGAGCGCAGCACGCTAGGCCTACATATAGCCTATAACTAATTTTACGAAGGTTTTATGTATAAATTCAGTTTATGTAAGCAACATAAATAAATATTGGATTTGAATTAATATTAGTAATTGATCTGTGTTTGTTGTAGCGTGTGCTAGGTCTAAAAAATGTTTTTGAACAGTACTCTAGAGATAAAGGTGCAATTATCTTTTTCCGGAAAAGAGAAACCATGAGCACGAGGATGGAGCTCATGACCACCGGAGAGGCGAGGCGGACGGAGAGAATAATTGATAGAGAACATGCAGCTTATCACTGCGTATTGCGCTAAATAGGCGTTCATCAGCTTCCTCTGTCATCTCTGCTGCACTGGAGGATTGAGATTGTAGGTATTGTCTGCGCTTCATCTTCCTCAGCAGCTGCTCAATCCGCTCCCGTTCCTCAGCGCTGCTGTAACCCCACCAGGCCGGGGAGGTATACATTAAATGGGCGATGGTGGTCATTCTGAAGACTTCTTGTAGATCAGACGCCTAAGACACGCATCGATTCTGTTCTAGTCGCCTCAGGAATAATGGATGGAGTAATCGTATGTCACTTTCTCCTCCCGAAGATGTTCGTCTCTCGGGTCTTATAGCCTAGTTGTATTGAAACACAAGTTAGTCTTTCGAGCCAATCAGAGATACTTCGAAAGACTGATCTCTGCCATCGAAATATCTCAATTCTCAACAGTTTTTGTTGTAAGATCTAAAACTTTTATATGTCGATTGAGTGCATCCTGTTGGCCTCTATGCAAGAAAATACAGTACAAGCAGGCAGATTCAGTGGCGATTTCATGTAAAGTTACCCTATTGTCAAAGTAGTTTTACCTGGTGTGCCAATCTTCGACTATGCAGTGGAAAGTAAACATTTTGCCAAGCTAGCGACGATCGTTTATTTCTTCGTGTCCTCGATGTTGACGGCAAAACATAAGATTCCGGTTTAGGAAGATGAAGTCTATGTGCAATGTTCCACGATTCGTAATGTTCCCGATGCGATTGCAGTGCTATGAGCGGCAATTCGATGGAGTCGGAAACAGTTTTCCAGGTTTTAGTCGGAGCATTTGCTCTGACATATCGACGCCCTTCCAGGCTAAGATCTTCGATGTTCATCCTCTATTTCTGAACTTTTGTCTCTTTGCTGAGACTTTCAACAACAGACGCGTTGACGAAGTGAAGTCAACGAAACTCTTAAATTAGCCTAAGTCTTGTTGCCCAAAGCCCCGCTACATGCACAGGGCCGGTAGGCTAAAAGCAACTTCCAATGTTAGATTCTAAAATTCCAGCCATTTGCTACAATTCACTTGGAACATATGAGCTGTGTAGAGTTATCGCAGTCCCAAAGGCAGTTATCAAAATTTAATCCTTGCTCTTCTTTTTATCCAGACCGATAACTATACCGAGAGTAGGCTACAGCCGGGCACGTCAGCAACGACGTTTACCCATTCAACGTGAGCACATGTCGACTTGAACAAGTTTCGTAATTAAATCCATGTTTTTGACTGTTCAGCTAACGACGACCAGAGGAGACCTCACGATGCCAGACCAACGCGAAAAGCAACAGACGAAGACGACGACGACGACGGTAAATGAATTGACCGAAACGACGCTGGCAGCAATGACTTTGCACTCAATGGCTGAGGTCGACCGCATTAGAACAACTGCCTTAGGAACCTTATCCGTCGTCCTATTTGCACTCACAATTATTCATATGCAAAGGCCAATCGCAGACCTGGCACCGGCATATGGTCCGTATTGTCACGCCTTATTTTGTACGCCGTCCTCGTAGGCGAGCTCTAGTCCATGGCTAAATAGTCAGTAGTGAAAATGACATGTCCGCCATGACAATCTAGTCATTGCCAAGGAGTCGAAAGGTAAATAAACAGACTCGATCTGATCAACTTCCCGATGATGCTTTACGTTGTGGTTGATCTATGTTGCCTACCTTAGAACTTGTCTGTCTTGGTCGGCAGCTGATGGTCACCTAGCAACCGTTGAGCAATGACACATTGTTTTCATAGCAGTTGCGATTCATAAATTCCTTCGCCCACTCTGCTATCTCAGAAAGTAGTAGTTCCAGATGCAACTCTGTCTCATTTGGCGTCCAAGCATTCTGTTGCTACATGTATGTATGAAGTCTTCGTATAAAACTTCAGTTCTGCATTTGCATTTCTGAAGTCGGTTATACGCTGTTGAGGAGTCTTAGAAGACTGTTATCATCCTACTATGGCAATCCATCGTTGAATACGTTTGCTATGTTTCAACGATTTGTTTAACGACGAAGCCTCGTAATCTATCGTCTCATTGTTCCACTTGTTTGCTAGACTCCAGCTCCATTGTCACTTCTCATCGCCACACTCGTGTCTCGACGATTGCAGCAGCAGCAGCAACGCTTTTCCATTACATTACAATCTTAACGATCGTACTTATGAAAGGCAGTAGACAGAATATCCCGTAGAGACGCCCCTCATACTGAGAATGGATTAATCCATCCTGCTTTAAACAGGGATCATAACGACGCTCTGAATTCAGATGGTCGTGGATCATCCAACAAATGATCTGTCGTTCGATGAGATCTGATTTATTACATTCAGATTCACTTCCATTATATTCTATGAAGATTGTGGCGTTTCATCTTATTTCCTTCTATATGCATATTATAGGCCTATGGATGGATGGATGGATGGATGGATGGTTGGTTGGATAGATGGCTGGATGGATGGGTGGGTGGATAGATGGATGGATGGATGGATACATGGATGGATGGATGGATGGATGGATAGATGGTTGGATGGATGGATGGATGGATGGAGGGGTGGATGGAGGGGTGGATAGATGGATACATGGATGGATGGATGGATGGATGGACGGACGGACGGACGGACGGACGGACGGACGGACGGACGGACAGACAGACAGACAGATAGATAGATAGATAGATAGATAGATAGATAGATAGATAGATAGATAGATAGATAGATAGATAGATAGATAGATAGATAGATAGATAGATAGATAGATAGATAGATAGATAGATGGATAGATAGTTTTTGTTGGCGTCATTGAGCAGCTGTGAAAATCAAAGTTGAAAATGACAGCCACTGATAAACGCTGAATGATGACAAGCTGCAACTTTAGCATCATACCAAACCTTATTGCTAATTGCTATGGTCAGTTTATAATACTATTCCTGATCAATTATTCGTGTCTAGTTGTAGGCTAAATAATCTGCAATTAGGCCTAAGTTTTGATTCTTATTCATTTGAAACATAGTAAAGTCTGCTAAAAGGAATTATAATATAGCCTATGTGTTCTTGTGAGGCATGCATCATGTCTGAACATGCTATTGAGGTTCATTTCTTCATTTTTGTCATTCGTCAGCTGCAATAATTAGCAGATTTCATAGATTGACACTATAGACTCCATAGTCCTGCGCTTAAGCGATTTAAAGGCATTGCTTTCAATTGCTAAGCGCATAGTTGCACACGGACGTTGCTAATGACAACCAGTTGCTAATGGCGCCGACATCCAATCACAAATGATTTAAAGCCATTAGGACCATTGAGACTTTGTTGGGTTACAGAAATCAACAACACATTGATTATAGTCTTAAAATAAGTGGCAGCTGTTGACACTAATGTCTCAGTGACCGGATAATAAAGGGAGGAAATTGATGACGCCTCGCAGCCACTGCAGCCTATAGCTAGGTAACAAATGGTTTGACCTATTTGCATATTTAGGGGTGGAGCAGTTACTGGTTCAGGCCCTCAAAATGTGTAACATTCGATTTTATAAAGTGATTCTGTGTATATTTTGCCACAGCATTGGGAAAACTCCAATGGAACGCCCCGAAAATGGTCCTGGCTACGCTCCTCTCTTGAAGAGAATAAATAATCTATATGCAAGTCTGTTGTACTATTGTACTTATTTACAGAACAGACCATGTGTATCATTGTGATGACAACATGAATTTGGTTATTAAATCAAACTTTTCCCTGCCTATGAAAGGCATGTTTCATTCCAATCAACTAAAATGCAAAACTGTCCATTCTAGATTCTAGAATCGCTTGATGCCATTCTGCTGATTCCATTCTAACAGAATGATTGCATCGATTTCCATTCGACTAATGAAACTACTTCAAGTTAGCTTGTACATAAATAGAATACATCCAGATTGAATGAATCACTTGACTGGGAATAGACAACAGAATGGCCTTTTGAATGGCTTTTATTGCATGCACGATTGCACGTATGCGGATACCCCTTTAGAGCGGGTCTGCATCTGTTCAAAGGTCTAATTAATTAAAGATATGATTTAATAGTATTTAGCTGTTCAAAGTGCTCTGAATTGAATATCAGAAATATGATCAGCATAGATTGTTCGTTTTGAACTAATAATATCGACTTATTGAAACAACAACGGTGCAGGTCTCAAGATGGCGGCACATAATTGATCTGGGTCGAAATTAGCAGCGCTCACCGAGCCCCACAGTCATGCATGCACCATTCTCCCTCGGAGCGCCGTTCGAGCCACCGAACCATAGGTGCCACTCGACGGCGTAGATGTCCGATGTGTACGCCTTGTCGTGGCGGGGGAGCTTCAGCCGACTTCAACATCTACGGAGACCGGGGTCGGTGACCAAGTACACAAGGGCAAAAACCCTCGAAGCGTCGTTCGAGCACCGACACACAGGTTCACTCGTCGACGTGAACGTCCGATGCGTACGCCATTTGGCGAGGGAGAAGAACGCAAGGGCAACAATACCTCCGCCGCTGGGAGTCCAGGCTTTGCACGTCAGCTGCATAGTGTCTGCCAGTGCCAGTCCCAAGCCTGGAAGAAGTGAGGAGGGCGTCGCTAACGGTCTTTGTTACCATACAGTGGACGTTAAACAGATGCATGATGATGATGATGATGCATGCACCATTGGATGCGGCGCGACATGGAAGAATCGCCACCAGCAATAGAATCGCCACCAGCGATAGAAATCGTCAAAGTGCTTAAATAAACCAATTAGAACTGGACAGAAGAAGTTGATAAGCTCGAGGTTTATTTTTTCATGTGAATTTTTTGGAAATTCCAACATATGATAAGGTGAGGTATTATAAGGTATAATACAAGGCGGAATCCACGATGAAAGCTCTTGCGATGTAAACGTAACCAGGCAAAAGCATGCATGATCCGCATGTAGACTTGCAGCTGGAACAGAAAATAAATTGTAGGCCTAGAAGGAACGAACATTTAATTATGTCGTTTTCTTCTTACCGTAACAGCCTCCATCATGTTGACTCGGTTCAAAGCTTTGATAGACTTCTGTGATGATCCTCCATTCGACTCATCTTTCTCCTCCTCCGCACTTTCTATCACAGCCGGAAATGTTATGTTCTACACGAAAAACATACAGTTAAAAGATTGCAAAGCTTTAAATCTGCTATTGATGATTGATGAAAACAGCAAATCCAAAAGTAGCCTAACCGATCATAAACCAAATCCAAAAGTAGCCTAACCGATCATGAGCCTCACTCTCTGTTCTCAGTTCGTGAGAGTGTTCAATCTACTTTTAATTGCATTGCTTCATCTTTCTTTGGTTCCGATATCCAGACGTAAAGCTTCATTGTGCTTCAGGAGAAAGACAGGACCAAGTTGGCTGAGTTCAAAGACCGAGACCAAGGCCAAGACAGTGGATACCAGACCAAACCTTGACACAAGTTTCATGACTTAGGCTTTCGGCATTTAGTCCATAAGGCAGCAGAGATGGCTGAATACTCTTCTATAAATGAGCTGAAGTCGCAGATATAAGATGAATAGAGGCGAGAAAATCTTAAACTTCTTGTTTTCCGCTCCAAATGCCCGAGACTTTAGGCTCAATACAATAATTTCAAAAAGTCGAGAAATGACTACGAGACCAAGACCGAGACATGGTGGTGTGGTGGTGGTGGTTTTCATGTCTCGAGATCAAGACTAAGCCTCGAGACCATACAACTCAGTGCATATCTATTTAGCAGTATGGCATGCTGTAAGTAGGCTATGCATTTGCGAAATTTTTGTGGCTCAGTTCTCTAATCTCATTCAAACGTAGACTAAAGAGGAGAAAATTCATTTCTTCAACTTGCTAGAACGTCTTAGCAACATGATTTCCGGTTTCTTTGAGCGATCAGACAACACTCTCGTTTTTCTCACCACAGATTCTTCATTTTGGAGTTTTTCATTAAGAGCGCCCGTCGATAGATTGTGGATTATGATAACGGCGCTATATAAGTAATTGGATCAGGTATCCGAACATTTTGTGATTAGCAAATTCTTTTTCGAACTAAACTTATTTATGCTGAAACAATTCATTAGATGGTCTTGGTATGTATAATAGCAAAGTTCCGTTCTATGTCAATAGTGAAATAGAACGATCTTTAATTTATGGATGGTTACAATGGAAAGAAAATGTGAAAATATAGCACGGTGAGTAGGAACTCATTACTCGGCAGGAGTAGGAGAATTAGGTGATTTGGTAGCTTATATGATCTATAGTTATCCAAATATCCATGGCATGGTCTTTCCTGTGTGTTAGCCTGGATCTACAACAAGCAACTACAAAGCAGAGGAAGGACTGTAAAGCTCGAATTTAATCAAATTTCGTAACATAAGCTGTAATAGGCCCACTAATAACAATTATAATCATCCAACACACAACATTCAATCAAACGAATTTCAAACGTAGAACTACAACGCATAGACTTGCAGCTGACTAAGAAGTTGATACATAAAACTTTAACGATATTTCGTGTTTAGGACCAATTTCATGCGTCTTCCTATTATACCTGTTTATGTATTTCAAGAACTTGTCCAATGGCTGACTTCACCAGAATGTCTGCCAATGCGTTTTCCTTTTCCACCTGACTAAGTCGTTGATAGTTGACAGGCGTCTGAATCCCATTCTTAATCTGGACAACTTGCAGCACATCGCCTTCTTTTTCCTTTGCTCCCAATTGATCCAGAAGGAATGTCCCTTCTGAAATAATAATTATTGCGAAAGTTATTTTACCAAAGTTCTTGCCTGCCCACCATTTTCTTTGTAGTCTGCAGTTGGCAGCACAACGCGGTCCACTGCATGGTCGCTAGTAAGTTCTTATTCAAATGTCCAACACCACCATAAAATTATGATCTGAGCTGCAGGCTCATTTCTGAGGGGGGGGGGTAAGAGAATGTGCTTTATAAAGTTATCCATGAATCAATCATACATTATACATGAAATTCTATTTGATCTGTGTCGATTAAATTCGATATGCCCAAGACGACCTAAGGTAGCGTAATGTCATCTTATTTTTATATGTTCGGGTCACAGTTCATCTATGTTGGCTTAGTGCCGACTATAGAGTCTAGACACGTGGCCTAGGGTAGCTTTCAATCAACCGTTACGGTTGACCTAACATTTTTGCGCCCAGGCTACAGTTTGTCATTTCATTGTTTTACATGCAGGTGGCATTTTGTGTACGATAGGTCTACAATATAATTATTATAAAGGCACGTAAACTATTGACGTCCTTGTGGCAAGCTTGGGCAAAGAGGGTCCGACTAAGAAAATAATAGCAAATAATCAGCATGTTGGTCAATTTGGTAATGTTTCGACGATTGGAATTTCAGATGAAGAGGTCCGACTTGCTATCTGCCGTTATCTAAATGCATTGTGCAACATTTATGGTCGCGAGAAAGCATTCTCAAATCGATGGTCTTGACAGGTTGATATACGACAAGAATATTGATGGGACTAATTGCAGTGAGTTCTGAAGAGTGTTAAGACGAGACGGACGTTGTCCCTACCAAGTGTTTACCAAGCAAAGCAATTCAAATAAGTGAACTCTGAACTCGTTGAGCGCAACAGAAAACAAAACAGAGAAGAAACTTTACACGTTTCCATTTTAACCACAGAATACAACGCATCTACAGCAGGTGCAGCAATTTCTCACGTCGATATACATATATCTACGTACATGCATAGCAAATTTGTCTGTTTAATTTTAAATTGACTTAACTTTAATTTGACATAGTCATAAATTGACTTAACCTTAATTTGACATAACCTTAAATCGATTTGACCTAAATTTGGTATCGTTCTTTTACCTGGTGATTGTTCTTGGTATTCTTCTTCGCTAATTTATTTAGTCATTGTTTTTATACCATGCCTTCGTTTGATCCGTCGCCATTTATCCCCCTCTGCTTGTCTTCCTGCATTTCCTCAGTAAAGACCACTTGGCTGTTAGGCCTATTACTTAATGATCAGAACATAAACTTATCATTCTGAATGGTTTTATCAACAATCTGTTGCTGTGAACAACTAACTCGAGTATTTAACCAAGAAAACGTGGCATTCGACCGTGTTGAACCTGTCCTTCTGGCTTTCTCTTGTATACATGCTCCACTGTAAAACTATACAGATAACTCAGAATAGGATTTGAATAAGGTGACTACTCATTAATGTGTTCGTCTTTGCCGTAACGTCCTCTGTTTTGACATCAATGCGGATGCACCATAATATGTTACCATGAGTGTCCATTCATACCACACCTTAAAGTATTTGATCTGTCTTTGTCTAACCCAGTAATTCCCAACCTTTTTTTTACTTAAGGGCCACTTTCTCTAAGTTTGTGGACACGAGGGCCACTTTTTCTTAGTTGAAGGACATTAGGAGGTCACAAGGCAAAAATTTAATTAACTAAAAGCATATAAAATTGTTAAAATTGATTAAAAATAGAATGTTTTATGTTATTTATAGGCGTCAAAATAAAATAATTTGTTATAGAAAATAATTTTGTGTTCTACCCTGTCCTAATCGTCATTTTTCATATATTTTTGTTAATTCTCTGAGAGACGAGGGCCATTTTTTAGGCCTTTTGGCCCACGAGCCACGGGTTGGGAACCGCTGGTCTAACCCTATGTGGATAAACACAACCAATCATCGATCTCAAATGACCATAGAGTATACTCAGGTGAAAAGTGATGCGGCGCTGTACCTGGTCCATCACTGAAGAAGCTGAATCCGCTGAAGACACCTGGTCCTGTCAGCATCTGCCGCAGAATCCGATAAGGAGCAGGTGCGTGCGACAAGTCATCGTCAATTCGACGTCGAAGATGCGGAATCAGAGAATTCGATGTGAACAGAGACTTCTCACTGACGAAACCTTCCAACACAACAATTATTATCAAATCAATTGGCATTAAAGCATCAAATTATATTTAACTGGTATAACATTCACTTAAATGATATCCGATACATACATCGGTATCACTTCAAATCACACCAATGTCTGCCAGACTATCGTGACAAGGACGTAGCAAGAGGGTGTTTTGGGCGTTTGATCACCCCGAAATGAAATAATGTAAAAATGAAATAATGCATTTACTGGCACTTGATGTAGGAACTACAATGTGTAATGTAGGCCTATCATGTAACGTATTGTGTAATGTAATTTGTCCGTCCAGAACCCGCTATAATTTTTATGAGCTCACGACGCTCCTCCAAACTCTTCAGTCAGTTGATTCGGTTGCTTGTGGGTTTGCTCCTCACGATTGAGTAAACATCCCCCAAATAAAATCCTGGCCACGGTCTTGTATCGTGACGATGATTATATCATTGATTATAATATTTATCATTATATAAAAATTATGTTTACTTTATATTGATTATTGAGAATGGCACGCCGGGTATGAAACTATCAGGACAAGTTTACCAATCACGTAATAGTGACACCATGAGATAGGCCTACAAAGACTTGAAAGACAGCCGCTGAAAAAGAATTTCAATGTAAATATCTCGTAGCTTTTGAACCATTGTAACACTTTTAGAACATCAGAACATTTTAAATGTCTGAATTTGCGTTTTTCCTCTGAGGTTGGCAAAAATTACATAAGCTTATCTTATCTTAACTTACTCTGCATCACGTTGATTATCCTCACATCAATGAATCAATCCAATGAATCGGTCGGTGGGAATATTGTTTCATTGAGAATTATTGTCTATGCATGCTTCATTAAGAATTACTGTCTATTGTTTCATTGGGAACTGTGTGTCTATTGTTTCCTTGGGAACTGTGGATCTATTGTCTACTAGGAAATATACCTTTGTCCAGCAGAGTCTCGAGAAATCCTTCGTCAAAAGCTCGAGTCAGTCTCGACAAGTAGCGCTTCGCTGAAAATCCCGGACGGATGGGACGAGGAGTTCTTTGACCTTTGATGAACTTTAGGTGAATCCCGGATTCCTGTGATTCACCCAGACACAGCAGAAGACTTTACTAGATGCGTTATTGTTAAAAAAAAGATTACTGGTTATTTTTATCACAAGCTTTAAAAAATTATAAAGCCTCCCAAAAGCTTATTTTGCTTGCTTGCCTTAAAACGTCCTATCTTGTTATTCTGCAGAATTGCGTTGTTTCTCTGAAAGCCATAGAAATAACTGCAATGTGATTGCACCAATTAATTAATTGGTCAATTGATTGACTGCTTAGGAAAGGAACAGAGACTCATAAAAGGCGCTATATAAGAATCAGACGAAGTGCTTAATGGAAAGAAATAATCGGCTGAGACTCGCCACATTTCCATAGGTAAGGATGGCGTTCGTGAGGTCTTCAAGTCTTTCCAGGTCAGGAGTGGCATCCTCTTCACCACCATCCTCCTCCGATGATCGACCACCATTCAAAGCCCTTCCCATCCTCACCCTCTTCGTCGTCTTCGACCTCATCCTCATTCGCATGGCCAAGTCCTCACTGAACAGAAGCAGTGCTCCCTTCCTCGTAGTAAACGTCTTTGGCACAGTCGTCATCGTCGTCGAAGAACCGGAAGTCCTCTCTGCCCCAAGTAGCGTCACAGCTGGAACAGACTTGGATGTTGATGATGATGTCAGGGCCGGAAGATGACCGACGCGCCTTCGACCTTTGAATCCATCATCAAAGAAGTTGAAGTAGTCCTGAAAATGAGATGAAACGTTCCAACCCAATGAAGAATTTTCTTTGATTATTATTATGAGAACAATTCTATAGAGAAACTGTTTAAAATAATGAAGACAGGCATGTTCTAGATAAAACAGAACATGTAAAATATCCCAGAATTATCAGTTTTCCACATACATTTATCAGCTAGGTGACGGTTAAATTTATGGAAATATTGTACCTCCAGGTTACTACGACCTTAATCATGAACCGCAACTGTTTTGAAATTCATAGAAACGCGCTAAGTAGACGCTGACACTTATTTCTCACCATGTCTTAAGTAGGCTACTTGTACAAAAGCAATATCGACAAGCAGAAAATGAAAGCAATAAACAAGTAAATAAAGCAATGTAATTTTTCTTGAATTTTGAACAAAATTCATCAAATGTGTGCCACATCGAATCACGTAATTTTGATCACCCGCCCGCAAATTTACAAGGAACGAAAGCGCCATAGGGAGCTTGGGTAGATGTTTAGGGCACAGCTTTGTATCGCTGCCATGTTAAATGCACTGCGTGACCTCAGATTATAAGAAGACTGGATGACTGGACTGACCTGTGGTTCGAGAAAGACGTCGATCCTTTCGTGTCCATTCTTCTTCACTTCTCCGACTCCTCGCGACAGAAGCGAAAGATGGAGCGACGACGATGACTTCTTACTGCCACCGCCATGATGATTAGCCATCGACATCGTTCTTCCTCTTCTGACGCAACACACTCACACAGGCCACAAAGACGAGAAACAACGCAAGCAACGATCGTATGAGACTAAATTGTTAAGATTGTAATCCAACGAACAGCTCTCATGATCTTCGTTTCTCAAATCAATTCGATCGAAGGCGCAAGAATTTCGAACTGAGAACAGATAATAATCATGATTAAATATTGAAAACGGTATCCTACTACAAAACCATCATCCAAATTTCTACATGATTAGATGCTTAGCGAATACTGGATGGGATTTTGTGTACAGCAAACGTAGCATTACGAGTTCATAATTATATAGTAATCCGGTGAATAAGTATTCAGACAATTTCATTTAGGTCCCTGCTGCATATCGTGAAATCAGTGCGTGTATAGGCCTACTGTTGCCGCAGTCGCGTATGATCGTTGCAATCACGAACTTGAATGTCATTAGTGAGCGGAAAAGTAGTCCAGCAACGTGACTGGTTTATTCAGATAACCTGTGCTATGAAGGAACGCTGATCTCTTTCATTACTTCTTTAATCCGCTCGTTTTCTATTCTTCGCAGAAGTAAAGATGTCGGTGAAATCAGTGTCGCTATATCCTCGCAAAAGAGCGCCTTTCAAATGCCTATGTATACATTCCGAACTCTAACTATGCGGCGTAGGTCGTGCAGTGCGCTCGCAGGCAGTGACCCCGTATTTACAAAGCAGTTGTGGAAGCCGCTTGTCAATCAGTGTTGAAATGGCGAAAATATTTTATTGGTGCTTCCGATGGCAATAACCAAAGATATATTGTTTGGCTGAGGCGTTCAGCTTAGCGATCTGCACTCATATCCTAGACGACATTTCTCAGCGCCTATCGCCCCGGATAACAGCGGCTGCCATACACGCAATGACCCTCCCTTGGTCCGACCGAATACCAGACCGGTATGTCCTCCACTGTAGATAATATTATTATAATAATGATTTAGGCCAACAGACAGTTTGACCAACGGACGAAGCCAGCGACACAGCGGCCGTCGGTCCTTCTCATTCTCATTCTCCGTCACCTTCTGCTTCTCCGATAAAGTCACACGAGAACTTGTTGAATATGCGAATCAACAAAGCATTAAAAGCAACAACAAATAGGCTGCACTGGCTAAAACACTTGTGACTCGCACTCCTATGTCGTCTCTCTGGTTTGCATGTCTTATCTCTGTCTGTCTCCCTATCTGTATGTTTATCTCATATGTCTGTCTTCTCGTTCTATCTGTCTGTCTCCCTCTCTGTCTACCATAGATTTGTCTAACCGAGTCTCTACGAATTACTGTAGGCCAACATATTATGTCTAAAAAGAGCATTTAACATTATGTCTAATATAATATAGGCTATATACAGGCGCACCCAAAGGGACACAGACGTTCGCACACACATAGGACGCAGGACCGTCTGTCTGTCCGTGTGCCTGTTTGTAAGACGAACTGATCGCCCAGTGTTAGGCCTGCGTGTCTGTTTATGTCGTCCGCTGCTAAGCAACGAAGCGACAAAGACGACGGACCCCCTACCCTACTAACTGCAAAGAGCGTTGCATGAACAGAAGACAGACAACGCCAGTCATAGACGTCTGTATCGTGGTGTAAAGAACGCAAAACATGTATACATGTACGTCCAAATACGACGACAATCGCACGTGACGGATATGTGTATGTCTTTTCGTAATTATTCCATGTGAGAACTGGAGATTTCTGTTCCAATTTAAACGAAGCTTTGCGAGGTACACCATGGTCTAATAGTCCAAGTTTTTTTTCATCATTTGGAAAACGAAATTGATCGTCTGGCCATAGAGTAACATAGGAGAACCGTGAACCAATGAAATCTACAAGCACTACATGGAGGGTATACGCATACTAAAATGCAAACTGAAACCGCTATGCATACATAATTATGCATACACTTAATTATAATGCCTATGTGATCTATTTTTAAGTCTGAATAATGATTATGTGCAGAGCTATTGAATGTGAGCATATACATAAAATACACTCTGCTCTGTCGACGGAACACTGGGCACCTGCTTGGCAAATAGTTCGGTAACGACGTTTGAAATACAAAGCTGAGAACACCACGTTTAATTATATGCACACTACATACACCGTATATGTGTTGTTGAGGGCATGCACTACACGAATCATAAATTATATGATAATGCATATCTATGTGCGCATGTAGACCTACGTGAATATATCCTATGCATAGCCTACGTGTACAGGCTTACATAGGCCTATGTGGCGTATAGCCTACGCATGCACTTGCCAGTTCGTGATTGTTCGAAAAATGCTAATTCATGGCTGCGTGTTTCGTCTGAAAGGACCGAATAGGCTATGTTAGACAAAAATCCTGAAACTTCGACTTGATCCTTGTTTCATCTCACTTCCATTTCATTCTGACAATAACTATTTTATCTGCGGATCAGATCCAATGACGGAAAATACTTTCTCTTCAATAATCATTCATGCAGTTAAAGGAATATTATTTTATAAATCTCTTTCCTTAAACTCGAGCTCGGGTCGTCCATAGCCAACAGGTTTTTTTAAATTTTAGCATACTACTACTACTACTACTACTACTACTACTACTACTACTACTACTACTACTACTACTACTACTACTACCACTACCACTACCACTACCACTACCACTACCACTACCACTACCACTACCACTACCACTACCACTACCACTACCACTACCACTACCACTACCACTACCACTACCACTACTACTACTACTACTACTACTACTACTACTACTACTACTACTAATAATAATAATAATAATAATAGTAGCCTAATAGTAATAATAATAATTAATTACAATGGTTTCGGCCAGAGGTTCACATGGTCTCTCTTGCTCACTTGGCTTCGACAGACAAGCTAGACATTCCTCAGTAGACGAAATTGTGCTTCGCAGCCTCATCATGGCAGGTGTCACAAAATAGAGTATCCTCCGTATTAATTGTATCCCCCAAATAAAAAAAAAGTCGAAAAAACCGCTTCTGCGTGTATTTCTTTTTGCAAATAAATTTTCATCTGCTTTGTTTTGAACAATGACACCAACAGGTATATTTATTCCTACTAGATAATTTGTTTTGCCCTGTTTTTAGAGCACTTAAAACATTTAAAACACTTAAAAACACTCAGAGTCACTAAATAAATTCGAGTTGCCTTTATCTGAGCATTGCTTATAGGACACTTAAAACAATTAGAGTCACTTTAAATTTTGATTGCAGCATAATTTTTTTTATTATGTGCATTTTTCAAAAAAGGGGATGGAATGGTTTATCCCCCGGGATAGTATAGTCCGGTTAATTCCATCCGGGGGATAGATTAATTCATCCCCCGGATAGCTTTCAGAGGAGACACTCCGTTTCGTGTCACCGGCATACTGTCAATCAGAGAACCAGCTGGACCTACCCGTCTGGAGGGGAAATGACTAGATGGTCAAGCCCTCATTCCATGGAAAATCGGGCGTTCTCTGATTTGTGATGTGACTATTGACGACACTCTAGAGTCTAGCACCATCACATCGTTGGGACCTAAGGACAAGGAGGGCCTGGCCTTCATCACGGAACTCGGCCAACGGTTGACACGTATAACAGAAAACCTGCAAGAAACCTTCTTCTTTTTCCAAAAGTTATCTCTTACAGTCCAGCGATTCGACGCCTCACGACGAGGACTAGAACTGCGGTATGTTTATAGAAGACAATAATTGACAATTGACCGTTAACTCCAGAGAGAACTAGAGGAAATTGATCTAGAGGAGAATTGTTTCGTTTTCTGCAATGGGTATGCCAGAGATGTAAGCATTCCTTGGAACTGTTGAATAAACTGTATCAATTGAAGTTGCAATCTCTATTTCCGAATATTGTGATTATCAGCAGGATTTTCTGTACGATTCCTGTGACAATAGATTGATTAAGCAATTGATGGATAACATTGGATATCGCGGGATATATTACTCCAAACAGCGATTATTCCAACACATTTAACTGAAAACAGTCGAGAGCTAGTGGAGTCCTCAGTAGCATTGCAACATAACGTAGCACCTTACTTTGTCACCGATGACTACATGTATATTGCACAATAGCCTATTGATAAAGAATTAATTCATTTCCTCAACGACCATTTTTATAGCGCCTTCTGTGTCGCACAAAACACACTACACACTTAAGGTCAAAGCACATTATGGGCAAGAAAACTGGACGGCGCGAATTGTTTGGTAGAGTATCATAAAACGTTGAATGGTCGCTGAAGAAAGATCAAGGTCTACTTGAACTGACGACGATGAGTGTCTCTTGCTAGCAGACATTAATGTGCGTCTGTGTGCTTTCATCTTTCAAGAGTGGATCGGTGTGTGTCTGGTTGCGAATAGCCTTCATGAGGTCGTTTGTTGGACTGTGTTTTACAATATCACTCTCTTATGATTGTATACGCGTGCATAAGAAGTGTGCATAATTAATTAGGCCTATACACCTGCACAAGAAGTGGACGCTGCAATCTGCAGACCAACTGCATGCAGTCTTCTGCAAACAGACAACATCGATCGTAACTCTGAAGGATCGGAATTATACGAAGAAGTTCAGTGGCAGCTAGCAAACAAGAACTGACGAAATAAGAAGTTGTTCTCCCAATGCCAGGATGTTTATAGGCCTACCAGTAGAGGTGTACGGTGTACACTGTACAGCGGCGTTATAAACATGCGCATAGCATGCAACTCTGAAACTATATCACATAAACTATGCCAACAATATGCAAATATCTTAAGTTATTAAAATTGCGTCGTGTTGTATCGGCCTACACGACAATACTAAACATATTTGACAATGGAATAAGAGCATGAAGTATTAATACTATTGGTACAAAACGATACATTTATATTCAGATACAGCAACACTTAGCTTTTCATAAATTATGGTGGCTCGTAGTATGGGAACAAATTAGCAAGGCAAGACTGAGTAAAAATATGCAATGCGCTTAATAAGCTGAGATCGGGATAATTTTTGCTTGTAGTCTGGCACCATTATTTCGTGAGTTGGCATTTATACTTTCTCATCGTGCTACACCTATATAAAATTACCTTATCAATTTGCAGTAACTATTGTAGGCAGTTAAAGTTATTTCTAATTTAGCCTACTATTGCTGCTACTTCCCAACTGCCATCGGTGGCTCTGCCTCATTTCAGTTGGGGAGGATGGTCAGAAGTCAGACAAAGTGACTAACATGTATCGAATGTGATATGAATGCCGCATGGCCACATTGGCCAGACCCAGCAGAGACCTTGAAGTTTTTAACAATAAATCTATTAAAGCTATTGTCACTTACTGATATAGGGCTATGCGCAGGCTAACTCAATTTTGTACAGTTCATTCAGTAAAAGTTAAACCTTTTTCATAAATAACAAAAAAGGTATCAAGAATAAAGAATTTCTTGAAAGAATATAATATTTTACGAATATGATATTCGTTGACAGTTTTAATATTTGATAATATTCGTGAATATTTGAAAATTTTAATATTCATAATATGCGAATACTCAATCTATGATTATGAGTGACATTAATCCACAACAGTTATCTTCGTCTTGTAACTTTGGTTTAATAAGTAATTGAGAAAAATTGGACCTAAGGGCATTGAAATCTTTTCAAATTTAATTTGTGAACATGAGTCCGCATAAATTTACGCTGATGATATAACACAATTAAAATCTTATCAGAGGTAAAGACCATAGATATGAACTAAATTTTATATTGTACTTCAAATATTAACTTATATAGGCCTAGGCCCAAGAAGTTTATACCAAAATAATTCACATATTTCATTACTATTACATTATTATAGAAATAAAAAACGGAGTAAAACGATTCGGAAAAACCCGAGAAACACGACGTTTTAAAAGAAAACACCTCATCCAAGAACTTCTATAGCGTCAAGATGTTCTAGGCATCAGTCAATGGCCGAATCTGTGAAAAATGGTTGTGCCAATAAAAAAAACACGGGTTAAATAGGTTGTAAGTTAAGAAGATAGTCTGAGAAGACACGATGGAAAGAGTGTTAAACGAGAAAAGGAGGAAAGGATGAGTTCTTAGTTTTACATCTGAAGGTCAGAATAGAACTTTCAGGAAGAAGTTTTGTTGGAAGAGACTAGCAACAAAGACAACACTCTTAACAACACACTTAACAGAAACCGCTTAATTGTCGATGGAATATTCAGACTGAGGAAGTCTAAGACCTCGCTGAGCATAAAAAATGTCTTTCGAAAGAATTGGGAAACTGAAGATCATAGGACTGACTGAAATGCAGAATCTTGCATACAATTAGCCTAGTTTTAAAAGCTTTTCTTTTGCATGCTATTACCTTAATTTAAATATCGGTTGCGGTGTATATATATAATATATATATAATATATATATAATATATATATATAATATATAATATATATAATATATAATATATATATATAGCCTATTTAATCGAACTCATCTCTTTCCCTCGACGAACATGTATGGACACAATATCCTTGGCGGTCCTAATAACCGCCGTAGGAGTAGACTGCTGACCGTACTCGGTCAATGGAACGTTAGGGGCCTCAACTCTATGGGCAAACTGTCGATTGTCGGCAGAGAGTTGCAAAGACTTGGTATCAGTATTTGTGGCCTGTCTGAAACTAAGTGGCCAGGCAATGGTCACTTCAATTCCGTCGAAGGTCATAAGATTCTTTACTCTGGGGGTCAAGGACCCCGCGAACATCACGGAGTGGCCATATGGCTTGACAAAACCATTGCGTCCTGCTTGACCTCCTATAACCCGATCAGCAGCAGAGTGATCTCGGCAACGATCGCCGCCTCGCCAAGAGATTTTACGATCATCCAGTGCTATGCACCAACGGTGGACGGGTCTGACGAGGAGGTCGAACAATTTTACGGAGAAATCAAACAAGTACTTGCGGAAACACCCAGTCGAAACATTATCATCGTTACAGGAGACTTTAACGCACGAGTCGGAGAAGCCGCAATGGAGGTTGAAGTTCTTGGCAAGTATGGTTACGGAGAGAGAAATGACAGAGGTCAGACGTTGATTGATTTCTGTGCGGAAAACAATTTGGTCATCGCTAACACCCGTCACCAATTGCACCCCAGGCACCGATACACGTACAAGAGTCCTGGAGATATTTATAGATCTCAAATCGACTTTATTTTGGTTTCTAGGCAATGGATCCAGTCGGTTTACAATTGCAAAACCCGACTCGACGCGGACTGTGATACCGATCACAATCTTGTTTTGCTCAAATTCAAGCTCCGTTTCAGAAAAGCTAAATCTCGTAAACTTCCCGTTTTGGATCTAGACAAATTACGTGATGTTCAGCTAAAGCATGATTATACAATTGAGGTTGACAATCGCTTCGCTGCTTTAAACTGCGTCGTGGAACCCAATCCTCCCATTGACTTATGGTCTCAACTCAAAACTATCATCACAGAATCAGCACAAAAGATTATTCCTAAAGATTTGGAGAAGCGAAAAAACTGGATCTCAGATGACACGTTCGCGCTTATCAAAAAGAAACGTGAGGCCAAGACGAAATCGCAGGTAGAATACAAGACCTTGCGCGGAGAAGTTCAAAGAAGACTACGGAAAGATAAACAAGCCGATCTTGATGCGCTCTGTTGTGAACTTGAAGAGAACGCAAAGCGAGGAAACAGCAGACCGGCTTATCGGACAGTCAGAAATCTCACCAGACCGTTCCAGGCGCGAAAAACAGCCATTAAAGACATATCCGGGAAGAAATTAGTTGATCCGATGAAGGTCAATGAACGCTGGAAGGAGTATTGTGAGGGACTTTATACAGGCAATGAAGACGAGATAACGTTCGACATCCCGGAAAGAGAACCACCACCACTACGTGAAGAAATCGAACGCGCGTTGCTCAAAGCTTCTTTACACAAAGCTTCGGGGCCAGATGGCGTTGCAACCGAGCTCCTTAGATTTGGTGGTGATATGACTCTTACAGCGTTACATAAAATCTGTACTGAGGTCTGGATTTCAGGAGTTTGGCCCGATGACTGGACGCAATCGGTTTTTATCCCTTTACCGAAAAAAGGTGACCTACTGTGTTGTGAGAACTACAGAACCATCGCGCTGGTTTCTCATGCCAGCAAAATTCTCCTCAGAGTCATTCTAGAGCGCATCCAAACCAAGCTTGACAATGAATTGGCTCCTGAACAGGCCGGCTTCAGACCTAAACGAGGCACGCGAGATCAGATCACGAACCTTCGAATCATCATGGAAAAGGCAAATGAGAGAAACCAGCCTCTCTACTTTTGCTTCATCGACTTTACGAAAGCGTTCGATATGGTGCAACACGGTCAACTATGGTTGACCATGCTAGATATGGGTTTTCCTCCACAGCTTGTCCAACTGCTGAGGAACCTCTACAAACAACAACGCGCGGCCGTAAGAACAGATAACACCACCTCTGAATGGTTCCGCGTCAAGAAAGGCGTTCGACAAGGTTGCAACATCTCTCCTTGCCTATTTAACATCCTAGCGGAACAAGTGATGCGTAAGGCGCTTGACGGGTTCATGGGGGGCTTCAGAATTGGTGGTAGGATCATCAGTAATCTTCGATATGCTGATGACATCCTCTTGATCGCTACATCATCAAAGGAACTCCAGGAGCTCGTCAGTCGAGTCGAAGCCGCTGCCGACGAGTATGGTTTAAAGATAAATACTTCAAAGACGAAAGTTATGACCATCATCGATGAGGTCCTTGAGGTTTTCGTCGCAGGCGTTGGTCTCAAACAGGTTGATGACTTTACATATCTAGGCAGCAAAATCTCAAGTGATGCCAAGTGCTCAGGCGATGTTAAGTCCAGGCTGGCTATGGGCATGGCAGTCATGGTGAAGCTCACGAAGGTCTGGAAAAACAAATCTGTCAGCACCCAAACCAAGCTCCGATTGATGAAATCCCTGGTGTGGTCAGTCGCAACTTATGGTTGCGAATCATGGACGCTCAAAAAAGCTGAGGAAAAGCAAATTCAAATTTTTGAAAACAAATGTATTCGAAAGCTTTTGCGCATATCCTGGACGCTCAGGCTTACAACAGAGGAAGTTTATCGGCTTGCTAGAACTTCCCCCGTACTCTTGGGTTCCATCAAGGCTCGCAAACTCTCTTATTTCGGACATATCATTAGGCTCCCTCAGGATTCCTTGGAAAATGCCATCATGCTGGGTCACGTCGAGGGTTATCGACACCGTGGAAGACCGTGTATTAACTGGATAGACAACATTCTTTCCTGGTCCCACCTTTCTGGATCCTATCTTCTCGCTGCCGCACGCAATAGGCGTCAATGGAGAGCCCTAGTCCATACATGTGACCAACCGTCGCGCGGCGACGTCGGTGTTTGACATGACATGACATAGCCTATTTAAAATTATTTATATGTTGGGGGCCGAAGTGTAATCAGTAGCAGTGTCGTGGATATTTGTAAAAACAAATCAACCTGCTCATCATGATACATTCAAATCTGTTCTTGTCACTGAAACATAGCCTAAGTAGTAGGCTAAGCTCCAAAACCGAAAACATTATTAGCAACGACAGAATAAAAATGGCGCAAAGAAAGAAAAAAGAAAAAGCAATTACTTTTCAGCGCCATGCTTCTAATCCGTTTGCTTATCTACTGCCGGTAAGCTTTTTACAGGCTTAGGCTACACATGCAAAATATGTCCAATAAGTGGTTACTATTTGCTGCACGCATAGACATAGCAAGGCAAAAGGTGCGCAGTGTTTGTGGTGACTGGGCAACAGATGAATATATCCGCGTCGAATAATAATCTAGAGCAGAATGTCGAGATTTCGTATTGCTGGTCTGCTTTGACGAAAGCCGACATCGGCGGTGAACACAAATGACTTTCGGGTCATATCGAATAGAAATGAACGGACATAAAGAAAGTGCCCGACGCTGTCGATCAATTGTGCATATTATCAGCATCCAAAACCGGCCTAGGCCTAAGCGTAAGCGTATAGATTCTATGATTATTACTTGCGCAGAACAATCACGATAACCAATGTGATTTATGCGATAAGTTTTAAGACGATTCTAGAGCGTTTGTTATCGAAGGATAAAAATTGCAAGCACGTACGCCAGTATACCTAGGTCACGATTCTGCAAAGATGGCTGGTTGACAAATAATTCATTAAGCAATTACAAAATGATTTAGTCAGATATAATTTACTTTCTGTCCATTGTCAATTACAAATTAAAACCAAGCACTTCTTCTTAACTGGGCAAAGTCATTTAGCTACTCCACGGTCGCAGGCTAAGAATGCAAGAAGGAAAACAAAGGCTTAACGCAGGTGTGACAGCGCAATACAAATCGTTGTTGTCGTCTTCTTCTTCTTCCTCTTCTTCTTCTTCTTCCTCTTCTTCTTCTTCTTCCTCTTCTTCTTCTTCTTCCTTTTCTACTTCTTCTTCTTCCTCCTCTTCTTCTTCCTCCTCCTCCTCCTCTTCTTCTTCTTCTTCTTCTTCCTGTTCTTCTTCTTCTTTTTCTTCTTCTTATTCTTCTTCCTCTTCTTCCTCTTCTTCTTCTTCTTCTTCTTCTTCTTCTTCTTCTTCTTACTATTATTATTATTATTATTATTATTATTATTATTATTATTATTATTATTATTATTATTATTATTATTACGAAGTTCGAATCACAAAGGCAATTATGACATGCAAATAAACAACTAAAGAATCAGGAATGAACAGTCAATCAGATGGCAGTGGCTGCTTTTCGAATGTGCCCCTGCAGGCAACGCGTTGAATCGATGGATGCAGACAGAAAACCGTTGAAATAGGTAACTTGTCTCTTTAGGGTCTCCGGTAATTCGTGTCAGGAGACGCCCCAAATCCTTAAGTAGCTTCATTCCGTCGATGTTGATGGGGCCCATGGTCTCGAAAGCCAGCGGAACAAAGAGATAGGTGGCAGTAAGATAATTGTACTTGTCGACCTTCCTCGTAGCCGCCACTTCCGCTGCCGCACCTGCAGACAAGGATGTCGCAGGGATGTAAGATGGAGCTATCAGATCTAGAGAGTCCGGGACTCCGGGTGGTTCCTTAATATTTGGAAATCCCGCTCGTGTGAGACTCTGGCTGAATAGATCGTTTAATGAGGCGTGTCTTGCGATCCGTCCCGGACCAAGGTCACAGGAAAGACCATGTGCTCCAGTTGCTGTCACTCGAGTTCCGAGTGGGCAAGCATGAGGCTCGCAAATGCTTGTTCCCAGACGGAGACCTACCGCAATTCTGACCGCTTCGTCGTCTAGTCGTAATCCACATGAAGTCACGGGGAGGGCGAAAAGCCAGTCACCCGCGTGAGGCGCTGCGGCTGCCATAAATCGCGCTTTATGGTATGGGTCGGAAAGTGTCATGCTCAGCTCGGCAATCATCTTCTGCATTAGAGGTTTGTCCCAACTTGATTGTTTGTGAGCCACACTACTCTCTGGCAGCCCAGACTGGTTCTTAATACACCATAGATGTTTCATCAACTCAAACTGCTCGTCGATTTCGGGACAGGCATTTATTATTACTATTATCATTATCATTATTATTATCATCATTACACTGGTCAACAAGCATTTTGCTACTGGTATTCCTTGAACTGTACCTAACTAAATTTGGTGTGCTGATTCCAAGTCTGAAATCCGTTTTTGTTCAACATGTCTAGAGATTTAGTTATGAGGCTGTTCATGATTTCGTAATTGTAATTGTTGAATAAACGAAAATTGGGCTATTATTATTATTATTATTATTATTATTATTATTATTATTATTATTATTATTATTATTATATACAGTTACGATTTGGTTTTTACATAAAAAAATTAGTTTGTTTAGGGTGGCCGGTCCATGGCCCCGGGTAATCCAGACAAGGTGCCCTGGAAGGCAACGGCATTGTAGCGCTGGATAGTGATTGAAATGCTTTGGAAAAGAAAACCCGTTTCTCGTATATCTCCAGATAATTTCGACAGCCGGCGTCCAATCTCGGACACAAAGGCGAGGCCCTCGTTGTTGATTGGCCCCATTGTTTCCACGGCTAAGGGGACGAAGACGTATGTTTTCTGAAGGTCTAAGTACTTTGAAATTTTCCTTGTAGCGGCTTTCTCTGCTGCTCTCCCAGCTTCGGTCGCGTTCTCGTGGACGTACGAGGCGGCCACCGTGTCCACCACGGTCGCGTCCCAAATCAACGCCCTTCCGTTGCTCCAAGGGATGAGAGTCTGGCCGTCCCGTCTTTTCCCGTCCAACCTCGTGAGGCCCGACGGCTCCTTGATTGCCGGAGTACCAGCTCTATTTAAACCTCGGTAGACAAGGTCGTTGATTGTGCCATGTCTTGCCTGACGACCGAAACCAAGGAAGCATGAAAGACCATGCGAGCCTCTTGCTGATACAGGAGCACCACAAACACACGTGTGCGGCTCACAAATGGCCGCGCCAAGTCGGAGACCTACCGCGACTCTCACAGCCTCGTCGCTCAATCTGAGGTCGAACGCGGTCAGTGGAAGGGCGTATAGCCAGTCAGAAGCGTGTGGCGCCATTGAAGCCTTTAGACGTGCCCGATCGTATGGATCTTGTAGCTTTGACTCGATGGAAAGCACAGTCTTAAGTAGTATCGGCTTGTCCAATAAAGATTGCTTGTGGCCGGGAAATTCCGCTGGATCACTAGTCTCAGTAATCCGCATCCAGACGGACCGCGCAGAATCGGATGATTCGTCGTTAAAGTTCCAGGCCGCTCCCAAGATGAGAGACTGGATGGAGAGGGTGCCAGCGGCAGAAGCCAAAAAGGCTGGAAGTGCCAACGAAGACACCCTCCTAACTCCCAGTCCTCCTAATCTGATTGGAAGAGAGGCCTGCATCCATTGGTCGTCGGTCAACGTAATGTTAAATATCCGTTCAAGCCCTCCTCTTAGCAGCTCATCGTATTCCCATCGTATTCATCGTATTATTATTATTATTATTATTATTATTATTATTATTATTATTATTATTATTATTATTATTATTATGATTATAGTTCCTTTTAATATCTTCAACAAACAACATCAGTATAACAGGAAGTACAAATAAACTAGGGAAGCAGCGGCTATTGTTACATGGCCTCTAGAACCCGGTCAGCTAAAGTGCCTCGAAAGGCCACCGAGTTGAAGCGCTGAATCGTTATAGAGAGACGTTGCAGCAAAAAACAGGTCTCTCTCAGTATTATTATTATTATTATTATTATTATTATTATTATTATTATTATTATTATTATTATTATTATTTTTATTATTATTATTATTATTATTATTATTATTATTATTATTATTATTATTATTATTATTATTATTATTATAATTATTATTATTATTATTATTATTATTGTTATTATTATTATTATTATTATTATTATTATTATTATTGCTATTATTATTATTATTATTATTATTATTGTTATTATTATTATTATTATTATAGGCTAGTGAGCTTAGTTAATTGATTTTAAGAATAATCAAGGCATAACGAGAAAGTATCCATAGTAGGTCTAAATCTCAGTGGCAAATCTAGGCCTATATCGATTTCAACAGGTCTCATCAGAGTCGTAGGCCTACATGTATAGGCCTACTGGGAGTGAGACAACTCATGTCATCACTGAAATAAATAGTAGTGCGCTGTTTATTTCAGATGACAACTTAAAATGTAGCCTACTGCCAATAATTTCAATATTGACATTTTAAAAAATCTGTTGGTGAGGGGCACATACCCCAAGCCTCTTTTCCTGCTCGCTTCCCCCCCTTCCAATTAAGAAACCCTGAATCTTCTTCTGGACTAGCTTACATTATAGTGAGTGCCGATTGAGAGTGTTCTCAAAATTATTATTATAAGTGGAACATCTGTGGTGATCTCAAAGTTGTCTCGCTCTTTCTTGACTTACAGCTGGGAAATACAAAATGCATGACATTGCCTCTTGTGTCGTTGGAAGTCGTGAAAATGCCAACCAAAAAGAATGGCCTAAGCGAGACGAAACCATACCTGGTAAACACAACGTGGAGCAAATGTCGTTGGTTGACAGTCAGAAAGTCCTTTTCCACCACTTCACATAAAATTTGGACTCATAAAGAATTTCGTCAAGGCAATGGACAAAAAAGTGATGGTTTACAGCATCTCAGAAATAAGTTTGATCTTCAGAAAAGCGAAGCCAAACTTAAAGAGGGTATATTTATTGATCCAGAAATAAGTGAACTTGAGCGTGACAATGAGTTCACAAGTAAACTAAAGCCGAATGAGTTAGCAGCCTGGGAAGCATTCGTGTTCGGTGTCAAGAACCTTCCTGGTAATCAAAGAGTAAAAAGTATGTCGAACTTGTAGAGAAAAGGTTGACAGCATATGAGTTTATGGGTGCTAGAATGTTGTTGAAGATGCGCTTTCTACATTCTCATCTGGATTTTTAACCACCCAATCTGGGCGATTTCAGTGATGAGCATGGAAAAAGGTTCCATCAAGATATCAAGGTGATGGAAAGCAGATATCAGAGGAAGTTAAATTCCAGCATGATGGGAGACTACTGTTGGTTCTTGCAACGAAAGACAAATTTGTCTTACAAGCGCAAAATAAATGCCTGAAGCATTTCTGAATAATTTGCTTTTGCTAATTAACTAGATGTAGAGATTTGAAAAAGCATCAGTGTTCATAAACATGCATTTTGTAATACTTAATTACTTGGGTTTTTTTAACAGTTAATACATTGATCAGAGACTCTCTTGACATTAATACAAACATAAATCAGTGACAGTTTTGTTTTGAAATGTCCATTGTTTTGAAATGTCCATAAATACAATTATAATAAAAAAGGTGGCATTGCAAGTGTATTTTGTGAAAATGTTCTATGGGGGGGGGGGAGTAGGCCTACCGGTAATTTCTAGGAGGCTCCCAGTGCATCATGTGAATATACAGTGAATACATTTCCACCTAGTGATGGGTACTGAAGAAGCCTACATCGCGTTGAGGCAAGAGAAGATTTCTATGACATTCTGTAGTTTGATACGTCTTGTTTCAGTGACATTTTCTGGGAGTTCGTCAGTCGGTCGAGAAGCGTATTCCAAAGGGCGCTGAAGGTGAGATGATCATTAACCTCAATGATATCATAGGCGATCGGTTGCGTTTCATTCTTGTAGGACTCGAGGGCCAATTGTGATTCGAGTGACATCCGTTTACCCACATCGACATAGTCAATGCTATCCGGAACCTTCTTTGTCAGAAATCCAGTCACGTATACATCTTCGATCCAAAAGAACGGCGTAGACTTGGACGCTTCATAAAGTTGTTTTACAACTTGTCTCGATATGACATATGATAGTCCAGCGCAATATTGAGGATAGAATTTCAAACCAGGCAGTTCGCTCATTTCGACACACCACTTGCTGCAGGTCTTGGGGTCTCTGCCGACCAACATGAAATTCTCCGGCCATACGGTGCACATGATGACCGAAGGTTTGTGTTTGTTTTCCTTCATCAACCGAACAAACTCGAAGATGTTGATGAACGAATCATCATCCGCTTTCAAGACGTACGGTACGTGTGGACAGTAGGTTGCGACCCACTTGAGGCTCATGACCGCCTTCAGGGTAAGATTCTTGTAATCATCGACAAAGTCTCCCTGAACAATGTCTCCGTATTTATCAAACTCTTTCTTCACGTCCTGTTGTACATCGTCGCTGGCTTTTCCCATCATGAAAACAACCTTGAATTTTAGGTCCTTAAAGAGCAAAGGATTGGCCCAGGTTTTTCGGATTCGCTCCCTTCTCTCGAAATTCTTGAACGATGTATGGACATAGACAATCCAATCCAGATCCGGAGAGTCCTTGCAGATTCGCGGATTGCTAATGATCAGCGACGGCTCCAATGGATACGGATTGGTATTGGTATGAATAGGAGAGGAATTTACTGAGGACGCGGTGCCAAGCATATGATAGCTTTTTGGTGTCGTTTGCGATGCAGAATCGATCTTTTCGGCATTGGACTTGTCCTTGACGAGGTCTGATGCGTGGAACTTGAGTTGCATTAAGATGCGCAAGACTTTCATAACGAGAACTAACAGCATAAGCTTCAACATATAGTTTAACATCCGTCCACGGTTGCGGAAAGTCGCCATATCTTCAGAAGCAGCAACTACAACACGCAAGGGGTCGTCCATAAAGTACGTCACGCTATTTTTGACCCCCCTCCCCCTGTCACAAACTGTCACAAATCTCGGACCCCCCCCCTAAAGTACGTCACACTTTCGAACAATTTTTTTTAAACATAACCATTTACCTAACCCTCTAAACCCTAGGATACTATCCCTAATCCCCCTGATAGTGACGTGTGTCCCTAAACGCTTTGATAGTGACGGGAAATCAACTTTTATCTCGCCAGGCCGGGTTTTAGACACGCTTGGCGGGGCCGGGTCGGATTTTAGGTACTAAGAACAAAAAATATATAAAAGAATTTTAAAAATAAATGTGTGACGTCACACATGGCCTGACCCCCCCTCCCACCTGTCACAAACTGTCACACTTTCTTACACCCCCTCCCCCCTGGAGCGTGACGTACTTTATGGACGGCCCCCAAACAAATCTAAGGCATAATTATTATAAGCGATTATCGAACATTAAATATACTCCTGTAAGCTAATTTTGTATAACAACTAATGGTCATCTAATTATTATGCAAGAGCGTACAGGTAAGGTAGATCAGGTGACTGAGTGGCGGGAAAGTTGCTGCAGATCGGCCGTGCGCCTGAAAGCAAGAGAGACAGAGACAGAGACAGATAGATGGACAGAGCGGCTGAAGGAGGGATGTAGGCCTACGCTAAGAGTGAGATACATGTAGGCTTGTGTAGGAGAGCCAGTCGTTTGTATAAGGAGTGTAGAGAGAGAGTTAATAAGATGGCGATGTAGTCTTTAGCGTTGAGTTGTTTTGATACACATAAAATAGTCGTTGTCGTGATGTCGTTGGTGTACATTTGCCACTGCTCGATTTTGAAGAACAAAAATACGAGAAACGTGTCGTTGATTTGTGTAGAAAAGTTAAAGAACTGTAGATACCTATAACTAGCCATTAGCTACCAAAGCAAAATTAATTTAGGATAAATTTAGGCAACGCTGAACATTTGAAGAGACTGGAAAGGCGTGAGGGAATAAGTTCACAACTCCACTGAATAATACAGAGTAAAACGAAACAGATGGAATGGAGTATCTACGACAGTGAAAGGAAGTTAGACAGTCGTAACTGTATTACTCGTCCCTTGCTAACATCAGTGACACGTCATTTACGGATCTGTTTGTGAACAAAACGTTCTTATGTTTTCGTGGCTCTTCTTGGCTCACTCAAAGTAAAACGTTTGTCGGAGGTAATTACGAAACGGCAAGTTGTGTCGGCTCACATGATAAATTGCAAATGTATTCGATAAAGTATTGAAAATTTGGCGCCTAAAGTTTGTTCATATCTCGAGAGATTTTTGTCCTT
The DNA here is from genome assembly GCA_949752735.1 of Lumbricus terrestris. Classification (NCBI taxonomy): domain Eukaryota; kingdom Metazoa; phylum Annelida; class Clitellata; order Crassiclitellata; family Lumbricidae; genus Lumbricus; species Lumbricus terrestris. The sequence continues at coordinate 21,092,255 of OX457040.1, forward strand.
TCTAGTGCCTGGCCTGCTTGTACTTTGTACAACCTCGAAGAGCCATCAGACGATCTGTTGCTCCGCCGTTTTTACCACAGCCCTGCATTCATTTACCTGTTCTCGTATAAACCATTGGGCTAACGGGGGGGGGGGGAGGGGGGTGGCGGGTGAAGTGGGACGACAAACCGAAATTTCCCGGGCATATAATTATAGTCGCGTTCCTCCGCAACTAGTATCAAATGTGAGTGAAATTAATTAAACAGATTGGATAGAATCAATTTCTAGCAACTTTTGAGCGACGTCAAGAATCAGAAATCTTATGACGTTAAGAGTTTGCGGTCCTTTGTCCCGTGAAGTACATTCCAAGATTTACGATTCCTTTCTATTTCTCAATGGGTGGGACATGCATCTAAAACTCACCCATAAGGTCTGTTGTCCAACACAGTGGCCAATTGTAACATTTAACCTCCTGAGACCCGACGCCTGTACGAGGAATTTTTCAAAGGTTTTTTGATTTTTTTCTAACTAGTTTACATAAGAACAAAGTAACTACCAACAATGTTTTTGCGTGATTATTATAATTTATAAAAATATTCGATGTCCATTATAATGGACAACGGGTCTTGGTACTGTAGCGAATCTGGTCGCTACGAGCTGCCTTACTTACTTGAATAAGTGCCTCTAATTCTATTGTGAATTCGTGGGTCCTAAGTTTAGCGCAGATCGATGTTGTCATCGATATTTTTAGACTACTGCGCAGTTTCTATGCATTTTCTAATGGAAAATTCCACCACCTGTGACCGCTAGCTGGTTGGCATCGTAAGCGACCCTTTTTGGCGGCCGGAAACGAGCTGTGATTCGCTGCCTAGGCAAGTTTGGAGCGAAAAGCGTCAGTCGGGCTGAGGAAGTGAAGCGAGTAACACCTGCGCTGAAAGAAATTGCAAATTGTGGTAATCTGCGGCCGTTTCCGACTCCGGTTGATTTCTTAAACATTGAAGACGAGGTTCCTCATGAATATTGGTCACCTGCGAGTGATCGTGAATATTTTGTGGCATCGATTAAACGAAGAAACGATTTCCATGGTGAAATTTGGTCACTGGCAGAAGACGCGATAACTTTTACAAGGGAAAGAAGTGGGAGCGACTGTCCAAAATATCTGTGGAAACAGGGCCTACTACGCCATGGGGGGATGGAAGCAGACTGCTTCCAATTTGGGCCAGGGGGGAAAGGTTTTTCCCCCCCTGGGAAAAAGTCCATCTGTCATCGACTTCCTCCTGGTAAATCCCCCGAACAATCCCGTAATAACACAGGGTAAATCTTCATTTAATTTGACTTTTGCTTAACACTCACATAAATTTGTCCTTGCACTTCCATCACATTCGTACCCATCAGGGCTTGCCACATGGGGGGGGAGTAAGTAGACATCCAACTTGTGCCAGAGGGAAATCCCCCCTAATGATAGATGGGTATAAGAGATTTCCTTCTGGACTCCCTCTGTTCTACTCCTCCCCGCACACCCACGAAAATTCCCCTTGAACGTTCATCCCGCCATCTCAAGGGTATAATTATATTCATTTAGTATGACCTTTGCTTTACAGTCACATTTGCCTCTGCACGTATATGGCGCTTGCTCTCACAACTCATAATTCGACCTAATTACATTAATTGTTAACATTTTGTTAAGGTATATTGTATCTACTGAAACTGCATTGGTTTTATAATATTGCTCTCAAATAAAATGAACGATATTTTAAGAATGAATGTTAGTGATAGGAGGCAAAGAAGCAACAGCAAATTAGTAGCCTACTTTTGTTTATAGTAAAGGTTTTTAGTCTGTTTAAGTAAACATTAATCAAGCAATAAAAGCTTGGTTGCTCAACAATTGAAGTTCAAAATCAAGTAAAGCAAATAGCCTATAAATTCCTCCCTCAAACATTAAAGCACTATTGAAGTCTGTACAAATGCAAATTGCTTACACTTTTGTAGCCTACATTTGAGGGAAATGTTCGAGGGAATAGTCCTATTGAAACGCTCTGTTGGAATCCTGAGAGGAAATTACGGAGAGTGGTCCTGGGAAATGTCCATGGGACCTGTCTGGATCAGAAAATGGATGTTGCTGAGTATTGTAGGCCTACAACTGACAGTAGACTACTCAATTTGATATACCAAAAGAAATTGATATTTTACTGAATGCTGGACCTTTTCAAACTGCAGTGTTAAACGCACTGCGAACCCATAATGAGAAATGTTAGAATGTTACCATTATATTGTGCAAATTTTAAAAAATTAAATCATGGGGAGGCGACATTTTATGGTATCCTAAACCACGTTTCAGAGCATTAATTCACCTGCAATTTTGTGAATATGACAGCTTTAAGAGGTACAATTACAGCGTGCAAATCCAAAAAAGGGAAATTTTCGTGACTTTATCGTTCATAAACAGCTAGCAAACAAGAGCCTAAAACATGCGCTCTATAGTCGATGACAACAGCTAAAAATGCGTTGGTTTCTGGGGCTCCGCCCCAGACCCCGCTGGGGGAGCTCACGACGCTCCCCAGACCTCCTAGTCGCTATGGGCTTCGTGCCTTCAGCACTCACAGCTTCGCGCCTTTGGCACTCACAGCTTCGCGCCTTCGACACTTGAAATATAGACAAAAAGTTTCTGTTAGGGGGGGAATGCTTCCACCTCTCAGGGGGGGGATAGTAGGCCCTGTGTGGAAACAGGGAAGTATCGCCACGCTAATTTCTGAGTTCGAACCTGAATAAAGATAATAATTGATTAAAGATATAGCGCTACTATTATGAAACGATAATTGAAATCTGTGTAAAATGACAAATGTGTAAGACTCAGTCTGCGTACTGGTCCGATAGATTTTAAATAAGGCAAAGACATAGATTGAATTGTGTAGGCCTTAATAGTGAACTTTATTGTTAGCACCGATTTACCTGCGTGTATTAATATTTGTGAATCAATGACGAACAGTCATATATTTAATTATGTGATTAATAAAACTTAGATAAGAGAACTGTGAATTGATTATTACTGTCAAACTAAATATGGACACTGACAGTGACACAGACAGTGTACTGCAGGTGGAGCAGGAAGAAGACAAGAGATGCTCAGAAGGAAACGTTGCTATAGAAACGACAGACAGCTCAGCAGAGCCTGACCTAGTTTCAATGCATAAACTAATAGTGACAATGGAACAATTTATGGAGCGCCAGAGTTATACCTTGACTAAGTTAGCTGATGAGCTAAACCTTGTATCTGTGCAACAACGCCGACAAGATTCTCGCCAAGAGGAATGTGAAGTAAGGGTTAAGTCCCTAACCGATGGTATAGTGGGTGGTGAAGCTTGGGGAAATGTTGAGGATTCGAACCCAGATAAGTACCCATTTAGTGGGGCTGTCGTGCTCTCAACAGACACCGCGAACATATGTCCAATTTCGGCCCATCCTGAGGAAGAAGGTTACCAGAGAAGCTCCCACCCCAGGTTAGGACTAGAACCTACTACCATTGACATTAGGGAAACCCTGCAGAGTAAAGTGAGGGCCATTACCTCAAAGAGCTCCTTTGAGCTGGGACCTAGATTTCCTCAACCGCGCCAGAGTAAGCGCGTAACAGTACCATGTGTCCATTATAAAGACCCGTTTCCATTATAATGGACAATCAAATATGCTCAAGTACAGACACACAAAAGAAAACAGTTTAAGTGTAATGATTAATATTAATTGAAACATAGGATAATTCTACATTTCGACACTATTAATTGATAAATCAGAGTTCACAGCACAAACTTAGCAAAACTGCAAAATCCTATTCCTTAGCGCAACCAAAGCAGGCAAATTGAATCTTGAAAGAATTTGAAACATTTCAGAATAGGTCTACTAGAATAAATAGAAATCTTAATTGCTCTTAACTATGAAATTTGCAATGACATTAAACAGCATTAGTGTTCTGTACACTTTAAATGTGAAAACATTCATATTTTTTATGAGATTTTAACAGACATTTACACACAGTAGTCATGCACAAGAAAATCTTGTGTTACCTTGCACTTTGTTCTTTGCACTGCAATCATGTCTGGATTAGTGCATAGAGTTCTTTTTATGTCAGTCACCATTGGCAGAGGTTTTGCCAAAGAAGTGCACTGTGGAGGTATGGGTTTTGCAGTTGTATTTTCTCAGTAACACAAAGTTTACGACTTTACGTGCAGCCAAACAGGTCCTCGCTGTCAGTCTGAGTTCCCATCGAAAATGTCGCGAAGAAAATGTCGCGGTCAAAATGTCGCGGACAAAATGTCGCGGATAAAAATGTAGCTGATGCATAATGTCGCGAATTATAATGTCGCACACACAATGTCACCGTTCAAATTTTCGTCGAGTCTTGTTTACAGTCTGCTCAATTCAGCCAGCAATGTCTTTAACCTCAAAATTAGCGAAGCGTGAAACCTCGAAATCGAAATCTTTTGATGTCAAACGTATTTCGCGTCTTGCTTGTGCACAATTCAGCGATTCTTGAAACCTCGAAATCTATATCGTTTGATGTACCACAATTTCGCATCTTGTTTAGCCTATGCTCAAGTGAGCCAGCAATGTAAGAAACCGCCAAATCTTTTTAATACGAACATTCTAGCACGAACATTCTAGTACGAACATTCTAGTTTTAAAATTGCCTTCGTATTTCGCTCTTAATAGTTTAGTATTAAACGGTCAAAGTTTTTAAATTGTCTTCGAATTTCGTTCTTCATAGTTTAGTGTTATACGGTCATACGATCAAAATGTCGCGGGGAAAATGTCGCGACATTTTGTAAGGCGACATTATATATCAACGACATTTTTATCCGCGACATTTTGTCCGCGACATTTTGACCGCGACATTTTCTCCGCGACATTTTCGATGGATACCGTCAGTCTGCGACTCATTGGAAAGATATTTTGTTACATTCTGTTGCAGCTAAATAAGTCTGTGCCTCGTTGATGCTGAAGTCTAGAACATGCAGGATGTGTTTTGAGCTATGAATCTAATCATTTGCACGTTTCAGTGCAATATTCAAGAGTTCACAACTGCGAAGTCCTGACATGCAAATTGCACGCATCGTCAATTTCCTTTCCGTGTTTTCATATCGTCACAAGTGAAGCCACCCACCGTTTTTTGACGATTCAAAAACGTAACGCAACAAAACGTAACAAAAACATGATTTTATTAAGTCTCATCTCAAATAATTGTTATCAAATAGCCTTGATATGGTCAGATGATAATTATTATTACTATTTTAAACAGAAACAGGGTACCAGCATAGCTACACGTCACTGTGAAGTCACTCAGCAAGATGACAATCAAATTGGTAAATAAGGAATCTGTCCGATTATTAATTTTGTTATTATTGCAATGCAATTCAAATTTCAAAAAAATTGAAAATGGCCAAAGTGTCAATGACAGACAAAATGTGTATTCATACACCTCTTCAGCAAGATCCTAGAGATATATTGAGCAACGTTTACCCTGATAAACAGTGAGAGCGCAAAAATTAAGAGTCAAGCTGAGAGTTAAGAGATTTGCCATGAATGAAAGGAGATCGGTTCAATTGTTCTGGTTTCAATAAGAAAGTCAATGGCCCCAAATCTCCGGATTTGAATCCGAGGGATTGATAATCAATTGCGGAGAGCTATGCTGAAGAAATATCACAATCTGCAACCAAAACCAAGAGCGGTAAGAGAATAATTGATGGGCGCATTGGAGTTAACATGGGAAGATTTGCCTTTGGAACGCATCAACAGGGCCATCAAGAACCTTGCAAAGAGACTCAAAAGAAGTTTTGGCACTCGTGGTGGGCACATTGAACACAAGTTGTGAAGCACCAACAAGTTAATTTGACAACAGTCATTTGAGATGTGACTTAATAAAAATCGTTTTTGTCACTTTTTGTTGCGTTACATTTTTGAATCGCCAAAAAACGGTGGGTGGCCTCACTAAAAGTGGTGTAACTTTTGTTGGGTTCGAAATATTTTGTTGAAATCTGGTCATCATGTGTAAATATGAATTGTCTTTAAGACAGTAAAATTTCATTTCGAAATAATTACTTCTGGCCAAGATATGGGCAAAAAATCGTAGGGGGTTACTTTTTATGGCCCACCCTGTATATAAATGGGTTGATGACCACACGGTGACCGTAGGGGTCCAAAAGGAAGGGCAGTCCAGAGGGATGGACAACGAAGCAACATCAGGGGTAGAGACAATGTCTTATGGTCAGTCTGAACTTAGTCGGCAACGAAAGGAGTCGAAGACGGAACGAGAGAATGAACGTGCAAGGAGGAGTCTAAAAGAGACTACGGTACGTCTAAGGAGTCGTGGAAACGTCGGAGTATCGGGACACTGGAGAAGACTGCACGCCGACGGTGAACACATGCGACGGATCATTCCAGAAGACTGAACGCCGTCGGTGAACACATGCGACGGATCATTCCAGAAGACTGAACGCCGTCGGTGAACACATGCGACGGATCATTCCAGAAGACTGAACGCCGTAGGTGAACACATGCGACGGGTCATTCCAGAAGACTGAACGCCGTAGGTGAAGACACGCGACGGGTCATTCCAGAAGACTGAACGCCGTAGGTGAAGACACGCGACGGGTCATTCCAGAAGACTGCACGCCGTAGGTGAAGACACGCGACGGGTCATTCCAGAAGACTGAACGCCGTAGGTGAAGACACGCGACGGGTCATTCCAGAAGACTGCACGCCGTAGGTGAAGACATGCGACGGGTCATTCCAGAAGACTGAACGCCGCAGGTGAACACATGCGACGGGTCATTCCAGAAGACTGAACGCCGTAGGTGAAGACACGCGACGGGTCATTCCAGAAGACTGCACGCCGACGGTGAACACATGCGACGGATCATTCCAGAAGACTGAACGCCGTCGGTGAACACATGCGACGGGTCATTCCAGAAGACTGAACGCCGTAGGTGAAGACACGCGACGGGTCATTCCAGAAGACTGCACGCCGACGGTGAACACATGCGACGGATCATTCCAGAAGACTGAACGCCGTCGGTGAACACATGCGACGGGTCATTCCAGAAGACTGAACGCCGTAGGTGAAGACACGCGACGGGTCATTCCAGAAGACTGAACGCCGTAGGTGAAGACACGCGACGGGTCATTCCAGAAGACTGCACGCCGTAGGTGAAGACACGCGACGGGTCATTCCAGAAGACTGAACGCCGTAGGTGAAGACACGCGACGGGTCATTCCAGAAGACTGCACGCCGTAGGTGAAGACACGCGACGGGTCATTCCAGAAGACTGAACGCCGTAGGTGAAGACACGCGACGGGTCATTCCAGAAGACTGAACGCCGTAGGTGAAGACACGCGACGGGTCATTCCAGAAGACTGAACGCCGTAGGTGAAGACACGCGACGGGTCATTCCAGAAGACTGAACGCCGTAGGTGAACACATGCGACGGGTCATTCCAGACGACTGAACGCCGTAGGTGAAGACACGCGACGGGTCATTCCAGAAGACTGAACGCCGTAGGTGAACACATGCGACGGGTCATTCCAGAAGACTGCACGCCGTAGGTGAACACATGCGACGGGTCATTCCAGACGACTGAACGCCGTAGGTGAAGACACGCGACGGGTCATTCCAGAAGACTGAACGCCGTAGGTGAAGACACGCGACGGGTCATTCCAGAAGACTGCACGCCGTAGGTGAAGACACGCGACGGGTCATTCCAGAAGACTGCACGCCGTAGGTGAAGACACGCGACGGGTCATTCCAGAAGACTGCACGCCGTAGGTGAACACATGCGACGGGTCATTCCAGAAGACTGCACGCCGTAGGTGAAGACATGCGACGGGTCATTCCAGAAGACTGCACGCCGTAGGTGAAGACACGCGACGGATCATTCCAGAAGACTGCACGCCGTAGGTGAACACATGCGACGGGTCATTCCAGAAGACTGCACGCCGTAGGTGAAGACATGCGACGGGTCATTCCAGAAGACTGAACGCCGTAGGTGAAGACACGCGACGGAATACTCCACGTCGACATGACGCGGTTAGTCAATCAATCAATCAATCAATCAAATGTTTTATTTGCAACCGAAGTATAACAGGTTAACACATCTTGAACATTGGTTAGGCCTAAAAGCCCAAACACTAGGGAACAATCGTATTTCTTTGGAATTTTAGTCTGCTAACACAGGAGCCGTTCCAGAGGAACTGTCCTACTTCAAAGAGTTTGGAACGGTCATGGACCTGGGAGTCGACCTCAATAAGTCGACCCCAGTCGACTTGGTCATCCCAAGTCGGGTCGGGTTGTTTCTGCTCACCCCGCAACTGACCCCAAGTCGAATTTTGTAGATAGAAGTCACTTGAAGTTGTTTTTACTTCAAGTCGACTTAAACCGACTTGAGACACAAATATAGTTAAATTTGTCACTTCAAACCGAATGATTGTGTCAACATTTAAGCAACTTTTATTGCCTAGTGTGTTTACAAGAATGAATGAGGCCTTTGCTAAACAGAGGCTTAGGCTAGGCTACTGATTATTTTGCCGGTAAGCCTTCGTGCAGACTGCCGTCTGCCAATCTATTCATATAATTTGTAATTTTATGCTTAAACGTCACGCTTAGGCATGCGCTTAATTAAAACGGTGAAACAAAATGTTACTAACATAATTTATTAGCACGTGTGCTTATCAAGCAATCAGTGAACTTCTAGTTTTCAGTGAATTCGGCTCAAAGAAAGCTGGATCTACAAGGCCTATAATAAATCGATAGTTTGGCGCTACTTTGGAGCGCTGAATCTGGAGTTGTCTGCAGACGGAAAAACTATTGTATAGGGCCAATTGGACAATGAAAGACTTAACTGTCAGTGAGTATAGGCCTAGTAGTTGTAGTAGCCTACTGTAGGATGATGCGTTTGCAATGCTGTATGCTAAGTTGCGAAAGGATGTTAGTGGCCAAATAATAATTATGAAAACAGAATTGCAAATTAGGCTTATCATAACACGCCATTCACTGCAACCATGCAGTCCGCGGTCCGCTATTTTATCTTAGACCTTGCGCTTTTTACACATTTATTTAATATTAATATTGAAAAATAATGATAATGAGTGTAATCTGAATAATCACAGACAAGGGACAAGCTAAAATTCATAGGCCTAATCATTTGCCGTCGCGTTGTCTAGGCTACTAGATGGCCCAAACCATCACAAAACTATTCAAACTGAAACACAAACAGCTTGAAAAGAGCTTAATAACACTTTGACAAATTCATGCATCAATTAAGTGTTGAGGCCTCATTACTCATTTGTAGGCCTAAATGAAATTAATGCTTGCAGGAAAATTGGCTTGACTTCTTGCATTAGTATGTAATGTAATGTAAATCTTCGAGAATTTCTCAGCGCCCACAAAAGCCACGTCACCGGCGCTATATCAAATCAAGTCCGCAATAGCCAGAGCTGCCGTTTTCGTTCCGGTGCCAGGTCAAAATCCGGGGAGGTCAAGCCGAGGAGACAGCGTGGTGCTACGGTGGTTGTCGGTGATGGTGGTGGTTGGGTGATGGAACTTGATTGGAATCTGGATAGGATAGGTTGAAGAGTTCGGTTTTCAGTCGTGAATGGAATGCAGCAGAGGAGAGTGCAAGCGGAGGAGAGGTTGAATTTGGAGGTGAGACTGCAGGAGAGATAGGAGGGTGAGCGAACAGGCGGAGGTATGTTGGGAGTCCGTTCCAAAGAGCTGGTGCAGCATAGACTAAGGAGCGGTCGCAGAATTTCAGAGAGGATGATACTGGAGGCCGAGAGAGAGAAAGATATGATGATGAGCGCGTAGACCTGTGCGGTTGGATGGTGATTAGTTGACGAATGTAGGAGGGCTGAGAGGTTTGAAGAGCGTTGTAGGTTAGAGAAACAATTTTGTAATGGATGCGCTGAGAAACTTTTAGCCAATGAAGAGACTTGAGAACAGGGGTTATGTGGTGATGTTTGGGAGTCTTAGTGACTGCGCGGGCAAGAGCATTCTGGATAGTTTGCAGGCGTTTAATTTGAAGAGAATCTATTTCATGGAAGAGCGAATTGCAGTAGTCGAGTTTGGAATGAACTATTGAGGTGGCTATTTTGCAGGCGGTCTTGTAATTTAGAATTGGACGCAATCGACGGAGGTCGCGGATGTGCATATAGCAGGTGCGGGATAGCTGGGTGATGTGTTCAGAAAAAGTAAGGTTTTTGTCAACAACAACAACAAAAAGTAGCCGTACGTAGACCTAGGCTAATGACTAGTACCATGTCAGAAGTCGACTTCAAATCGGAAGTAGGTTGTATTTCTGCCCAGAGGTGTAGCGACCGCCCTCCGTACCCTCCGACCGGAGGGGGCCCCGCACAAGAAAGGGGCCCCCGAAAGTGGCAAAAATCTAAGGTGTAGCTATAGGTAAGTGACATTTATTGACGTTGTTGCACAATCCATGTTGGAAAGCACTGTCAGAAACAACTTACAGCAGCAGTACGGAATACATGTACACTGTAGTCTGTATGCCTATTAAGGCTATACATAATATGAACGAATATAATTATAATATTTATGACTTATAATTTTATTGTATTAATATAAATACCCCATTCCAATTTCTGATTTGTAAGGGCCCGACACCCAGGACATATTTTCGGAGGGGGCCACGTTCATTGTTGCTACGGCCCTGTTTCTGCCAAGTCGTTTTGACACCGAGGTGTCGACTTGAAGTCGACCTCAAGTGACTTTAGGATCAGGTGGGGTCAGATTAGCTCATCAAAGTCACTCCCAGGTCTAAACGGTCAACGAACTGTGTCTCAACTACGAATTGTTGGGGAAGGGGGAACCTGGGTTGGGAAACAGTCATCAGCCCGGAGTAACTGCGAAACTTCGTGCAGTAATGCATATAGACTGAACCGTGACAGCAGCGTTCACATGACTATTTAGTCTAGAGTCTTGTGTTCTGACTTTACATTATATTGTGTTAATTTTGTTGGCAGAAGAATTAATTGTAATTATATCTCTTAAACACTGACTTCTATAATTCTTTAAAACTCCCCGTCTTAACCGGCGGGCATAGCTAGCCATCTTAATAAAAAGAACTTTGTGACACTCGGGCCGAGCGCCCCCCCCCCCACCAAGAAAGCGCAGGATCAGTAATTTGTTCGGGGAAAATGGTTCTGTTCACGAACTCGAAACTTAGAATTACGTATGACCAAAAAAGGTCATCAACTTTTTTGTGCCCGAGAAAATATTTTTCGGCGCCGCTCGTTCTGGACCGAATCTCAGTCCCAACAAATTTAGCCGCTCGAAGAACGGACACCAAACTGCGCCCATGTATAATAGTGAATAATATCATGGTATAACAGTGCATGTAATACAATGATGCAAACAGCAACTAAAAACTAGTATCATTTTGCCAAATTTTTCTGAAGAAGGAATTCTCATTTCTAGGGGAACTTCCCCCCAGAGAAGTCTAGGTTAAGCACTTGTATTGGCTATAGCATGTGACTGCCAACCAGAACAAAATGCCGGTAGCCTACTTAACATAAAAAAACGGGTCCAATAGGAGAATCAGATTTTATTGCAATATTCTTATTGGACAGCTTTTACAAAGTTTTTAATAATCATTTAAGCGATAGACCAGTGGAATAAAGTCTGAGGCTGTGTTTTAATTTCTTAAATAAAGTCATCGAGCATAGTAATTCAGTTTCTGATAATTATTATTGTTAACCTCAGTGTTTGCTGATTGTCGTTCTATTCAGCTAACGCTGCTCCTATGAGTCGGTAGAGGCTGCTTGGAACTCCTTCACGGATGTATCGAAACCAAACTGTCAACTGATTTACTCAAAGCCAGTTGCATCGGATATGTTTACTCCGCCTCAGCTAATAATAATAATTATTATCAGACCGACGACCAGTATTCTGCGCCATTTCGCTGATTCGTCAACTTGCGTCAGTGCAAATGTTCTTCAGTTCTCCTTTCATACATCTGTCGTCGCTCTATGATCCGCACAAGTTACACAACAGCTGAAATCGATTGAATTTTGTCAGCTAATCAATAGCAGCGCTATCATAGTAATCGATTGATACGTTTTGAATACTGACAGAAAACATCACCTACAGTTTCTGTTGTAGTCTACCAGTCGACTTTGCCAGTAGTCTACATAGCCCTATTAAGTCTTACTCATCTGACTACATTTGCGCACTTTCAGTTTTCGGGTCAGTGGACTTTCGGGAAGGTTATGCTGGAAAGATCATGCTCCACCATCCCATTCAAAGGAAATGCAGAAATCTTGAGTACGTTACGGTTTCTGATTTCGAGATAACGCGCTTATCGTCACGCGCTTTCGCATCTAAGTTCTGGCGACCAGAACTCCGAATCAACATCACATCACCCCGGTTCTGAAGTCACTCCATGGGTTACAAATTTCAAAGGGAACTCACTTGGGTTTCCTCCCTATAATCTATAACTTCCCACAATACACTCAGCCAATATGTCCTCGTGAACTAAACCATTCAGCCAACCTGCTATATCCGATCTTCTGTCTGTCTCACTCTTTCTCGTCCCACGGACACAACTTATCTCAAGTTTTACAAAACGAGCCATAATCCAGCTTAGCACCATGCCTCTGGAATGATCTGCCTTTTTTGGATTCCGCTTTTTTTCCGTACCTGCTCCGTCCTTGCTGGTCACCTTTATCTTTCTCAGGCATCCCTAACCATCCCTATTCGAGCTTTGCATTCGAAACAAAAGTTTCACCTTTTTAGAAACTCTTACTCCGACTCCCATGATCATCTGTTTTCCAATTCTCGACCTATGCGGCATCTACACTAGCAGCTGCTGCTTTGGCACCACTCATCCTTTGATAACCGGACTACAACCTCCTGTGGACAACTCTTATTGGACAACCCTCTGATTAGACACAGCGCTCGTGAATGAACTGAAGCCCTACGCCTGGTTTTCGAATGACGCTTTAGAAATTTTTAGATGACGATCTCGATATCGTCATGGGCGTTCGCACATATAGTGGCAAGAGGGGCACTTGCCCTCACATGAAAAATTTGCACCTATTTTTCTAACTAGGCCTACTACTTTTGGGTTTTTAACAAATTTCGTCGCATTAGAGAATTAATTATAATAATGATATACCAAGTGAGAAATCTACATTTTAGAAAATTCCAGAAGAATAGACGTGCTTTTAATATTTGCACTTTGATTTTTCAATCTCTTGCAATAAACTGTGACCGTGACCAGTGGCTTTTACTTCCCCCGCAGGCGCCCGTGCAAATAATATTGATTAAGCTTATCGCCTACACTGACTGAACTCACGCTGCAATGCAACCTTTGACAACTGCACGAACTATCAATCATCATCATTTCAGTCCGTAGGCTCAGCGCCCGTTGGTGTCAATCGCACGTTTCACCATCATCTTCCATTTGTCACGCTCTTACGCCAGCCAGCTCAGTTTTTGTATATCCATTCCGCACCAGTCTCTGACATCGTCCAGCCATTCTCTGCTTGGCCGCCCTCTGAACCCTTTCCCGAACATAGTTTGCTTCATCAGTCTTCTGTTGTCCATTCTGCACACATGTCGAAAAAGCTGAGTTCCTTTCCATTATCATTTGTTCGATGTTTTTGTTACTCTTCACTGTCTCGCGCACCTCCTTGTTTGTTATCTTCTGCTGCGACCTGGGCACGACGCTAAACTGCATCCATCCTCCGCCACGGGTGAACCTGTGCCAGTCCCAAGCCTGGAAAAAGGAGGAGGGTTGATCGGAATGGTGCAGATACTACCGATCGGAAAAGCAAATCACGACAGAAATCAATCGCACGAACTATCAATAAGCTACACTAATGCAAAACTAAATAAATTTTCCACAACAAACTTAAATTGCCCCAAGGAGACCACATTATTCGCCCGCTTTATATGTAGGCATATACAATCGTATCTGCGACAGCTAGACATTATGTCAATTTTGATGCCAGTGCAGAATCTACGGAGGTCAACACGTAAACAAGCTTTCTAAGCCACTCTATTTTATCGCTCCCCAGAATTTCCTCCCAAAACTGACATCTCGCGTGTTCAAAGGAATTCACTCCCCAACTCACCTGATCCTCGGATTCTCCACCTTCCAGGCCTAAATGACACCCACCTTAACAAGTTAACAACTACTCTGCCATCTCGTATCTGCAGGACTCGGAGCTCTTTCTAATTATTCTTTGAATAGCCCTCTGACTCGATGCAGCGCTCGTCAATAAGATGTTGCATGCAATTGACTTTCGGGTGGCACTGGTGCCGTATATATAAGTTTGGAAATTACGACTGAAATTTAGAAATAACTAGAGGGAGCACATGCCCCTGGAAAACTGATACCTATTTTTCACTCTTTTATTCTTATTCATTACTAGCTGAATTACCCGGCGTTGCCTGGGAAATATAAGCTTTTGTCCCCAGCCACGCCTGACCCCGTTCCCACTCCGTCATTCCCACCCCGCCTTCCATCGACCCCGAAATTTCGGTATTTTTGCCCGCACGTTGGCCCTCCGCGTTAAGGAGAAGTCACCAAACTCTCCGCTATATGTGTACAGGTCTGGTCAATAATTGAAGGGCTTATTTGCAAAACCTGCTAAGTCCACTCGACACGTAACTGAGAAAAACGACTTTTTCTAAAAAGTCACTACCATTCACCGCAACGTGTTTTTTCATAAACGGTTCTTTACCATTGTAGCCCACTTAGATAACGGAAGTTTTGAAGCCTACGCTTCCTTATTCCAATTATTTGCAGTTATATTCGCATTATTTAAGTCCATAACATCATTTTTTGCTACGCGATCGTATGCTTAATTGCAGTTCGGCCAGATGTGACGTAAAGATTTGAGCTCAAAACAATGACGCCATGAGTTTAGTAAACATATGGTTACCATGCGTCCGGGTTTCCTCGGACATATCCTCTTTCCAGGTTCCTGTCCGGGCGCCCGGGCGGCTTTCCAGAAATATGGCTTTTGTCCGGGTTTTTTCCCGTCCGTCCACGATCGATCGATCCATCTTTTCCGTGTTATATTCTATTCCGTTCCGTGAACTAAACACGCGTTCCAGCAATATTTGCCTCAATGGTATGGTTACCATTGGATTTCCGGTTCCTGACGCGGTTTTTTGTAAACCAAACGCATAAATATAACGCGAGTTACTAATGATAATTATTGTAGATCTAAATAAAATAATTAGTTTTTCAATTTGACGAAAAAAGTCATAAAATGCCGAAACGTAAGTGTTTTCGTGCAGGTCGTTATGGATGGGAAACTAAATGTTTGGCATACGGCAGCGGAACTGATATGTCAGTTGCCAATAAGGGTGCATTGAATTTAAAGGCGCACGTCGAAACGCCGAAGCATGTTAAGAGTGTTCGGGGAAACTTCATGTACTAAAGTAACCAAATTTTTTGGTAACACTAGGTTCGAAAAGAAAAGCGACGAATCTGTCACTGTTTTGTTTCTGTGTACAGTCAGTGACAGCAATGTAATGTGTACTGAAGTGCTGGAGTACGGTACTGAATAGGTCTACTCACTCAATGAAGTTTAAATTGAAGCCATATACAATAACAAAATTTGTGTGTGTAGTTTAACGTTACTTATTATCTGTAAAACACTTAACCTTGGCGTAGCACTAGGAGCACAGGAGTCGGCTACGGGATGGTAACCGGATGAACATTTTGTGTGTCCTCTTTTTAATCTGAGCATTTATGGTAAACCTAAGTGAACATAGCCTGTACCGTCTCTAAGGTGTCGTTTTTATAACAGCGACATTTAAAATTTTAATTATTTGGGATATGGAAATAATTTTGGATCGCGATCTTTAGGTGTTTCTCGGGTGGATCAGAAGAAATAAGCCCAGAATAATCCTCACAAATATTTTCGGCCGTCCGGGACGCCTTCAGCCACTCGATGTGTCATTACCAATTTACACAATCTATAGGCCTACAAAAGCGCATAATGTAAAAAAAGTTGTGTCAGTTCAGTATAGAATCTACATCTACAATCTACTAAAATAGTCCTTAATAATTTCACGCAAATCATCAAAAGACATAATTTTATAGCCTAAATTTAAGACAAGAATCAACTTCAAGAAGAAGCATTTCAAACTCCAGTCTTATCAGAGTAAGACTTATGATCCCAATTTGAGGAAAGTTCTGTGACCGGAGAGCAGAATTTATATTAAACTTAGGGTCTATACTAATATATTATAGGGCGTATTTTTATGTGCAGTTCCAGAACACTGGGCACAAAGTCGCATAAATCAGCACATGTCTTACTAACAGACTAACAGTTGTGCTTTAATAAGCCGGTGAACTCTCGGTGCTCGGGTAATTGCGATTGTTAGACAACAAATCGTTCATAATGCTGAACGCTCTCTCGCAAAAAGGATTAAAACTGGACACAATATGCTAAACCGAAAAATGAGTATCAGTGATTTGTACAGTTTTGAAGACTTAACTCCGAATGTTCAGCCAACAATTAATTTAATGTATAGGTCTGATAGAGAGCAGAACATAAAATTCATCGTATAAATGGCTGAGTTTAGTAGGCTAAGAAAAAATCAATAGGAACAATAATAATAATAATAATTATTGTGCTAAGTGGATCTAGATCTGGACCAAATTCCGAGACAATTTGAGATCAATCCGGGACACGGGACGCACAGGGTCGATTCCGGGACTGTCCCGGCGAATCCAGGACGGTTGGCAACCCTACTACTGACACAGCTAGCACAGCAATCTTTGTACTAAGCAGTGTAAAATAAATGTAAGTTTAACATACCGTACGTCAAAGTTCGTAAAACATGTTGCTAATTTGCTATGCGATATAGTATGTTTGGGTCGCTGCGGGGCCCCCCTATTGCGCTGGGCCCTGTAGCATGTGCAAATTCCAGGACAATTTGTGATCAATCCGGGACACGGGACGCACAGGGTCGATTACGGGACTGTCCCGGCGAATCCGGGATGGTTGGCAGCCCTACGTGGGGTGGAACATTCCCAGATTTGCCCTATAAAAAGTGAGGGTGGGTATGATAAAGCTTTTTGTCTCTTCACAGACATCCAATAGCCTACTTTCTTTCATAATTTATAGTCCTATAGCACGCAGTGCGGCAGTTACCTGAATACCCTCTGCTGCAGGCGATGGTGTAGGCCAAATGCGTTGTGCTCAGTGGGCCAAGATGTACTGGAAGAGAACGTTTGTTGGTCGTAATGATCCTAATCTTCCAGTTTTGGTGGCGAGCGGTGCTGAGAAGAGCGGCTAAGTCTTCGGGGGTCTTAATGCTCCTCGCGGCACGTGGGTTATCGTTTATCGCACAGAGAACCAGAAACAGTTTTTAATCGTTCTTGTATTGATTGATTATCGATTTCACGTATGTACATCATATTTACAAGCAAACCAGCGATACACTTGTCATAAAACTATTATCGATCTCTTCGCTCGCTCCAGGTCCTTATCTTGTCAAGTCCCCCGTTTAAGAGATGCTACATTAGCTCTTAGGGTGCTTGTTGGCCCGTCCGTTGGCGAGCCTATCTACGTCTAATGATTTCCGGCGAATGCCCCTCCTTTCCTGTCGCGTTCCTTCTTAACCCCATTTCTTTCACCTGTTAATCATCCCCCTCTGGGCCATGGGCACGCTGTTACATGTACCCATTGCCCGCCCATTGCATCTCTCTGTCTCTCTCTATCTCTTTATCTCTCTCTCTCTCTGTCTCCATCTCCCACTCTCTTTCTCTCTAGTTAATCGATAATGACACTTAAGTGTTCACAGAAAAGATCTAGGCCTATGATTAGGCCTACTGTTCATCAAAATTAGAGTCATAAAACAGTACATAGTTATACACTAATAAACATCATCGCCGACTGCCCCTCGATCTTCACTACAGGCCTCACGCAGGTTTTATTTTAAGGCCTCATCCAATTAGCGATTAGAATAAGTTACAATATTATTTATAAACGTTGTGCTTCAGAAAGTGGACGAAATTGCCTGAGTTAGTTTAAATGGCTATATACTTGCGCCCAAAATCAGTATGATATTTGCATTAGGTCTGCTATGGCAGTGCCATGTGGTTAGTTGAGGCTTGCACCAGACCGGATCTGTACAGTCACAAATAGGCATATTATGACCAGCTAAATTTGGGGGGCCCTTTCAAACTCGGGGCTCCCCGGCCGGGGTACGGGGGGGAGGGGTGCTAGCGCCGGCACTGCATGTTGTCTACCTAGTTCAGGCCCGTCAAATTCCCCGGGCTCCTGGACATTTGCTCCTTGCCAATCACGACGACCGTGTAGACCTACACTTACGTTCCCAACCGATTGGCATATAATCTTCATGCGTGTCTTCAGCAACCAATATTGTTTGGAAAAAAACCCAACTAGGTCAAGAAATTAGAGACTAAAAATGTGAGTGAATGTTGCAGACAATAGAAACCCTATTCCACGAGCAACGGAATAAACATGCGTCCGTTCGTACATTCAATCAATCAATCATTCATTCAATCAATCATTCAATCTTCGACTCATATTTTCATCTCAATTCTGCGTTCTCAAAAACTTGGAGCGACGGCGAAAAGCTCCCTTTAAATGGTGACTCCGTCCTAGTGCATCATGTGAATACATTTCCACCTAGTGATGGGTACTGAAGTAGCCTACATCGCGAGGAAAGACACGATTTCTATAACATTCTGTAGCTTGATACGTCTTGTTTCAGTGACATTTTCTGGGAGTTCGTCAGTCGGTCGAGAAGCGTATTCCAAAGAGCGCTGAAGGTGAGATGATCCTCAACGTGAATGATATCATAGGCGATCGGTTGCGTTTGATTCTTGTAGGACTCGAGAGCCAACTCTTTTTCGAATGACATCCGATAGCGCAAATCGACATAGTCAATTTTATCTGGAACCTTCTTTGTCAGAAGTCCTGTCACATAGACATCGTCGATCCAAAAGAACGGCGTAGACTTGGACGCTTCATAAAGCTGTTTTACAACTTGTCTCGACATGACGTATGATATTCCAGCGCAATATTGAGGATAGAATTCCAAACCAGGAAGTTCGCTCATTTCGACACACCACTTGCTGCAGGTCTTGGGGTCTCTGCGGATCGACATCGAATTCTCCGGCCATACGGCGCATATGATGACCGAAGGCTTGTGTTTGTTTTCTTTCATCAACCGAACAAACTCGAAGATGTTGAGGAAGGAATCGTCGTCCGTCTTCATGACGTACGGTACGTGTGGACAGTAGGTTGAGACCCAATTGAGACTCATGACAGCCTTCAGAGTGAGGTTCTTGTAATCATCGACAAAGTCTCCCTGAACGATGTCTCCGTATTTATCAAACTCCTTCTTCACGTCCTGCTGAACATCGTCGATGGCTTTTCCCATCATGAAAACAACCTTGAATGTTAGGTCCTTAAAGAGCAAAGGATTGGCCCAGGTCTTTCGAAGTCGCTCCCTTCTCTCGAAGTTCTTGAACGATGTATGGACATAGACGATCCAATCCAGATCCGGAGAGTCCTTGCAGATTCGCGGATTGCTAATGATCAGCGTCGGCTCCAACGGATACGGATTGGTATTGGTATGAATAGGAGATGAATTTACTGAGGACGCGGCATCAAGCATATGGTAGTTTTTTGGTGTCGTTTGCGATGCAGAATCGACCTTTTCGGCATTGGACTTGTCCTTGACGAGGTCTGATGCGTGGAACTTGAGTTGCATTAAGATGTGCAAGACTTTCATAACGAGAACTAACAGCATAATCTTCAACATGTAGTTTAACAACCGTCCCCAGTTGCGAAAAGTCGCCATCTTTAGAAGCAACAACTACAGCACGCAAGCAAATCAAAGGCATAATTATTATAATCGATTATGGAACATTAAATATAGGCCTATAGACTCCACTGAATAATACAGAGTAAAACGAAATTGAACCCTATGATATTATCATCGGTTATGAAACTCCTTGCCAGTCCGCTGGCTGAATTGATGAAGTGTTCACTAAAAATGGTATTGTTCCGCCGGAAATCAAGCTTGCCAAAGTTCTCCTCATTCACAAACAGGGTGCCAAAAATGAAATTACTAACTACAAACCTATTTCTATACTACCTTTATTCTCTAAGTTATTTGAAAGAGTAATGCATGACAGATTACTTTCATACATAAAGCATAAGGACATATTATATCCGTTTCAGCCGGGTCACTCTACGTCCATGTCACTGATTGATATAGAGGACAAAATTACCAAGGCCATGCATGGACAATAATGAATACTCAATTGGTATTTGCCTTGACCTTGCAAAGGCGTTTGATACTGTGGACCATAAAATACTTCTGTACAAACTTGAACACTATGGTATTAGAGATAATGCACTTCGTTTGCTTAGAAGTTATTTGGGCAATCGTTTACAGCAGGTACTCTGTATGCCTAATGGAAAATTGTCTAACTTCCAAACTATAGAATTTGGAGTACCTCAAGGCTCTATCCTTGGTCCTCTCCTGTTTTTAATCTACATCAATGACCTCCCAAATTCATCATCCATCTTACACTATATTCTATTTGCAGACGACTCTAATGTATTTTTATCGCCTCCTATGACCAGATTCTCCAGCTGGTCAATCATGAATTAATATGAGCTAGTGATTGGTTCAAGGCAAATAAACTTTCATTAAACTTATCTAAAACTAATTATATCATATTTCGTTTTTAGGCTTGTGTCAGCACACATGATCAATGGCAAATGCATTCGATAAAGTATTGAAAATTTGGCGCCTAAAGTTTGTTCATATCTCGAAAGGTTTTTGTCCTTTCTACTGCCTGTCCTGATTGTACTTTGTACAACCTCGAAGAGCCATCCGCCGTTTTTTTTTACCACGGCCCTGCATTCATTTACCTGTTCTCGTATAGACCATTGGGCTAACGGGAAGGGGGGGGTGAAGTGGGACGACACATCGAATTTTTCCTGGGTCTCGTCGTGTTCCTCTGCAGCTAGTAATATGTGAGTGAAATTAATTAGTTAAACAGATTGAATAGAATCAATTTCCAGCAACTTACGAATGACGTCTTGAATCAGAAATCTTATGACGTTAAGAGTTTGCGGTCCTTTGTCCCAGTGGGGTTAGGGCTACCAACTTTTTAGTTTGCTATTCCGGGACGCGCACAGTTACTCCATATGACATTGAAAATTTGCACTCTCCACATAACCGCATAATGTAAAAAATGTTGTCAGCCCGGTATAGAATCTAACCTACAATCTACCAATAATAGTCGTTAATAATTCTGTAGATAAATTGTCAACAAGACAATTGCCTAAATTTAAGATTAGAAGCAACTTCAAGAAGACAGCTCTTTAATATAGGCCTACGGCTATCTAGACCTGCCTGAGCAATCAGACTTATCAGCATGAGCAGAGTTCGTAGGTAGACCTATAGCCTATAGGATTGCACACTAATAGGCTACGCCATGCATGCAGATTACTTGATTACTACTCCATTTATTACATACTAAGGTTTTTTTCGACCGCTAGTAGAACTTATCTTAAGCTCATAGGCCCTAGTCTGGGAAGTTTTAAGTAGTTCCAGAACACAATCTTGGGTCGAGGCACAAAGTTGCAGAAATCAGCATGACGCCATCTCTCAAACAGCATTAGAACGGACTGACAGTAGACCTACATAGGACACAATAATTAATTATGCTATTGAGTGTCAGTGGTTTGTAAAATCTTTTGTAGATTTTAATCTGTCGATGTCCAACATTCAATGCTCAACCAACAACGTTAGGTCTAATTGATCGCAGAACTTAAAAAATCGTTTTACTTGCCGAGTTATAGTGTGCAAAGTTGGAACTTTATGCATGCGAAGTGAATCTCTACAACAAATTCCGGGACAATTTGAGATCCGTCCGGGACGTGGGACGCACAGGGCCGATTCCGGGACTGTCCCGGCGAATCCGGGACGGTTGGCAGCCCTACGTGGGGTGGAACATTCCCAGATTTCCGATTGGTTCCTATGACTCACCGTGTGGGACATGCACCTAGGACTCACCCATGACCTGGGTGTTACCCTCGACTGTGAACTCAGTCTCAGCCAGCATGTCAATCTTGTTGCTCGAAGCTGTTACTACCAGCTTCGTCAACTTCGAGTGATTGCACGCTCTCTCTCTCTCATGATGCGCTAGTAGTTCTTGTTCATGCCTTCATAACTGGTCGAATTGACCATTGTTGCTCAATCCTTGTTGGCCTCCCCCTTGGGGTTCTGGGACGGTTAGATCGGGTTCTGCGCTCTGCTGCCCGGCTCATTGGACGAATCGCTAAATTTTCCTCTGTTTCTACCTACATGTGTGATGTGCTGCATTGGTTGCCAATAGCCCAACGCATACATTATCGAATTGCAGCCCTGGTTTCTCGCTGTATCCTTGGTTGTGCTCCATCCTACCTGCGACTTCTCTGTCGTCCTGTCTCTGACATTGAAGCGCGTCGGGCCCTTCGCTCTGCTGCGAAGGGACAACTGCTTGTTCCACGGGCTCGCTTAGCTACCAGACAGCGCCGAGCCTTCTCGGTTGTGGGGCTGTCAATCTGGAATGACCTCCCCCCTAACCTCCATCTCCTTCACCTGACCAGTCAATCCTTATTCCTTAAGTCCCTTAAATCTTTTTTCTTTTGCCGTGGCTGGGCTGGGAGCGCCTCTGAGTAGTTTCTTGAAGGGGCGCTATATAAATGCTAATAATGAATGAATGAATGAATAAAGTCTGTTGTCTAGCGCAGTGGGTCAATTTTGATATTTGTAGCGAATATACGGTAGGCCTAGTCATATACATGCAGGTCACCAAATTTGAGGGTGCACGGCATTTTTTCACTTTATGGATTGGTGTGTAAAAGACCGACAGAAGCTGGGGCATGCGGCTCAGGACAGACTCGAGTGGTGAGACATTGTGAAGAAAGCATCGGACACGTAGGCTACAGGCATTGAACCCAAGGATGTTGATGATGGTGAAGCATATAATAGTAAGCCTATAATATATAAGCCTATATTATAACATCATGGTATATTATAACAGTGCATGTAATACAATGATGCAAACAGCAACTAAAAATTGGTATCAATTTGTCAAATTTTTCTGGGGAAGGATTCTCATTTCTAGGGGAACTTCCCCCCAGAGACGTCTAGGTTAAGCACTTGTAACCTATAGGCTAGCATGTGACTGCCGACCAGATAAAAAAATGCCGGTGCCTAACATTAAAAAAATTGGAGCTATAGCAGAATCAGACTTTATTCCAATATTCGTATTCAACAGCTTTTTGTAAAAAGCATAATTTTAATAACCGATCCATTTAAGCGATAAACCAGTGGAATGAAGTCTTATAAAGTCATCGAGTATGATAATTCAGTTTCTAATAATTATAATATTATTGTTAACCTCAGTGTTTGATGATGGTCGTTCTATTCAGCTCACGCTGCTCCAATGAGTCGGTAGAGGCTGCTTGGAACTCCTTCACGGCATGTATCAAAAGCAAACTGTCAACTGATTTACTCGAAGCCAGGTGCATCGGATATGTTTACTCTCCGCCTCTGCTAATAATTATTATTACCAGACCGCCGATCAGTATTCTGCGCCATTTCGCTGGCTTCGGATTCGTCAACTTGCGTCAGTGCAAATGTTCTTCAGATCTCCTTCCATACATCTGTCGTCGCTCTGTGATTCGCATAAGTCGCACAGCAGCTGAAATCGATTGAATTTTGCAGCGAATCAATAGCAGCGCTATTATAGTAATCGATTGATACATTTTGAATAGGCCTACTGACAGAAAATATCCCCTACTGTTGTAGTCTACCAGTCGACTTTGCCAGTTGTCCACATAGATCTACTAAGTTTGATTCATCGGACTACATTTGCACACTTTCAGTGCTCGGGTCAATGGACTGCTGATGGTCATGCTGGAAGGACCATGCTCCACCATCCCACTCAAAGGGAATGCAGAAATCTTGAGTAGGCCTATGGTACGGTGCCTGGCTTCGAGATAACGCGCTTATCCTCGCGCGCTTATTCAAACGAAACGTCTGCAACTCATCAAAAAAACTCAGTTGCCGTCGCCAGAACTCCGAATCAGCTTCACATCACCCCCGGTTCTGAAATCACTCCATGGGTTGCCAATTTCAAAGGGAACTCACTTAGGTTCCCTCCCTATAATCTATAACTTCCCACAATACTCTCAGCCAATATGTCTCCGTGAACTAAACCATTCAGCCAACATGCTCTACCCGATCTTCTGTCTGTCTCACTCTTTCTCGTCCTCGGACACAACTCATCTCAAGTTTTACAAATGAGCCATAATCCAGCATAGCACCATACCTCTGGAATGATCTGCCTCCTTTGGATTCCGCATTTTCCGTATCTGCTCTATCCTTGTTGGTCACCGCCATCATCTTTCTCAGGCATCCATAACCATCACAATTCGGGCTCTCCATTCGAAACAAAAGTTTCACCTTTTTAGAAACTCTTACCCCGACTCCCATGATCATCTGCTTTCCAATTCTCGACCTATACGGCATCCACACTAGCAGCTGCTGCTTTGTCACATCTCATCCTTTGATAACCGGACTACAACCTCCTGTGGACAACTCTTATCATTGTAGAACCCCTTTGATTAGATAAAGCGCTTGTGAATAAGTTGGAGCCCTTCGCTTGGATTCGAATGGCGCTTTAGAAATTTGGAGATTACGATCTCGATATCGTCATGGGCGTTCGCACATAGGGGCAGGAGGGGCACTTGCCCTCCCCCTGGAAAATTTACACCTATTTTTCTCACTACGCCTACCACTTTTGGGTTTTTAACAACTTTCCTCGCATTAGAGAATTGTTTATAATGACACAAAGTGAGAAATCTACGTTTATAAACCTCCAGAAAAATAAACATGCTTTTAATATTTGAACTTGATTTTCAAGCTCTTGCTAAGCACTGTGACCGTGACCAGTGGAGGAGACCAAATTACTCGCCCGTGTTATGTACGCATATAATTATATGTATGTATTATATTATATATTATATTTATATATATATAAACGTATCTGCAATAATAATAAGACGATTGAAATCCGCAAAAACCACGACACAAGTGAGAGCGACCCAGATGCTTCAAGGTGTCATGATGTGGAGCAGACATGCACAGTAGGGTGGTCCAGAAAAATAAAATTCAAGCTAGATACCAAGGCGACCTCTCAGTTTGTTAGACCTGTCAATAGTATTATTGAGACCAAATTTCAGCTTCCCAGTCCAACTGGAAGGCGGTTCTCAACGACATCGAAATATTACCATGTAGTTGTATTAGCAAGAAATCTTGATGTCTTTGAGCTTGATCAAAAACCTCGACCCTTGTCATGTAAATGAACGAGAAATAGATTCTGTTGCACTATCATACTTATTACAGTCAGTGCTAGCTACTTGACAGCTGTTTAGCCATCGAGTGACAAGTGTATTTTGATAGCAATAACACTTCAGATGATCTGATCATGAAGCATTGAGATTGTTTGTCACAATTACTGCAGCGCTTATGTGCGATCCTTTTGTCCTGCCATTTTCACGGAAAACCATTCATTTGGAGTGCTTAAGAAGCCAAGATGGAGCATGCTGAAGCTGTAAGATCTGAATTTGTACGAAATTAACCACTTGCAGTACACTGGAAATGTTGACCGCCTGTGAGTGCTAGTTTCAGGTGATGGTGTCGCTAAACTCTTTGGTATGCCCAAATGTCCCTCTATGACAGGATATAATTTAAATCCAAGGTCATTCATCATCTTCTGAAGTTATTGAGACTCGCTGATAATGGCTAAGACTTGAACTTTGACACAACACCGGACGTTTTAGTGAAGTGCATTTTTTTGGAAAACAGGATATGTAAAATGTTCCTGTGGTTGGCCTGCTGTCGTCATTGTGATGGAGTTGATTTAAGCCAAAATCTTCATCTTGTGTTGTTGCCCATCTAATCCAAAATAGAATCCAATCTTAAAGAGATTTAAAGCTGTGTGGGATGGTGTGACACGTGACAACATACGAGTACTGGAAGTCGTATCCGCTACTGAAGCCTCCCATGAGAGAGCGATCAGTTTCATCAAGTAGATTGCTGAAATTAAAGTCAATTTCAGAGACGACTATCAAGAAGTCATTGAGGTGTCAATGGTTGTCCTTGGAAGTCAGCCCTCAATAAGAAACTGGAGAGCCCAATTTACCACGCACATTGAATGGCCAGGTTACTGTATGCCATCAAAATATGCCGACATACCAATCAACGCGACGTATTCAATCTGAGGATGAGGGAAGAAACTCAGATTTATCCATTTGTGTGATTTGGTTCCTTTCTTCACTCAAAGGCATGGATACAGGCCTCCTCTTGCTCTTGAATGGCCAGGTTACTGCATATCATCAAAATAATTGTACGATTTAGCAATCAACGTGAAGTATTCAATCTAAGGGAAAAGAAAAACTCAGATTCATCCTTTTGTGTGATTGGGTGCCCTCCTTCACTCAAAGGCATCCTCTTGCTGCTGAAACTCCAGGACAAGATCTGTCAATTTTGATTGATATAGGACTTTTGATTCAGGTGACTATTATTTGTAGGAGCTCAACGTAGCTGCCATGAATGTTCTAGAAAATTATCAACACTTAGTGCCTTTCATATAAGGCTGAATGTCTGACACTATTATGCTGCCATCTGCCTGATATGGTTCAGATAAGGTGAAGATTTTTTACGGAATGACTGCAAATCCTAGTGAAAGGATGTTGACGGTAGTGCTGCCATACAGAAGGAGGGGGATTGCCTGGGCGAGTTTGCAACCCAGTGAACACTGACACTACTGCCACGCCTGAAATTTGGTGATTCCTTTAAACTTATACTTACACCAGTGCAATAGCCTGACGATGATGATTATCAGCAGGGTAGAGGCTGAAGTCAGCAATTGAGAGTGGTAAACGACATGGCTGAGAGAAGTGTGAAGTTGTTCAAGGAATTAAGCTGACTCATCACTGATGAAGAAGAAAGCAGTATTTTCTCCAAGTGGTTGAGGCAAATAGAAAAGCTGTCCCCACTCAATCAACAAAGAAATATGCTGTTGACACTGTGCTTGCAAAGCCTTCTACAGTGTAGACGTCATCGTATGTTTGGAGTCATAAAACGAGAACAATAGCTATCCGTGGATTTAACGATGTTTTTGACATTTTTTGACATTTTCCATATTTAAAACCTACTGAAATTTTATATTTCAAGCTCCCCAATTGTTTAAGTGTCACACATATTGTCATGTTACAGTAATGTATCATCTATCTTGAAATAAAGCACAATTGTATTGGAATATATGCTCAACACATTGATTTCTACAATTAACGTCTTTTCATTGGCCCATGCAAAGTAAGACAGTCGTTGAGCACCGCCTTCCAGTTGGAATAGGAAGCTGAAATTTTGTCTCAATAATACTATTGATAGATCTAACAAACTGGGAGGGCGCCCTGGCTTTTAGCTTGAACTTTATTTTTTACCATGTATCTGTGAACCACACTAATGCACAGGTTGGTCAGGACAGACCGGTGGAGAGAGTCGGGGAAGAGCGTGGGACACATACGGGCATTCACCTACGTTGTCCTTCATGCCTCTCTCCCAATATACTCTTCAATCAGACAAGGTGGTTTAGCTGCTCCAAGATGTTAATGGTATGGAGCAGACCTGCTGACCGGACCTGTTGAAGCTGGGCAGCATGACGTCAGACAGACTCAGACAGAGAGTGGCGTCGGACTCTTACGGGCATTTAGCCCAATGATATTGATTGATGATGATCTGCAATCATTTTGTCAATTTTGACGCCAGTGCAGAATCTACGGAGGTCAAGACGTAGACAAGCTTTCTAAGGCATTCTCTATTTTATCGCTCCTCAGGATTTCCTCCCAAAACTGACATCTCGTGTGTTCAAAGGAATTCACTACCCAACTCATCAGATCCTCGAATTCTCCACCTTCCAGGCCTAAATGACACCCACCTTAACAGCTACTCTGCCTCCTCTGCCATCTCGCACCTGGACTCGGAGCTCTTTCTGACTACTCTTTGAATAGCCCTCTGACTCGATGCAGCGCTCGTCAATAAGATATTGCATGCAATTGAGTTTCGAGTGGTGCCGTAGAAGTTTGTAAATTACGACTAAAATATAGAAATCGCTAGATGGAAACTTGCCCCTGGAAAACTGATACCTATTTTTCACTCATTTGTTCATTATATGGACTTATTGCGCCCCTTCAGGAGAATCTATTGTTGACTACTACTTTTTGACTTTTAAACAAATTCCTTTGCACTAAAAAAACTATTCATACCAAACATTATAAAGAAAGTTAAACCGAGAAATTTACATTAAGAAACCTCTATGAAAATTATTCATGCATGTTCTTAATTTCCTGCTTGTATTTTCAACCTCTTCCTACAAAATTAGCCTTGCCACTGCAAATATTTCTGCGGGCGCCGATGGATATCGTGTGATGATGCCATCCATTATGGCCAATTGGCCATCGATGAAAATGGAAGTTTTTGAAACTGACGTCATTGACACAAGGTTGGTTAAAATAATCAGGTATTGACTTCTGGGCGTAGATGTAAAAAAACGATGAAAACGTAAAAAACTGGGAAAGCATCAATTTATTTTTAAAAATAAAAATGAAAAAGCGAAAAAAACGGAAACGGAAAATAATTTGACTATGTTACATCTTAAACTGCATTTTAAATTTAAGAACCTTGTTCGTAGGCCTACAATTTTCTATCTTTATCGGCAAATTACACAATTTTATTAGTGGACCAATGGCAGATATATTTTCTTATAGATGGTTAAATAAGAAATTTAGAAAAACTAAAAGGTATTGAAATATTTCCAAATTTAATTTGTGAACATAGGCCTAAGTCCGTACAAATTCATGCTGATCGACATAACGCAATTAAAATCTAATCAGATGCAAAGGCGATGTTTTTAGGTGCACTTGTTATAGCACCCCTTCAAGCTCGCTACACAGAGGCGCTCCCGACTACAGCGCGGACACTGCATCGGAGTTTCAGGCCGAAGCGCTGAGCAATTGCGAGTGAAGTACTTGTCCAAGGTCCCTACGCGGCGACTTGAGGTGGATTCGAACCTGCACTACACCACCGCGCCCCACGATGTGTACTAATTGAATTACATATTGTAGGATTCTTAAAATTGTTACTTATATAGGCCGAAGAAGTATATCATAATAACTATTATAAGTTTAATTTCTTATACGTGCATAATTCATGCATCTCTTAAAATATGCCGTTAAACAATTAAGTATTGACATCAGTTAGCTGAATCCTTGAGAGTAGGCTGAAATTGAGAAAGGAATATCAGAAAAATAAAATTAAAGAAACCAATAGCAGAGAGTAAATAGATAGGCTAAATGAAGCTACAGAAAAATGTGTTAAACAACTCTGCTTCTGGGGCACATATAGAGCAGACAAGCACGTCTGGCTGTCGGCAAGAAATCATTCGGACCGTAAAAATTGCAGAGCTTCGCGATGAAAATGTGCCGAATATCGACGAAATAATTTGTTGCCAGAAATTTAATGACATAGCCTATTCGTGAAGTGGGATGGCATATGGCATATGGCTTAGCGCGTCCTTTCTGGTGGTAAAGCGCTCGGATACATTATTTCAAATCTTCGTGACGCTAAAAAGTGATAAAGCTTTTTGTCTCTTCACAGACATCCAATATTTTCTTTCATATTTTACAGTCCGATAGCACGCAGCTACCTGAATATCCTCTGCTGCAGGCGATGGTGTAGGCCATATGCGTTGTGCGCCAGTGGGCCATAAACGCTGAAATGCAAGCTGTCGTTTGAGAGAGAGACAGACAGACAGACAGACAGACAGAAACAGAAACAGAGACAGAGAGACAGAGAGAGACAGAGATAGAGACAGAGACAGAGATATGCATGTCTCAAGCAAGAACTGCTCCTTCCTCAGGAATCGATTAACTGCAGTCTACACCATGGTTTAAAAAATAAGCCAAACTGTTTTTCATATATCTCCAACGCCTGATTATTAATCATTCTAGATTTTCCCAATATTTAGATAATTGAACCAAGAATATGATTCCAAAATATCATGTCATAAATTTGAACGATAGAAAGATATGAATCTTTCGGCTTCGTCTGCCGAAATTTCAGTTTAACAGCAATTTTATATTGGGTTTTGTAACAAAGTACTTCAAACATGAAATAAGTCTTCAATATTTTTGTGAAGAAACTTTAATCATTTGTTGTTTGATTATTTACATAAAGAAGATGTTATAGACGACAGGAGTTAAATCTGGACTGTTAGGAGGTCAAAATGTGGGAGAAATGAAGTATGCTGTCTCTCTTGTTAGCATTTCGATGGTTTATCTGGCTCTGTGGGCTGACCCTGTTCTGTTGAAAAAGAAAACAGCCTTCGGCGGCTATAGATTTCGGATAACAGGTGGAAGATGTTGTGACAGCAGAACGTTGCGATAATACGCCGT
Source organism: Lumbricus terrestris (assembly GCA_949752735.1). Classification (NCBI taxonomy): domain Eukaryota; kingdom Metazoa; phylum Annelida; class Clitellata; order Crassiclitellata; family Lumbricidae; genus Lumbricus; species Lumbricus terrestris. The sequence goes on from OX457040.1 coordinate 21,122,816, forward strand.
GATTCAAAAAAAGTAAGCCACATTGTTTTTTATATAATTTATCTCCAATGCTTGATAACATATTACGCTAAAATTTTACCAATATTTAGAAAATTGGACCAAGAATATGATTCAAAAATTTCATGAGATACGGTAAAGTTGAACGGATAAAGAGATATGAGTCTTTCAACTGAATTCATATGCCGAAATTTAAGTTTACAAGCAATTTTCTGTTAGATTCAATCAAATGTAAGTCAAACTGTTTTTCTTAAATCTTTAATGCCTCCTCATACTAAAATTTTCCTGATGCCTTATCGGGCGAGTGAGGTCTGATTAAGTTGCAGGCACTTAAGCTGGTTTGAATCACCTTCAATATCGACCAAGCTTGTGATATTTGCATTATTAATTTAATAATTTGCAAGAGACAAGAGTGTCCTTCTCAATGCAGGCCAATCTCAGTGATTGGTTTCAGATGTTCAGATGTTCTGACTTTATCAATTCCTTTAAAGATATTTCTAGAAGAGGCGTGACCGAACGAACGCTGGAAATTCCAGATAATCGTGTATAGCCTTTAATCATTGGACCCTATACGTTTATCATCTGCGGGAAAATAGACGACTATGATAAGTGAACAAGGACCAATTGAACCTTTTTGTGCTTTTTATGCCTCAACCTGCAGTAGTATGAGAGTAAGTTAGTAAGTAAGTAAATATGTAGGTACCTTTATTTGCATTTGACAGGCGCTCATGTAGTAGCCTACATTTATGCAATGGCTGACCACATATTTAAAACAAAGCACATCCTAAGGGAGAAGATTATAAGTCACACTGCATGACTGCATGCATAACTAAATATGATTGAAGAATGAAAATGCAGCGATTACCAAAAAAATTTTGAAGGTTTAAATTTAAAATTAGATTGCATGAATGGTTCTCTCTTGCGAAGTAGGCCTAAGTAGGCCAACTTGTACTCACAAAGAATTGGGAAGAGCTGATTAATTCAGTGGCCACAGAATCTGCCTTGATTTCTGGAAGATCTTCGTGTCTACTCTTGTAATACAATATTCTGCAGTTACTGTAGCCTATAGGCTATGAATCGTATTACACATTTTGTCATCTACGAGATTTTTCAGGGCTGCATTAGGCAGAGCCGTTTTAAGGCACAGGCCCGCGAGGCCCGGGCCTAGGGCCCCGCGCAACAGGGGGGCCCCGCGGCGACCCAAAATGCTACATTGCATAACAAATTAGCAACATGTTATACGAACTTTAACGTGTGCTAAGCTTAAATTTATTTTACACAGTACACTTGTAATACAAAGATTGATGTGCTCTAGCTGTGTATAGGCCTAGGTTCTTCTATCAATATTAATAAACGTAACAAAATGACACACATGCCCATAGAAGGCATGAATAGAGTACCGGCACTCTATATCTGAGACTGAGAGTTTGAGACGGGAATCGGGTTACGTTCAGTGTTTAATCTAAGCATCTCCCAGTGTGGAAGGAACTTCACCCAGAAATGACTACCCAAAACATTTGACCAAATTATAAGTTTGAATCAATTGCTGCTTACATTATTGTATAATACACGAACTCTAGTAATATACCGTGATATTATTTACTATTGTATGATATTATGACGATAAAATCTATTAATGTAATAATATGATACAATCATCTTACAATGAGTATAATTTACTGTTAATATTTGTACAAGTACTATTTTTGTAAAACCAATTTTCGACTTTTTAGTGCTACCTTTCAAATTTAAAACTGTCGAAATTTAAAAAGGTTTTGTTACTTGAACACTTAGTAAAACAGCATCATTAGGCCTACTACATGACTTCCAGATTTTGGCGGTTCTTCCTTGGTTTGTGTAACATTTGTGGCAATTCCGAGAACTGTAGGCCTATCCTCCATGGTCAACAATACAAGCCTTTTTAGCAACGCGCGGGAATAAGTCAATTCCAATGCAAGAAAGTAGGTCTTATATAATTATAGCCTAGATCTGTCTGCAGTTATTCGTTAGGCTACTAGGCCTATTATGCTGTTGGCCTAATGGTCCAGAAGCAGCAGAACTGAGTTGCTGAATTTGATACGTCAAGAAATTATGATTGTAATAATAATTATATTAATTTTATTGAATCTTTCAACCACTCTTGTAATCAGCACTGAAATAATAATCTGTAATTTTGCTTAGATCCCAGCTTACAATGCTGCATGTGGCCTATCATTACAATGTGGAAACTGAATAAGGAATTATTATAATTGCAAGAACAATCATAGAAGTCTTAGACTAGGCATGTCAGCACTGCGAATGTTGAGCAATTTTGTAAAGATGGCAGCTTAAAATGCAATGTGAAAATTCAACAATTTCTGACTTCATGGAGGGACACATTCGGACATTCCTTTCCCATAGCCCTCCCGTCTCGGCGCCACACGTCTCGAGCAATCGACCGACAAAAATGTGTGTGTAAATACTTGTTCTCCGTCCCCAGAAACCTTGATTTGGCTAGAGTAGATTAGACTCGTGGATATGTTTAGGATTAGGGTTTGTGCCTAGGGCCCCAAAACTCCTTAAAACGGCCCTGGCATTAGGCTACTGTGCGTAATATTATCATAATGTTGGTTGTTAAAATCCGACAAAGATTCATGTAGTGCACAGATGATCATAGAAATAGCTACTGCTTGAAAAACGGCGCCATGCTTCTAAAATGTGTATGGCCCCGTTGTCTAAACTGGCTAAGAAGAAACTAGATCGTTGTTTTACTAGTCTTAGAATGCAGTTCATATGGTTATGGTTTGAAAAAATAGACTAGACTGCAGGATGAAGTTAACATATCCTGACACTGTCGAGCTGATCAGTGATCAATGTAGAGTAAACAAGGTAGTTTCAATCGTCATTAATCAAATATTCTGCAGCATCTGAGCCAAATAATTTTTAAAAAATTGACTGTCTCGTCCTGCCCAGCAAAACAATAACTGTTAAAATTACTCAGTTTTTCACAATGAGTTTTTCTCTTAATTGCTATTCAGGAACCGCTGAGCACCTTCGCGTCGTAATAAACAAGATTTCGGAGCAAATTTCACTCCAAAAGATCGTTGTGTTATATACACATGTACTATCTCTTTTTGATTGCTATTGATAGGCCTATTAGTGAGTCTTCTGCTAGATATCTTTTGTGTCTGCTTACGTTTGTCTTCGGGTTGTTTGTGGAGGCGGTGGTGTAGTACTGAGTTCGCTGCCTTGCACCTAAAGGGTTCCAGGTTCGAACCCAACTCAAGCCGCCGCGTAGGGACTTTGAGCAAGTCCTTCACCTACAGTTGCTCTCCGCTTTGGTGTGAAACTCCGATGCAGTGTCCGCGTTGGAGTCGGGAGCGCCGCTGAGTAGACAGTTTGAAGGGGCGCTATCGCAAACGCAGGAAATAAATTTTAAATGACCGCTGTGTTAGATGTACCTCTTATGATTGCAAGAGGCCTAACCAGTGGCGTAGCTAGCTTTTCGTGGGCCCGTGTGCAGAGGTTCCGCATGGGCCCCTGCTTCGCCTTATAAGGCCGATATCTTCGCGTTCTCGCAATTAAGATCACTAATCAATGGCGTGTTTGCTATTATACCTAACACACGCTATAGGCCTAACTCACAGAATAAACATGAATGCTGCACGAATGAGACAGATGAACTATAGTGTTATAACTGCAGTGATTTCTCAGTCGAAATTTAAAATCTATCAGACTATCACGTTGCTACTTATCCACTTATTATTAGTGGGCCTACTTAAAACGGTGTCATGGTATCATAGAGTTTCTTTCTATCATTTTGTTCAGCAAAAAAATGTCAATCAAGTGTCAACTCTGGTCCATTATTTGCAATTTGCACACCAAAAACGATATACAATCATCAATTTGTCACAGGCCTACCTAAAAATAAGTTCAGCAATATTCTTTACAAGTGCAAAAATTGGGGCAAATAAGTGATTGATTCCTATGACCCTGATCCTGCTCAATTTTGGTCTCTCGTGTGAGCTGAAATTAGGTGTTGAAAGTACTTTGAGAATTGTAGAAAAATAACTGAGGCTCAGACTATGATCCACGTGGAGTTTGGTCGTGAAAAACTGAAAAGACAGCCATGTGAATCTCTGAAAGACTAGAGAGGGTTGCACCACTTCAAACTCCCGGCAATTCTCACCCTGGTTGAGGGAGGTGTCAGGTCACTAGTCTCACTACCATTACCAAATGCAGCAAAGTAGGCCTACCGCAATACACGAGCATGCCTGTGAGACGTATGAGGTTTCTGCAGCGCATCGTTTAGTTACAATACACCATTGTGACATATAGACGGACATAATCACACATATCCTAGATAGCACCTGCGCGCCCTTATACCCTCTGCATAGGAAAGCGAAGCAGCAAAATTATTATCTTATGCCGGTATGATTGTTTCATGCTCTCAGTTTAAGAATATAAGCTTTTTGGACCTATTCTTTATTATCGTTCACACAAGGGCGGATACAAAAAATTTCGACGGGGAGCCAAAATTTTTTTGGTCTTGTTGGTAGGACAGGGAAAAAATTCCGTTGTGCCGCCGAAAAAACTGATGACCTTTTTTTAGTCGTCGACCAAAATTTTTGGGAAAAAAAGATATTTCATCCGCCAAAAAAATGATGACCTTTTTTTTAGTCCGCTTAATCGACGGGGGGGGGCCACGTCCCATGCGATTTGGTAATAGGGGGTCTGATGTCCTGTTTTTCTCTCCCACTACATTTATTTCATGGCTTATTGAAACCAAATGGGGGTGGGCCACGTCCCATGCAATTTTTCAAATGGGGGGGGATGGCCGGATTGCCCCCCCTGGATCCGCCCCTGCGTTCACATACACCTACAATAATGTCATCTTGCAATGTGACAGTCTCGACTCGAGACAAAAACCTAAATAATATAGGAGTCCTGACTCAGTATAGTTTTGCCTGTCAATAGCAGGCGATTGACAGGAGCCAGTAAAGTAATGAAGTAGCCTAATGCAAGTGTGTTCACAAAAATCACATCTCTCGCAAAATAATGTGAATTACTAATTAGGATAACCTATAATAAATAATGAAATTAGCAATCTGTGTGGGCCCCTGGAGGTCGTGGGCCCGTGTGCTTTGCACACATTGCACACATGGTAGCTACGCCACTGGGCCTAACTATTAGTGAGTCTTCTCTTTTGTGTCAACTTGCGTTTGTCTGAGTGTTATTTGCTAAATGAATAAAAGAAATATTTGATGTCTTTGTGCGAAGAAGTGTTCGTCGTGGATTGTATGTTCTGGTAGATCTATAATATCCAGCGGTCATGTTTCGGCTTTCTACACACGAGTGAGTTTATATTTATAAACACAATTGTGGCTAAGATCATCCAAGCTTATTTTTTTGTCTGGTGTGATCTACTATAGCTTCAGGAAAGTCAATAAGTCTAATTTGTATGAAGAACTGCGATTAATACAACTATTAAAATGCGGAAGAACGTATACGCTATGGCAGAAATCAATTGCTTTCCAATTCCAACCATGGGCCGAGTTTGGTTTCAATTCTTGGATGGGCTAAAATAACTTGGGTTTCGGGGCGCGGAGACTTGGTCCAAATCCATTTTCCCGGAAAAAAGCTGATGACCTTTTTTGGTCCTTCGGTTGGAAATTTCGCGAATACAGAAAATATTCAATTTTCCCCGTATAAATCATAGACTTTGTGAATATATCCTATATACATGTATATGACTTAACCCGGACCCCTAAAATTCGATGGGCTCCTGGGAATTTGTCCCTTGCCCCTCTCGGCGACTCTGTACACTTAGGTAAACAATCGATTGGCATATAGCCTAATCTACTTGCGCGTGTCGTCAGAAACAGATATTGCTATAAACCAAAACCACGTAGACCTAGCTATAGATTACAAATGTCACTGCATATATTTCAGGCTATAGAAAACCCATTCCATGAGCAACAGAAACAACGTAGGTTTACATCGTACATTCCTTCATTCAATCTCCGATTGATATTTTCATCTCAAATTTGGCGTTCTCAAAAACTTGGAGCGACAGCGAAAAGTTCCTTTTAAATGGTGGCTCCCTTCTACTGCATGTAAATACATTTCAATCGAATTAGGCACTGAAGCAGACTACATCGCGTTGAGGCAAGACAAGATTTCTATAACATTCTGTAGCTTGATACGTCTTGTTTGAGTGACATTTTCTGGGAGTTCGTCAGTCGGTCGAGCAACGTATTCCAAAGGGCGCTGAAGGTGAGCTGATCCTTAACGTGAATGATATCATAGGCGATCGGTTGCGTTTGATTCTTGTAGGACTCAAGAGCCAACTGTGGTTCGAGTGACATCCGTTTGCCCACATCGACATAGTCAATTCTGTCTGGAACCTTCTTCGTCAGAAATCCAGTCACGTAGACATCGTCGATCCAAAAGAACGGCGTAGACTTGGACGCTTCATAAAGCTGTTTTACAACTTGTCTCGATATGACGTAAGCTATTCCAGCGCAATATTGTGGAAAGGAACTCAAACCAGGCAGTTCGCTCATTTCTACGCACCACTTGCTGCAGGTCTTGGGGTCTCTGAGGATCGGCATCGTGTTGTTCTGCCATACGGTGCACATAATGACCGAAGGTTTGTGTTTGTTTTCTTTCATCAACCGAACAAACTCGAAGATGTTGAGGAAGGAATCGTCGTCCGTTTTCATGACATATGGTACGTGTGGACAGTAGGTTGAGACCCACTTGAGGCTCATGACCGCCTTCAGAGTGAGGTTCTTGTAATCATCGACAAAGTCTCCCTGAACGATGTCTCCGTATTTATCAAACTCCTTCTCCACGTCCTGTTGAACATCGTCGATGGCTTTTCCCATCATGAAAACAACCTTGAATGTTAGGTCTTTAAAGAGCAAAGGATTGGCCCAGGTCTTTCGGAGTAGCTCCCTTCTCTCGAAGTTCTTGAACGATGTATGGACATAGACGATCCAATCCAGATCCGGAGAGTCCTTGCAGATTCGCGGATTGCTAATGATCAGCGTCGGCTCCAATGGATACGGATTGGTAGTAGTATGAATAGGAGAAGAACTTACTGAGGACGCGGCATCAAGCATATGGAAGTTTTTTGACGTCGTTTGCGATGCAGAATCGACCTTTTCGGCATTGGACTTGTCCTTGACGAGGTCTGATGCGAGAAACTTGAGTTGCATTGAGTTGTGCAAGACTTTCATAACGAGAACTAACAGCATAATCTTCAACATGTAGCTTAATAACCGTCCCCTGTTGCGGAAAGTCGCCATCTCCAGAAGCAGCAACTACAACACGCAAACAAATCAAAGGCATAATTAATATAATGGAATATGGAACAATAAATATAGGCTACTCCACTGAATAATACAGAGCAAAACTAAACAGATAGACTGGAGTATCTGCGACAATGAAATTAAGTTAGACAGTCGTAACTGTATTACTCGTCACTTGCGAACATCAGTGACACGTCATTTACGGATCTGTTTCTGAACAAAACGTTCTTTTGTTTTCGTTGCTGTTTTTGGTTCACTTCAAGTAAAACGTTTGTCGGAGGCAAATGCGAAACGGCAAGTTGTGTCGGTGACACGAAATAGAGTACCCCGCTGAAAGCTATTGGGGTGGGGGATGAATTAATCTATCCCCCGAATGGAATTAACCGGTCTAGACTATCCGGGGGGATGAACCAGTCTATCCCCTTTTTGAAAAATGCGTATAATTGAAAAATTGTGTTTTAATAAAAAAAATTGAAGTGACTCTAATTGTTTAAGTGTCCTAAGCAATGTTCAGAGAAAGGTAACTCGAATTTATTTAGTGACTCTGAGTGTTTTTAAGTGTTTTAAAAGATTTAAGTGCTCTAAAACCAAAGCAAAAAAGTATCTAGTAGGAATAAACATACCTGTTAGTGTCATTATACAAAAAAGCAGATGAAAATTAATTTGCAAAAATAAATACACCCGGAAGTGACTTTTTCGACTTTTCTTCATTTAGGGAGAATACGATTAATACGGTGGATACTCTATTTCGTGACATCGGCACACATGATAAATGGCAAATGTATTCGATAGTGTATTGAAAATTTGACGTTATAAGAAGCCACTGTAAGGCTTCAAATATAATTATCTCTAATATATTTCTCAAAGTTTGTCCTACCATATGTTTGTTTATTTGTATGTCCGGATTTTTACTCTTCGCCCCAAAATAAGCTCGGAAATGACAGAGCGTTGGTTTAAAAAAAATATCCAATTGATTCTTACCCAAACTTTAAGGTCATATTGACTATTTTCAGCTTTTAATTCATTTTAGAAATCGAGTTATTAGCGTTTTAAGACAGATTTCATCTATAATCGCTCACGTTACGATTTAGCTAAGAGTATACAGTCGGCATGACGTCATACTTGCCCAGTAATAATTTCCGCAGCGCCCCGCAAGAGCGGGTCACGTTTGGATTTTTGGGTAAACGGGGTGCAGTGGAGGGTTGGCGAAAACCCTAAATTTAGCGGTCAACGATGGGTACCACAGTGGAGTAGTCTTTAAAACCCTAAATTTCACTTTAGAAATCCAATTATTGGCGTTTTAAGACAGATTTCATCAATAGCATTTTAACACAGATTTCATCAATAATCAGTAAAGAGTCTACAGTCGGCACGACGTCATACTTGCCCAGTAATAATTTCCGCAGCGCCCCGCAAGGGCGGATCACGCTTGGCTTTTTGGGAAAGTGGGGTTGGGTGGAGGGTTGGCGAAAACCCGAAATTTAGCGGTCAACGATGGTGGAGTAGTGTTAAAAACCACAAATTTCCCGGGCAACGCCGGGTAAAACATCTAGTCTATTATAGGCCTAAGTGGAAATTTGAGAAAATCGAGAAGGTGTGCTTTGAGCCTATAGCAAGCGGCGTTTATGATTGACTGCCTTGGATGGGAGAGTCGCACCATTGCGGTGATACATAAGGAGCGTGTTACAGTAGGCCTAATATGTACGAGAGCCGATAAATTAATGCACGGCTGTAGTAAAAACTGCGGGGAAACAGATCATCTGATGGTTTTAGCTACATGCAGGTCATGCAGTAGAAAGGACAAAATATCTTTCGAAAATGTTTAAACAGCAAATGAAAATGTCTGAACATCAAAGGCTATTGATAGAGCGCCAAGATGTCAATTAGCGGCCATAAATTCTTAGAGTCTCATGAGTCGAGGTTTAGTAACCATAGACCTCTGAGTAGGTACCTTGACTTGGCGCTAGGCTATATAAAATTCTGATTGATTGATGGGTAGATACAAGAAACTCTGGTAACGCAAGTCATCCCTATCCACTATATAGGCCTACAGGGTGCGGCCGAGAAAAATAATCCATTACGAAAATTGCGATTTCTCAAAAATCGCTGAATATTTTGTTACAAATATTTTCATTCTTATTCATAACATAAATTTTCATATTATTTCAAAATTTTATGTCAGTATCTTTGCATTTGTGATCATGACATCAGGCAGAAGAAAGAACTGCATTTTTTCAACTGAACACGGCATTCACGACATAGGAAATCATATTTTTACATAAAGTAGCTTGACTGTGCCATAATTCGGTCATGTTACTGACTATATGCGGGATGTCTTGCATTGGCTCCCTTTTTCACAAAGGATCACTTACCGGATATCTTCCTTGGTTTGGCGCTGTCTCGCGGGTGTGGCCCCTGTCTATTTGCAGGAGCTCTGTTGCTCCACCCTGAACGTCCAACGCCGTGGCTCTCTCCGCTCTTCTAAACAGGCTCAGCTTCTTGTCCCCCGGTCAAGCACTTCTATTACACAGCACCGTGCCTTTTCTGTCGTTGGCCCTATAACCTGGAATGGGCTTCCTGTGGAACTACGTCTTGTGCCTAGAGCCTTTGAGACTACGTTCTACTCTGCTCTTAAAACTATTCTTTTTAACCGTGGTTGGGTCGGGAGCGCTTCTGAGTAGATACTCTTGAAGAAGCGCTATATAAGTGTTTGAAATGAATGAATGAATGAATTAGGTTTTGTTCACCGATGAAAAGATCTTCACACCAATCCACCCATTAATAATCAGAACAACCGCGTCTGTGCGAAGTAGAAAAAAGCCGATATCCATCCAAGCCGTCTGTTGCTCGAGCAAGCCAAGTTCTCTCCCCACATCATGGGTTCAGCAGGTCTCAGCTATGAGGGTAAAGGATTCCTGCATTTCATTGAGGAGAAGGCCAAAGTCAATGCTAAGTACTACGTGGAGAATCTTTTGCCTAAGCTTGTCGATGACTGTCACACTGTCTTGGGAAGTCAATTCACTTTCCAGCAAGATGCATGGAGCGCCCGTTCACTGCGCCAAGTTGATCCAAGATTGGTTAACAAGTCACTGTCCGGCCTTCATCGACAAGGATTCATGGCCGCCAAATTCATCAGATATGAACCCGCTCGACTATAAGCTGTCTGGGCTGCAATGCGTGAGACCTGCAACAAACTTACCACAAAACCGAAGAACATTTCTGAACTGAAAAATACTCTGCAAATCATCAGCTGGAATGACATGGACTTGAGACCATTCAGAAGTCAGTTCTGGGCTTTAGAAAACGTCTGCAAGCTTGCGTAAAAGCAAACGATGTTAACTTCGAACATTCATTGCACAAAACTTAACACTTGTCAATAACAATAAGTAATCTGGAACCTTGTTACATTACTGTTTGCGTCATCACTTTGTTACTTATTGCTGTCAGTAAATGTCTGTTGAAACGAAGATAACATTGCTTCACTTCAGGGCTGTACCATTTTGGTTTTTATGATTCGAATTTCATTAGATTTAGCCAAGCTGTAGACAGATATGTGTCAAACAGAATGGTGAAGTTTTGTAACAAAATATTCAGCGGTTTTTGAGAAATCGCACATTTTCGTAATGGATTTTTTTTTTCGGCCGCACTCTGTAGGGTACAAAGGCCTCGATCTGGAGTAAAAGGCCGCGCCTGATGAAATCGTCTTCCTTTCGTCCCTGCACAATGGGTCTGGATATGAATCTGACGCCTGAGGGGGAGTCAACCCATATTGCTTTCCACAGTATGTCGAGCATTCGCAAGAGGGCGCCATGACAAGACAAACTGAGAAACACGTTTCAATTGACCCAAGAAGTGGGATTGAAAGTTTGAAACAGAAGGACAGTTTCAAAGATTGGGAAGGCTTAATGCTCTGCACGTTTTAATTGATAGCAGAAGTGAGATTTAAAAAAATAGATATGCCCAGCCTATGGAGCACACTTAAATTGGCACAGAATAAATTGGGTAAATATCGATAGGTCATGGCCCTTTAGCGACCACGTTTCATTATAACTGGTTTGCATAGTCTACAGAGGAGCAATTGGTGATTGTTACTCGATCAAGTAGGCTACGTTTAGTCTACTCCATTGAACGTGCAAATGCACTCAGCTACCTAGCTGCTGCTGCCGGGTTGAATTTCTCACAACTGTTTGACATGCAAACATGCATATTTTTGTTGCCTTTCTCTGATCGATGGGGTCAAATATCTGCCTTTTTGCGCATCTAGGTACCTGCAGAGCAGATCGCTCAATTCATTATGCGTAATCTTTTGATCGCTATCCGCTGCAAATGGTAAATCAAGTAGAAAATCAGGATCTTGCTGTTGAAGGTTCAAGTGGTTCATATCTGTAGTAATCGGATTATCGGAATCTCGCTAGCGGAGCATCCGGTCAACGCCGACTTTCGCTCGGAGAGAATGTGCCAGTTTCTTTGGATTTAAGGTGCGTGATTGCAAATGTCGCGTCTATTTGAGCGTATACCGGGTAATGCGTCTGAGTCCGCTTCTGTTATGTTTGCTTTGACAATCGCATGGAATACTTGTGTTTTCGACGATTCAGTAGGCCTACCATCTGCGATCATCTCCGAATGACAGCCGTCAGAAATTTTGGCGGATGAAAATGAAAATTTCCTCCGCGAGGATTCAGCCCCCCAAAACTTAAAATCCTGGCGCCACCACTGTCTAGCAGCAATTCTGTTACGATGTTACGAATACAATCTTATCGGGCACTATATAGGCCTACATGTACTTCGAATGGATGGACTATGTAGCATCGGCTAGAACTAAAAATGAACAGACGATTCTTCGAACAGTACAGCATCATCGTGAAGCGAGCGTCAGTAGGCTAGCGCTCATAATATAGTAGGCCTAGATGCTAATAACTGGCAGTAATTCAATATCAACTGTCTATTTTAACATAAACAACATATCGGATGTGTGCCCGCACATGACTGTCGCTACTTTAATACATTATTATAACTAAACTTTATTATTACTCTAAGGTGTGCTATTTTACATGTATATCTCTGACCTGTAACCTGGTGCGTTATGTCACCTGAATTTGTCTTATTTTTAAATTAAACGATTATACTACTGCTATGCTGCTGCTGCTGCTGCTGCTTCTGCTCCTCCTCCTCCTCCTCCTCCTCCTCCTCCTCCTACTACTACTAATACTACTACTACTACTACTACTACTACTACTACTACTACCACCACCACCACCACCACCACCACCACCACCACCACCACCACCACCACCACCACCACCACCACCACTACCACCACCACTACCACTACCACTACTACTACTACTACTACTACTACTACTACTACTACTACTACTACTACTACTACTACTACTACTACTACTACATTGTATATTCTGATGGTGACTCAGCAATGGGGGGAATCATTCTTCGTGCCGTACTGAGCGAATTTCGGGCGATACATTCATAAGAGGCCTAGTTGACATTCAAACCATTATTTCTTTGAGAAGAATTTTGTACAATGAGACCCATTCTCTTCTGAAGGGATGGTACCGCACAAAATCAGCAGCATGTCTAATCATTGGTTGGCTCGGTCCATATCAGTGGTCCAGGAAAAGATAAATCATTAGACCACAAACGGCCTTTCCTATTTAATCAACTCCTGAGTTGACAAGGGCAAGTCTTCATGGGTGCCCGCACACAGGGGCAAGAGGAGGCACATGCCCTCTGGAAAATTGACACCTGTTCTTAAACTGCTACTGTTGTTTTTCAAATTCGCGTTAGAGAATTAACGATAGACCTACTAATGATGGACAAGGTGAAACTAAGAAATCTATGTTTTGAAACCTACGGTATAGGCCTATAAAATAAACATGCTTTTCATTTTCTGCCTTGCATTTTTCAAGATCAAGATTGCCAAAAACTGCAACCATGACCATTGGGTTCCACCTAAAACTGACGTCTCGCTTGTTCAAAAGAATTCATACCGCTATACTCGTCTGATCTTCGGGTCTTCCACATTCCAATCCTAATTGACAACCACGTAGTGACGTAGGCCTATCTTAACAGCTATTCTGCCCCTCCGCCCCTCTGACAACCGGACTCGGACCTCGTAACCGTAATCAAATTTCTAAAGCGCTACTCGAAAGCCAAGCGCGGCGCACCGGCTTATTCACTAGGGTTGCGTTGAGTCAAAAGTGTTGTCCGTAAGAGTAGCCCATGATGGTCCGGATCGAGTTACCATAGGGGGCGGAAAAGCTACTAAGATGAGCGAGCCTCCTTCTGACTACCATTTGAACAGCCCATTGACTCGATGATGAAGCTGGTGCCTGTGATTGACTGTCGAGTGATGCCTTGGAAGTTTCGAAATTACGATTAAAATATAGAAGTAGACCTAACTAGAAAGAAGTAGGCCTAACTAGAAAGTAGGTCTAACTAGAAGGAAGTAGGCCTAATTAGGAAGAAGTAGGCCTAACTAGAAAGAAGTAGGCCTAACTAGAAAGAAATAGGCCTAGGCCTAACTAGAATAGTCTAGAAAAAAGCAAGCCTAACTAGAAAGAGGATGAGTGAATGACAAATAGATGCCAGCCTTCAAAGGAGAAGTGGACGTATTGCACGTAGGCTACCCCTTCAGTAACCTACTTTTAACTACTATATGGTTTTAACAACTTTTCACGCACTAAAGAAACTATTCATCTAATATTATAAGTCTGAAAATTTGACCTTCCATATGTTTGTGTGTCAAGATGTATTTTGACTCTTCGTCCCAGAGAGGGCTCGGAAACGACAAGGCGTCGGTTTAACAAAAATTTTGTAATTGATTCTTACTCAAACTTAAGGTCAGCGCAACTATTTTCAACTTTTAATTCACTTTAAAACCAGAGTTATTAGTGTTTTAATCCTTACAACAGCCATCTTGCCGTATTTAGTAGAGGCAACTCCGCATGACGTCATTTACGCCCAATAATAATTTCCGTAGCACGGTAGCAATACGCTTCACAAACCGAAACCGGTTACAGTTTACAATTATGCACAAGAACGCAGATCACAGAAATATTAACTATACAGTAACAGAACAGACAACCTGCAACAATTGTATTAGGCCACGGTCAGCACACACACTCACCCCTCAGGGACGGGTTATGTTTGGCTTTTTCGGGAAGCGGGGTGGGGTGGAGGGTTATCGAAAACCCGAAATTTAGTGGTCAACGCTAGGTACCCCAGAGTAGTGTTGAAAACCCTAAATTTCCCGGGCAACGCCGGGTAACACATCTAATATCAATATAAATAAAGAGAAGATTCTGTCTATCTGTCTGTCTGTGTGTCTGTCTGTGTGTCTGTCTGTCTGTGTGTCTGTGTGTGTCTGTGTGTGTCTATGTGTGTCTGTGTGTGTCTGTGTGTGTGTGTGTGTCTGTCTGTCTGTCTGTTTGTTTGACCGGGATGCATTTCAACAGTTTTTTAACTTTTCACTCCAAACCTTCACTACTGTGTCGGTGTGGGCATGAGACATCCCGTGGAGGGGTTGCCGAATCTCTACCACCATGGGGGCCAGGGTGGAGGCGAAACCCCAAAATATTTTGTGGTAAAACGCAGCTATTGATCTGAAACTTTCTACCTAGACAGAGGGCCATCAGAACGACCCAGTGGAGGAGTTGGCGAATCTCTCCCGCCATGGGGGGGCCAGGGTGAAGGGCGAAACCCACACTTTTGCAATATCCATTCGGTCGCGCCATAGTTTCACAGCTATTTACCTGAAACGTTTTCTGCTAGACCGAGTGCTACCGGGGTCACCTCGCCCCCTCCCAACACACGCCTCACCCCGCGGGGGGCCGGGTCGGGCAGGATATTATTGGGGGCGGGGGAGAAAAAATTTCCAGTAAAACGCAACTATTGATCTGAAAATTTCTAATTTGACAGAGGGCCATAGAACCACCCAGTGAAGGGTTGGCGAATCTTTCCCAACATGGGGGCCAGGGTGGGTGCGAAAACCCTCGTTTTCCCTGTTTCACCGAGATGAATTTTCACATTTTTTCAGCTTTTCACTCCAAACCTTCACTACTGTGTCGGGATGGGGTGGGTGATGTGGGGGTGGGGTGATGTGTGGGTGGTGTGGGTGGGCTTGAGTTGGGGTTGGGTGGGGTCGGGTAAGGTGGACTGTGGTTATCTGGTGTGTGATTTGGTGGGGTGAATTGGGGTGGGAGCAGGCGGTTGGGGAGCCGGTGTCACGAAATAGGGTATTCCCCCGTATTAATCGTATCCCCAAAATGAAGAAAAGTGGAAAAAGCCACTTCCACGTGAAATTATTTTTGCAAATTAATTTTCATCTGCTTTGTTTTGAACAATGACACTAACAGGTATGTTTATTCCTACTGGATAATTTTTTCCATTTGGTTTCAGAGTACTTAGAACATTTGAAACACATAAGAGTAGCCTACTCAGAGTCACTAAATAAATTCGAGTTGCCTTTCTCTGAACATTGCTTATTACACTTAAAATAATCAGAGACACTTTAAATTTTAATTAGAGCATGAATTTTTCAATTACACGCATTTTTTCAAAAATGGGGATAGAATGGTTTATCCACCGTATAGTCTAGACCGGTTAATTCCATCCGGGGGGATAGATTAATTCTTCCCCGAGGATAGCTTTCAGGAGGGATAGAATATCGCGTGACACCGGTAGTGAGGGTGGAAAGTAAGGAATTGGCCGGGAGCGGGGGTGAATCCTAAATTTCTTGGGCAACGCTGGCTATCCCAACTAGTTAAAAATCATAAAAACGCGAAACTGAGAAATATACATCAAAAAGCTGTATGAAAAATACCCATGCTTGTTCCTATTTCCAGCTTGCATATTTCAACCCCTTGCAACCAAATGGTTTAGCCGTGACCATCGTGTTTTGCCCTCCCCCCTCCTGAAAAAATTTCTGCGGGCGCCCATTCAAATAAGGGAAGCTAACTTTATCTTGGCTTCCAATAGCCTATGTCGACCAAAACAGCAGTTATGAGCGTTCCTAAGTTAACTGGAGTAGATCTAATGGAAGTTCCTGATAGGGAGTTGTCACTTCAAAACACATGCAACAAAAGCATTTTCTGAGCATTTCGAAATAGCAAACGATTGCTCATACACAAACAACATATTTACATTATAGGGCACCAGCATCATGCCCTGGCTCAAAATATTTGAGGGGCAGTCACAAAGCTGCATCTCAAAAATAAAATAAAATAGATAATGTTATAGCGTTAATTAAATACCAATAATAATCGACATTACAAGCTAACAGCCATTCAAAGAAGGAAATCCATCATAGATCAGAAGGACCCAAGAACGAACAATAAGTCTCGTTAACAGTTTTGTGGGTCTGAACTCCCGCGGAAAATTTTCTATTTCCAGCAGCCAAAGTTTCTGACGACCCTTTTTTAGTCATATGGTCAAAATCTCTGGAAAATATTCCGGTTTCAGGAACGAACAATTCTGACGACCTTTTTTAGTCATTCGACCAAAATCTCCGGCATATGGTTTTCAGTTTTTAGGGGGGAGGCTGAGAAAGAAAATTTTCATTTTTACTTGGGAAAAAATGGATGGCCTTTTGGGGGGCTTAGCCTCATAGCCACCCCTAGCGCCGCTACTGCTCGTTAACAAGGTCATCTATTAAATTTACTTATAACAAACTTGCTGGGGTACCCGGCGTTGCCCGGGAAATTTAGGTTTTTCGTCCCCCACCCCAGACTCACCCGCCATCTCTAGGCGAGTTCATCACTGAGGTTCTCGGGGTTGCTCAGTAAATTTCTTGTATTGTCCAACCCCAACCGCAATTCCACCTCCAACGCCACCCTGCTTCGCCCCGCTCAACCCACCCCGTTCCACCCATCCTCATCCCTCTTGGGTACCCGACGTTGGTCGGGAAATTTCGGTGACCATGGTCACCTCTCCCATCCCATCACGTCTTCACTGATCCACTCCACTATCTCACTCCTCCCACACTCCTTTCCCCTCCACTCTCACCCACCATTCTCTTCCATTCAAACACCCATCCTTTTCTCACCACTTTCGTTCCGCCCCTTCCCATCCCAACTTCGCGCAATAATAATGATAATTTATGCCCCTCTGCTTGGAATGGCCTTGACCACCTCTGCGGGTTGAGCTCATGTCTAGGGCTCCTCTTCGTCTACAGTAACTCCTTGGTCAAAGGCATTTATCTTACTCAGGGTTTTTGCACTGAGAGCGTCTGGTTTTGACTAAAAAATGACGTAAAATTGACGTCACAAATGACGTCTAAAGCAACATGGGCGTTACTGCACAGCGATACAAATTAATGGCCTCCTGCAGCGGAGTTTTTATTGAGTTGGTTTAATTGAGTTGGTAAGTAGCCTACCGCGTTGAAATTTAGGAAGTCTATACCTCGGGGTTTAAAGTGAATAAAGAGCTGAAAATAGCTCTACTGGATGGTCCTGGTGAACCTCGGTATGTGTGAAATGTTTCAGGTCAATAGCGGAAAAACTGAAGGCGTGCATTCTGGACAAATAGCCTATACCTGAATCGGGATCTCGCTAGCGGAACATCCGGTTAACGCCAATTTTCGATTGGAGAGAATTTGTCGGTTTATTTGGATTTTAAGCCGTGTGATTGCAAATGTCTCGTCTATTTGAACGTATAATGCGTCCGAGTCCGCTTCTGTGATGTTTGTCTGGACAATCGCGCGGAATATTTGTGTTTTCGACGATTCAGTACCATCTACGATCATCTCCGCATGGTAGCACCACGTCACGTGGTCGGTAGCAAGTAAAAACAAATTGTCCGGATCCGATTTTCCCCGCCCTTCTCCCGCAAGCCCTCGTAAATGGACTATAGTCACTATAAAGACTCTAGCAACAATTCTGTTAAGTCACGAACACAGTAGGCCTATATAGACCTATATTCGTTTAATTGAGTTCTTGCTGACATACCGCAGCCAGTTACAAATAAGAAATGATACAGAAAAATCATAAGAATTCAATCAAATGGGTGGAAGTCAGAAAGAGGGGCAATGGTCGAGTATCTGTAAAGTATACTCGAGAAATGTAATTCCCTTCATCCTTAATAGGTAGTTTCAAAACTGTGAGGACAAGGACGAAGATTATAAGGCCTGTGGACTGTCGGTGGGAAAATGTTAATCAGGACGTGTGAGTCGAGCTGGATCATTCTACGAAGAAGCCAATTTTCAATGTCATGTTCAAGTGCTTCAACGCTCTTAATATCAGGCGGAAGAAAACCGTAACGTCGCATCTTACGATGAAAACTCTCTAGTTTTGATCGGTCGTCGGCAGCAGTTAGGCCCACCAGGCAGGGGCAGCGTAGAGGAGGCGCGCTGTTGTTGTAGCTTTGGCAACGTTGTGTATAGGGCAGTAGGTGGAAGTCCATGAGCTCTTAGGACGCTCAAGGCGTAGATGGAGGAAGAGCAAGAACTCAAGACACGACTGACATGCGACGAAGCCAGTAAGTCAATGCTAATGGTTACACCGAGAACAACCATGCAGTCAACCCTCTCGATGCTAGCTGGTAGTGGATGAGGAAGGACAGTCCCTTTTGAACGCCGGTTGAAAATCCTCTCGCGACTTGGTTGGATTAGGTTTTAAGTTGTTTCTGGTAGCCCAGATCTCAATTGCGGTAAGCTCAGGTATCAGAGTTGTTCGCATCGAAGCGGGGATGATATATGTAAGTATCATCGGCAAACTTAACAATCTTGTTCTGCTGATAGACTGAGGAATACAATCTTATTGGGCCTACTTCTATGTAGCCTACTTCGAATGGATAGACTTTGTAGCATCGGCTAGACCTACCAACGAACTGGCGATTCATCGTACACATCACCATCGTGAAGCGAGCGTTAGTAGCGCTCATATACCTTTTGGACATCAACTGTCTATTTTAACATCAACAACATGACGGATGGGTGCCAGCTCATGGCTGCGCAATTTTTATACACTATTATTGCCAAACTTTATTATTACTTCTGTGTATTACTTTACATAATTATCTGCGGTATGTCACCGGGATTTCTCTTACTTTGAATTAAAGGAAAATTGGCCTACTAGGCCTATACATACATTCTCCTTTATAGATCTAGATTTTACGACGGCGCTCCGCCAATTTCACAATTCAACTGATCATCACCAGGTCTTGCCTACGTTGAACGTTCAGTCCCTCTCCAAATATTTCCACAGCAGAGCAATTAAAGCATTCAATATCACTAAAGTACACAAATAATCACATTATATAAGCTAATATGTAGCTGCAAACAAATAGCCTATAAATAAATACCGGTAGGCCTATTCGATATTGAAAATACCGTAACCCTAGGAGAATAAGATTTTATTGCAATATTCTTATTCATCAGCTTTTAAATAATTTTTTATAGCCTATATATTCAAGCGATAGACCAGTGGAATGAAGTCTTATAAAGTCATCGAGTATGATAATTCAGTTTCTAATAATTATAATATTATTGTTAACCTCGGTGTTTGATGATGGTCGTTCTCTTCAGCTCTCGCTGCGCCAATGAGTCGTAGAGGCTGCTTGGATCTCCTTCACGGCATGTATCAAAATCAAACTGACAACTGACTTACTCAAACCAATCTGTTGCATCAGATGTGTTTGCTCTGGCTCAGTCATTTGTAATCAGACGCCGATCAGTATTCTGCGCCATTTCGCTGGCCTTAGATTTTTCGACTTGCGTCATGAATAAATAGTTAATGGTTCGAAGAAGTCCATCTGTCGTCGCTCTTTGATCCGCAGAAGTCGCACAGCAGCTGAAATTGATTGCGTTTTGCAGCTAATCAATAGTAACGCTATTATAGTAATCGACGGATACATTTTGGACACTGACTGAAAACATTGAACATCACCTATTATAGGCCTACTGCCAGTAGTCTACATAGGCCTAGACCCATTAATTTCTGTTCATCGGACTCCATTTGTACTCTTTCGTTCTCGGATCAATGGACCTGTGTGCAAGGGCGGATACAGAAATTTTCGATGGGGGGGGGGGGCATAATTTAGGGCCTTGGTCCAAGAAACAGAGAACAAATTTCCTCTGGGAAAAATTCTGACGACTTTTTATTATTTTATTTTTTTTAGTCATCAGCCTCAAATTTCCCAAAAAGATTTCTTTTTTCCCATCCGCCCAAAAACTGATGACTTTTTTGGTCATCAGCCTCAAATTTTCCTCGCGGGTGCGGGGGACGGACATACGGAGCTGCTCACAGGGGAGCACGTCAACTTTTCGAGCCAGAATAGCTGTTTCAAAATAAAGAAATTTCTAAATGGGGGCCATGGCCATTTTGGCCCCCCCTGGATCCGCCCCTGCCTGTATGCACGTCATGCTGGCAGGGAAAGCAGAAATCTTGAGTAGGCCTACTCTGGCTTCAGGATAACGCGCTTATCGTCACGCGCTTTTGCAACTAAAGCGTCTGCAACTGATCGAACACTTATTAGCCAGAGCCGTCACCAGAACTCCCAAACATCACTATACATTCGCCCATTTCTGAAATCACCCCATCATCCCATGTGTTACAAATACTAGAGCGAGCCCACTTCAAAGTCCTATTCCTAACCTTTAAGTGTCCTTGTAGCTCATGGCCTCTCCGAGACACGCTTACATGATTTAGTTCAGGCCAACACATTAGCACGTCTTATGCATGCCTCACCTGCATGGTTTGGCTTTGCCAATTCTGGTCAGCGTGCGCGTATTAACGCAATTATACGGAAAATGGTGCGGCTCAACTTTTTTCCTGCCCACCAGAACTCGTTCGATGACCTCTGTGGTCACGCTGATTCCTCTCTCTTCTCTTTTGTACTCTACAACCCAAGCCACGTCCTTGGTCCTCTATTACCTCCCATTAAAAATGTTACCTACTCACTACGTCCTCGCTCTCATAACCGTGAGATTCCTCATGCAGACGCATTAACCAGATGTGGCTTTACACGGATGCTATTCAAGTGACAATACTTATTCCCTGTTCCTGCAGTGCGTTTGCAGGCGGTTCAATAAGGTACATACTTACTTACTTACTTACAACTCCTCATACAATTATTCTCTCAGCCAATGTATCTTCGCTCTTCTTCCGTTCCTCCTCCATCATTTCCGATGACCAAACATCGCCTTCCTAGCTCAGGCTTCTCCATCCATCACTCCCAGGTTTCCATTCGAAACTAAAGTCTCACGTCTTTAGGAACTCTTATAACCCCGACTCACCTGATCCTCCAACTTCCAATTCTCGACCTAAAGACCACCCCACCCTAACAGCTACTCTGCTACCTCTGATCCTTTAATAACCGGAATATACGAATACGATCTCTGTAGACTACTCTTATTGGACAACCCTTTGACTAGACACAGCGCTCTTGAATACGACGGTGCCCTGCGTTTGGCTTTCGAATGGTGCTTTAGACATTTGGAGCTGACGATTACGATATCGTCTGATTAATTATGCCATCTATAATTATGGCCATCGATAAAAATGAAAGTTCTTGAAACTGACGTCACTGACAAAAGGTTGGTTAAAATAATCAAGTATTGACTTCTTGGGTACAGATAGAACAGCTAAGCACTTCCAGCTGTCTGGAAGAAATCATTCGGACCTTAAAAATTGCAGAGCTTCACTATCTCAACCCCATAATTTATGGTCCAGAGCGACTCTTTGTGGCGAAGTAGCGCTTTATACATTTCGATATTATTATACCGAGTGAAGGTGTAGCACCAGTGTTTAATCTAGTCCCCTCTCCTCTGCATGGGGGAATCCAGGGTTCTGGGGGAGACAATCGAGCGTCCGTAGTGCCGAGAGGGAGAGGGGAAGGGTATGGAGAGGGGATGAGCCATCAGAAACTTTTGAATTTCCATAAAGCTCGAACACACTATCTAAAATCTTTAATTCTTTATGATGCTAAACGGTGATGGTGAATCTGATTAAGTTTTTTGTCTCTTCACAGACATCTAAGACTTTCTTTCGCATTATAGTTATATAGCGCGGAGTCACGCTCACTTTTCGAGCATGTTTTTTTAAATCTGCTGCGCGAGATTGCACCGGTTCAGTGCCTTTAGCACGACACCATACATACAAACACACATACAGTTGGTAACACATAAACTTTCTCCTTTATATTAGACTAGCTGGGGTACCAGGCGTTGCCCGGAAAATATAGGATTCGACCCGCTCCGGCCACAACCCACCACACCACATCCACCCCACTACACCCTACCACACTCCGAACTCCACCGGTACGCCACCCGTGAAATTTGGGCTTTCGGGAAAATTTCCTCCCTCCTTACCCCCACCCGGTCCCTGCGGGCCGAGGTGTGTGTTGGATGGAGGCAAGGTGGTCCGTGTAAAAACCTGTCTAGCTGTAACGTTTCAAGTGAATAAGTGTGAAAATATGCATGGCAATAGCTGAAAAAGTAGCGAAAATGAGGGGTTTTTCCCCTCCCACCCTGGCCCCCATGGTGGCAGAGATTCGCGAAACCCTCCATGGCACTGGGTGTCCCATGCCGAGACGGACACACTAGTGAAGATTGGAGTGAAAAGGTGCTAAACTGTTGAAATTCATTTATCTAAATGTGGCCAAGCCCTCCAAATAAACACATAGACCTAATAGACATGTTGTGAACTATACGGGAGAGAACTTAGGCTAGACAGGGAAAAAGTATTGTCACTTGAATAGCATCCGTGTTATACAGTCACGTCTGCATGAAGAATCTCGCGGTTATGAGAACGAGGACGAAGTGATTAGGTAACATTCTTAATGGGAGGTAATAGAGGACCAAGGACGTGGCTTGGGTTGCAGAGTACAGAAGAGAAGAGGGAGGAATCAGCATGAGCACATACAATGTAGGTCTTCGAACGACTTCTGGTCGGCAGGAAGAAAGTTGAGCCGCACCATTTTCCGTATAATTGCATTAATACGCGCGCGCTGACCAGAATCAGCAAAGCCAAACCATGCAGTGGAGGCATACATAAGGCGTGCTAATGTGGTAGCCTGAACTACATCATGTAAGCGTGTCTCGGAGAGGTCATGAGCTACAAGGACACGTGTCAAATAGAGTGATTGACAAGCCTTAATACAAATCCGATCATTATGTGTCCTGGTCAGCAATTCAGTACCGTCTTGGGAAACACGGATAAGCTGAGCCTGATTCCAGTAGTGATAAGTGGCTTATAGGACCTACTCAGGTCTGCGGTAATTGATTGCAATATAACCCAAACAGCAGCAGAACGCAACTGCTGAACTCGATACATGAAGAAATTGTAATTATATGATTATATTGAAAATTGAAACCCTAAAACACTCTTTTTATCAGTACTGAAATAATGGAGCATTTTTTCTAAAATAACATCTTAAAATGGTACCTTTACAATGTGGAAACTTAAAAAGAACTTATTTTGTACGTTTAGCCTATATTTATTGCAGTCTAGGGCCACTCTAATCAGCACTGAAGAAGTACACTAGTACAGCTACTTTGTTGGGATGACAGCTTTAAATGCAATGCATTGCAATATGGAAATTCAAAAGTTTCTGATGACCCTTTCCTGACCCTTTCCCCTCTCCCTCTCGGCACTACGAACGCTCGATTGTCTCCCCAACACCCTGGATCCCCCAGAGGAGGGGATCTTTTAGAATAAACACTGATTCTACACCTTTACTCGCTATCATAATCTCGAAATGTACAGAGCGCTATACTTCGAACCTAACTAGAAGCGATGGGCACCAGCATGTCCACGAGCGCTGCATCATGCTAGATGTTGTCCAGATTAGATCCTATATACACCGTGTCTAAAAAAACTGTGCAAAATTGTTTCTGTCAGAACTTCGTCAAATTTCCACTAATTTTAATAACTTTTGGTAGGTAGATGGCAAAATGGCTGAAATTTTTATGCTATATATAAATTTTCCACCTCACCCGACTCATATCACCGCACTACCTTGTTTTAGAGGTTCCCTACAACCTATCTGTATAATCGTAATTAGACTGGGAGCGCTCGTAAGTGGGCTTTTTGAAGGGCGCAATGTAAATTCTTGACATGAATGAATGAATTCAAAAGTTACGAAAACCAAGTTCATCTGTTCGTTCATTCATTCATTCCTTCATTCGCTCACCTCAAGAAAACACATAAAATTTAAATATAATTATGGTGACAATCTTTCCTCTGGTTCTCCTCAGTTATGCAACCCTGTGATCAAGAATATATGGAAGAGCGATACGAGTATATATGCTTATGTGCGCACTGCGCAGGTCTATTTACAATTGACTTAGAGTAAAAAGTGTGTGGTTAAGCATGGATTGCGTTGTTTAATTCAACAGGTCTGATATTGTTTGTATATTTAGGCGACCTTGTTATTGGAACAGTGTGTGCTCCCTAGAGTTTTCCTGTTGTCATTGCTTCCATATAAGTATAATAGCCTATTGTGCAGCCTACTTTTGCAACGGTTCATTCACTAGGCCTATAAATTACAAGTAGGAAAATCAATATATTTTCTCCAGTTAGGCTAATACTAATCGGATCAGTCGTCAGAACGAGGCACGATGAACACCGAAAGTAGAAAGATAGTCGGCAAAATGTTCTCATAATTGAGAGAGTCGACGGAAAATTATTCTAAACTGACTCTACACGTGTGTCATAGGCTATAGTGTTACACAACACCGACATGCGGGCCTACAACAAAATGAATAGTTGTCGAGTTACTACATTGCAAAGAACCGCATTCAAACTAAGGCGAGTTAAAAGAGAAAATTCTATAACATCTTATAGCTTGATACTTCATGTCTGAGTGAGATCTTCTGGGAGTTCGTCAGTCGGTCGAGAAGTGCATTCCAAAGTGCGATGAAGTTGAGTCGATCGTGGACGTGAACAATGTCATAGGCGATCGGTTGCGTTTGATTCTTGTAGGACTCGAGAGCCAAGTCTTCTCTGAGTGTCATTCGCTTATTCAGATCAACGTAATCAATTCTATCTGGAACCTTCTTTGTCAGAAGTCCAGTCACGTAGACATCGTCGATCCAAAAGAACGGCGTGGACTTGGACGCTTCAAAAAGCTGTTTTACAAGTTGTCTCGATATGACGTAAGCTATTCCAGCGCAGTATTGAGGAAAGAAACTCAAGCCGGGCAGTTCGCTTCGTTTGACGCACCACTTCATGCAAGTCTTGCGGTCTCTGAGGATCGGCATCGTGTTGTTCTGCCACAGAGGACACATGATGACCGAGGACTTGTGTCTGTTGTCCCTCACAAGCTGAACAACCTCGAAGATGTTGAGGAACGAATCGTCGTCCGTCTTCATGACGTACGGTACGTGTGGACAGTAGGTTGAGACCCACTTGAGGCTCATGACCGCCTTCAGAGTGAGGTTCTTGTAATCATCGACAAAGTCTCCCTGAACGATGTCTCCGTATTTATCAAACTCCTTCTTCACGTCCTGTTGAACATCGTCGCTGGCTTTTCCCATCATGAAAACAACCTTGAATGTTAGGTCCTTAAAGAGCAACGGATTGGCCCAGGTCTGTCTTAGCAGTTCCCTTCTCTCGTAGTTCTTGCACGACGTGTGGACGTAGACGATCCAGTTGAGATCCGGAGAGTCCTTGCAGATTCCTGGATTGCTAAGGATAAAGGAAGGTTCCAGTGGGAACGGATTGGCAGTGACAGTCTCAGATTTATGTTCCTGGATGAGTTCTTCAATGTCTGCTGCATCCACTGACAACACGATGCTCAGCTTTCCGTCACTTTTCCTTGACCGGATGCGAACTAGAGCGGACTGGAAGGATGCGAAATCGACCAGACCAGAATCGGATGTTTTAGTGTCGACGAGATCCGATGAGTAGCGGTCGAAAGACAAGAAGTCGATGGATGTGAAGTAGGAGAGGAGGCTGACAAGGACGACCAGCAACAGAAGCATCAGCAACCGGTTCAACGGTCTCCAGTGACGAACCATTGTCATCAGCAGAACGATCAAACGGACGATAACTGAAACACAGAAAAAATAGGATCTTAGATAAATCGGTTAATTACAAAAGATGCACGTAAACTTATAAGCCGAGAATTACCATTCTGACCGCGCACCGACGATGATCTGTCTTTTAAATAAGTTTCTTTCTGTCAGATTAATTTCACATAGACTATAGACCATTGACACTCCTTAGAGCATGACACTGGAAAGAGTTGGACACATGGAGTAAGCAGCAATAATTAATTTCGTGCACCAAAACGAGTTCATAGTGAGTATAATCCACTACCTAGTATGGTATAACGCAGTCAAGCAGTATTATAGGTCCATCCTTATACTGCCTAGTACCTGGGCAAAAATCATATTTTCATGCTCGATTTGCCCATCATCTGTTAAATTTGGTATATTTTGCGGACCCTCCCAAGCGTGCGTGCAACTAAGTTACTCTACACCATTTTCCTAAACAAACGTTATTTAGCTAAAGTCCTCTATATTATAGTCTATAAGGCATGTATTTTATCGTAGTTACCATTTATTTTTGTTAGACGTCATATTTTGTACCGGCAGTTAAAATTTAAAAAGTTATAGAGGCAAAATACTAAAACACTAATACTTCTATTTTAAAAAGCTTTAATATACCTATACTGCAAAAAAATTATAAAGCAGGAATATAGTCAGTGAATCGGGTCTATGGTTCTCATTTGAATATTCTCCGCCCTTCATTGCGTATGTAATAGGCCCATATGGATAGATCCTTATAATGGCTCGTATAACCTACAGGTAATTAATTCTCTATCCGCTAAAACACAATAATAATTCATACAGGTAAGCAAAATAGAGTCGACGTAAACACGCCGAAACGTTTGGTAGAAACATTCATGCCAGCTTTACTTCTTACAGCCTATGGGCATACCCATCTCTGCATGTTCTATAGACTATATAGAGGTTTAGCTTAAGGAGCTGGTCCTCTTCTCATTCTTCTTCAACCTTCAACCATCATCGGGTCATTTGGTGCAATTGAATATCGAGGGAGTTGAGTTGGTCATTAAATTCAACGGCATGCACCATGAAATAGAACTACAGATGTCGACATCGATCTTTCACATGCAATTAATCAATGATGGCTGATTTTGATGTTGAGCGACTGATTATAGCGAGATGCGCTTTACGAATTTATAAGTATACAATTTAATACAAAGTTTGGTCTATGCTCGACGAAAAACTTATCATCATAAGCAAATAACAATTCCGCACATCTGTTGTAATATACCTAAACCGTTGAAACCATGCAGGCTTCACAGAAAATTTCTCTGCCAGCACATTTGAAACAAAACGAAGCACGTCAGAGATTAACCCTGAAGTCTTTTCTACTCAACCGCAATCAACCATTTGAACTATTTAATTTTAATGGTAATTATTGGCTAACTTGATTTTCTTCTATAAGTGGCCAGTGGTGGCTCAACAGAGAACAAGTGCCCCACCCACTGTATATGTTGTCCCGTTGAGCCCTTTAAAAATTTCGACCAACAGAAATGAATCCAATGACAATTTTGATGTTTTCAAAGATATATATGACTTATTTATTTGTTTATTACATGCCGCATGAAAAAATCTTACATTTCATTCGTGGTATTTTTACAGACAGGACCTACTTATAGTAGCCTACTTACTAGCTTAGGCTAGAGTTTTATTTGTGTTCTTGACGTAGAGACTACTTTCGGCCAAGGACCGTAATACAAAGTCCTTGACTTTCGGTTGTCATTCTGTCACGAAATCGAGCTGCATGTGATAGCAGTAGCTGAATGACTTATAGCCATGAAATTCCCCACGCAATTTAGTCTTTGTTTACAACGTTTAAGTTTATTTACGACCAATACATAACTACAATGCTGGTCAGACCTGCCTTGTTTCTGGAATAAGATAAGGCGTGCTTGTCGTAAAAAATACAGACTGCTGAGCAGAATCAATGTTTTATCTCTAACGTCAGCTGCAGTGCGAACGAAACCATACAGCTGTGAAATTAATTGAGACATAATTATCTACAAAATTAATGGCATGCACTACAAAGTGACTACATGCATGTCTGATATGCATTACATGCATGTCTGATATTCGTTGAAGCAGTTTAGCAAATATGTCATAGGTTTAATCTGTTCGTGTATCTAGAGTCGATTAGCATGGATGGATGACTTTTGTAAGCAAGTGTGTGTAACAAGCGAAAAATTGCACTTAGGCCTACGATAATCAGAAGAGTTGGCCTACATGTTTGTGCAATTGTGCATGTAGGCTTGTTATTTGTAGATTTTTGGTTTTTGGTTCTTAGTATAAAGTGATTCTGTTTCCACTGATTGTGTCTTAACTTTCTTGCGGCTTAAATACAGGTCTCTTGTCACGGTTTCAGTTTGACGAAACCAGACATCCAACTGCATGACTTTTCAGTACTAAGGCCCTCTGGGCCAGATGGCCTTACTGAAAAGGGGTCCCCGATTGTAAGCAATATCTCCAATTGCGACTGTCTAGTTCACAGGATATTAAGAGATGGCTTTCGAAACTCGTAGAATCGGGCAGATATATAAGGATAATAATTAACCCTTATTGATTTGTTAATTATGGCCTACGTGTAGCACTGTAGCATGGACGCAGTTATGCTTGACTGTGTGGAAGTGGCTAGAGGATGTTTGCAGAGTATGCAGGCCCATGATACATGAATAAATTAAACACCTCCGGTTAAGAGGCTAAGACAAGATTTTCATAAGTACACCGGCTTACTTTTTATTGAACCACGGTGTAGCACCACGTACGCAAAAATCGTCAATTGCTAAAATTCGTTAACTTATGGTTTGCTGTTTGGATATAAACAGATTATAATAATTATGAATGTTGTCAAATGCCATCAGATGACTATAGGATAAAACAGAGTTGTGAAATATGGGCTAAAGTGTACGTCATATTAATTAGACATTTATTTTGCGTACGAAGGCCTACATTTTGCCGAGACACCCCTTACGCAAATCGCCTAAAATCAGTGACCCCCTCCCCTACCGTGCGTACGTATACATGGACAATCCCAATTTCCTTCTCCCTCTTCAATTGTAATTTAAATCGGTTTGCAGAGGCCTTAAGATTAAGCGCCACTGTGCAAATATTGGTCTAAACGATATAACTGTAGGCTGCTGTATGCACGTCGCGCTGCAGGCCTATAGTTGTGTAGAATGCCTATAGTTTTGTACAGCGACGATAGAGCAGGGTTGCTCTGCTCATTTAGAAGACGTCATCTATGAATTTACTCAAGTCTTGATTGCGTGCCTATAAATTTGTCAGTATAGACAAGCGAAATATATTAAGTTGATTTAATAGGTAGACCTATTGGCCATAACAAAACAACTTAACGATTTACTTTAACAAACTGACGGCAGTAAATTAGAATGTTTTACGATCAGTCGACATACATGTAGAAGACTCCGAGTTCAAACCTTATGCTGACTTAAAAGTATAAAAATATACGATGTAATATAATGTAGCATGATGTAGCATGATGTAGCATGATATAATACGGTGTAATACGATACATGGTATGTGATATGATGCAATGTGATGTAATGTAATGTGATTTGATGCAATGCAATACAATGTAATTTAATATATTAGGTTTGAACCGCCTCCCATGCAATGTATCGTTTCTGTTGCAATAGGCCTTCGGTGTTTTACCCGAGAGGGCTGCAAACTATGGGTTCCATAGTGCAACCTGAGGCGGAGTTTAATATAATGTAATGTGATGTGATGGTATGTGATGTGGTGTGACGTGATTATAACATAACATAACACGATATAATATAACATAATATATTGAAGTATAATATAATATATTATAATATAATATAACATATTTATAATACAATACAATAATATAATACAATATTTCTTGTATACAATATTATACAAATCTTATTGTGATCTTCGAATGCAATTAAGCATCAGTCACTTGCAGTGTTCCCTGGCTAGATGTATTGCAGGGTCCAACACCAATATATGACCCCGTAGACGAAGGTCAGGAAGGGAATACAAGAGGTCAAAGGTCAGAGAAATGTCTTACAGACTCCTTACTTGAATCTGAAAATGCGTTAATATAAAGTCTTATATACAATGACATTTAATCGTTTGTATATACGTTAGTAAGACTTCTTACTGCATGGTTACATGATTGTGTCGCATGAATGAACATAGATCAGAAGACACGATCGAGGCAGCGGTGAAATGTCAAAGCCTCATCAAAGACGAAAGCAATATGTTCAATAGACAACGAATAGGAGCGCAGATTTTCTTGGCATCTTGCCGATCAATACAAGAGAAAAGCTGTCAGTGAACGAATGCATGGCTGCATTTTTAATCGTCTGCATGCTATCGGTAAGATCCTTACCGACTTTGGTTTATAGCAGGGCTTATGAATCGACGGTGCTACTCAATTCAGAAAACACTGGTTAGAATAGAGAAATATCGTTCAACCAGTCTGCTCCATCGTGTAGCCTATGTTTGCAAGTGCACTTATATTATAGCGTCCCTTCCAGATATTTCTACCCAACAGTTCTCCAGACTACAGCGCGAACACTGAATCGGAGTTTCATGCCGAAGCGCATGAGCAATAATTGCGAGTGCACGACTTGCTCAGGGTCACTACTACATGTAGCTATATATAGGCTAGTATACGCGGCGGTATGAGATGGATTCGGACTCGCAACCTTCCGGCTCGAAGGCACCGAGCATATCTCGACGCCACCACGCTCCACAAAAACACAAACCGTATGTTATGCAGGGTACTGCTAGTGGACACCACTACGCCCTATAGGCAGTTTTGGAAATGTAAAAATGCGCCCGCGCGCGTGGATAATAAGCTACTATATGTTGTCTAGGATGAAGTTATTTTTCATCTGACGAAGCCGATTGATAAGTCGTGCATGACTATCATGACTATAATGTTATATATATATATATATATATATATTCGTTTTATTGACAAAATAACCGATCGACATAACGCGACAGTTAACAAGCACAAAGGAGCAGCGGATAAAGCCTAGTAAATGTTTTTATACAGCATCCGTGTTATGAAGTTTTTATTGTTTTTATTGGTTAGTTCGAAT
Source organism: Lumbricus terrestris (assembly GCA_949752735.1). NCBI lineage: Eukaryota > Metazoa > Annelida > Clitellata > Crassiclitellata > Lumbricidae > Lumbricus > Lumbricus terrestris. The sequence continues at coordinate 21,154,234 of OX457040.1, forward strand.
GGATTAGTTCGAATGGATGTAGCCTATAGGGCGTAGATTGTATTTTCCAGGAAGTCTATCGAAGAAAAATTTGCGAAGAACATGATTGTTGTCTATAATAATAGCTGAAAAGAGTGCAGCATCAGCAGCCTCAGCCATAATGACTGCTTTGTGGGAGTCAGATGGGAGGAATCCAGCTCGTCTGACACAATGCTTTAAAACATGAGCTTTTAAGCCCATGTTTAAATTTGCACAGAGTTCTTGAGAAATCTATCAACTGGGTTATAGCGAAATTGAGTATCAACCATCTATTGAACTTTAAACAATAATATTATTGTTGTAAAGATGCTTCGTGTTCACATTTCAAGAGGCGTTTCTTCAACAGCAGTTAAGCAACAAGCTATAACCAGTCTGAAAGGCTCTTGCTGAGAGAAGCGCTTCGTGACATTTAGTGGTCAAATAGTAAAAAAAACAATACAATACCACCAAATGTGCTTCCTATTATTAGCGTCATACAGACAGTGCCGGTGTCGCGTGACAGAGTCTCCCCCCTGAAAGTCTCCCCCCGGAGACTTTATTTCGAAACAGATTCTCCCCCGGCGGATCTGTTCTAGAATAAATTCGCCCCCCGGAGACTATATTCTGAAACAAAGTCTCCGGGGGAGAGAATATTTCCTCCGCCTACGAAACAAAGTCTCCCCCGTTCAGCGTGAAATCGGCTACAATCGCATAAAATTTACAAATCAGCATATTAAACGGTTAGCTTACGTTGCTATATTGTTTAATACGAACATATGTATATATACATTTACACCAGAAAAATGTCTTCCAATACAGATTTTCAGCCAGGGGAGACTCTGTTTCGGGGAGAGAATTTGTATCGGGGGAGACTTTATTTCGTGACACCGGCGCTAGGGTCCCGGAGGCCCCCCAGAAAAAAACTTGAGGCCCCCATACCTTACCTTGAGCCCTCATCTCAGCAAAATTTCTCATAATATAAGTGCTAAAAAGTAAGACTTCAATAAATGTCCCCTCCCAATTGTTAAATTTTTTGGAATTTCCATGCTGTAATGGTAGAATTTTAAGCTGTCATCTTTACAAAAATTGCTCATTTTTCAATGCTGTTAGTCGTGGTTTAGGACTTCAGAGTGTCCCCTCTCCATTGTTTAAATTTGTCCGATTTGCCAACTGTAATGTAGCATATATATAGACTGTCATCTTAACAAAATTGATCATTATTGATGGTCAGTGGATGATAGCCTACTTATGAAATATTTCTGAAATATTGGGGATACAAGGATTCCGTCCCAACCACAAATTGTGGGGCCGTGCCTTTGTCCACACCCCCAAGTCTCCTCTTTGGTTGAAGGACAATGCTCTATTGGTTTGCTTAATATTATTTTGTATGCTTTGCGTTAAAACATAATTCGGTGCGTGGTTTCATGAATTAACAGTCATGAAAGGTATAATTACCAGCTACATTTGAGGCCCCTTGCAAACTTGAGATCAGACACATAACAAGGCCATCTGGGACCCTACACATGCTTTAATGTTTGTGCCTCACGCAGGTTTTATTTTGAGGCCTCATCCAATTAGCAATTAGAATAAGTTACATTTTATAAACGTTGTGTTTGAGAAAGTGGATGAAATTGCCTGAGTTAGTTTAAATGGTTTTATACTTACGCCCAAAATCAGTATGATATTTGCATTAGGTCTGCTATGGGCCATGGCAGTGACATATGGTTAGTTGAGGCATGCACCAGCCCGGATCTGTACAGTCACAAATAGGCATAATGCCCAGCTAAATTTGGGGGCCCCTTTCAAACCCTGGCAGTGCCATACGGTTAGTTGAGGCATGCATCAGACCGGATCTGTACGGTCACAAATAGGCATAATGACCAGCTAAATTTGGGGGCCCCTTTCAAACTCGGGCCCCCCCCCCGGCTGGGGGGTACGGGGGGTGCTAGCGCCGGCACTGCATACAGAACCTATCAAATGGGCTGTGCAATGTGCATGCCAACAGAATCAGCCATAGCACCCATGCAGTGATTAATTTAGACTTCTCTGGGGAACTCTCCTCCCAAGAATGAATTTCTTCCCCCCCCCAAAAAAAACAACATCGTGAGGTGTTGGGTACATGCAAATACGTACCATCTTCCCCTCCATAAAACAAAATGTGTATACAATTCCCCCCCCCCACCAGAAAAATCGACAAAGGGAAAGAAAGACTACACATGTAAACAAAGTCATCAGTTTTTTCAGTAGCGAAAATGGTAAAAATTTCTTAGATTTTGACCGAATGACTAAAAATGGTCATCGTTTTAAAAAAATGGCCGATCACGTGACGTCGTCGTCTGTGGTTCAGCGGTCGGTTTCTGTCCGTCTAAAATGAACGCTTTTCCCGTCCCACATCTGACACCCGAATCTAGCTTATAATCTATATAGTCCCACACATGCAAGGAGGGCTATAGATTAAACACTGCATAACACCGTCTGCCATTCTTGATTAAACACGAATGCTCGTGGAAACCATGTAAGAATAACTAAAGTTGGTTGAATAGAGGACATCTGAAATTTAACTAAAATAACAGATTTTTTATCAGCCACAGTTGCATGGTTACGGCTGATCTCTATGCAACATAGCAATCAGAAACTTGTGCGTTTGCATGTGCTACAGTGTTTTGCATTTATACGAAGTTTGCACATCATTTTATTGCGATGGATGAAATCCAAAAACTAGGCCTAATAAATCTGAAGGTCACACATAAATAAATGTCAGTAGGCCTAAATGTAAAGTCAAAGTGTCATAAATTTGCATTGATCATCAGGTAGACTGTTGTTAGCACTTCAATATTTTTAGTCAGAATAAACTTTGTTGCACACGTATATGCTTAGATCAGATGAAATTAAGTACCTGCACTTACAACTACGCATCCAAATACTGTGATAGTTTAGGCGATTAATATAATGAAGTCTGTGTCTATAGTTTCTACACGCATCTGGATATCATCACAACAGATCATGAGCGAAGTTTGGTTTCCGTTCTTGGAGGGGCTAACTTACGAGTTTGCACCTTCTTGGGGGGGGCTAAGCCCGGGAAAACACACTGTTTACACGGTAAAAAACTGAATCTGGGTCTTCTTGGGGGGCTTAGCCCCCTAGCCCCTGATAAACTCCGCCCATGCAACAGATCGATCAATTTAAATTTCTTAATCGCCGTCAGCAGCAATTTATTCGCACTTTAACGAATAATCTTCATTGGATGAAAGTAACCAATCATATATTGTAAATTCTACATAATATTGACGCTTTTTAAAATGCATTGAATAAAATTCTGAAACTGTAGCCTACTTGTTCCATTGCGTCCATTATTAGGCTATATCCAAGCACTGCATCTGATTTGCGTAGCCATAATTCTCTCGCCAAAACTATAAACATCATGCGCTAATATCTGGCACATGTGGGCCAATTAGTGCGAATCAGGCAGTTTCGACAAATTAATACAGAAAACAGTGACAAGGGCATGCAGCTGGCAGTCATGCAGCTGGCAATCCCATGACAGTGGCCTAATGCATTAAAAATACTGTGTACTTTACTGGATCTCGGGAAAAGTTGTCAAGATAAGAAAAAGTCTGGAAAGAGTAACATAAGAAAAATTGAACCTTTCCTAGCGAAGGCGGTTCCTTGAGTCACCCAATTACAAATTCGGTTGAATGGCAATTGTTCAAAACACAACAAAATGCTATATAATCATATAGAGGTCTATATTTATATATTCTATTGCAGCGTTTCCCAAACTTTTTGGGCCACGGAACCCTTGGTGTCCTAATATTTTCTCGCGGAACCCCAATCTCATCTAAACGCATGCATTAAAACACGCATAGCACCTGAGAAGCATAGGCGTAGACTACAGTAGGCGACTAAACACGCGCTATTGTAGAAAGTTTTTCCATAGGAATAATTAAATTGCACTGTTCTTAAAGCCACAACTAGTGGATCTCAACCGATCTACTGGAAGTACATGACATTAGAATGCAAACCGCCCTTGTTCATGGGCGGAGACTTGGTCTGCAACTTAATTGCTGGGGGCGAATGAGTGACCAAATGAAGACCACTATAGATTTTGGGCGGACGAATGGCTGAGACGCCGAGAAAATTTTCGAAAAAACTTTCTGACGACCTTTTTTAGTCATCTGGCCGAAATCTGTAGGAAAAACCAATTTTCCGTGTAAAAGAAGTTGCTGACTTTTTTGTAATTCGTCGGAATTTTCTATAAAAATACCAATTTTTCACTGCCAAAATAGCTGATGGCCTTTTTAGTCATTACGTAATTTGTTCGAGAAGATCTCTTCTTCTATAACGTTATAACCTCACCAGTGTGTGAAGTGTACATGTCCTAACACTTGACGATTGGGGGGGGACAAATGCGGGCCGTTGTCCCCTCCACCGCATACATTGAGGGGAACCGTTCCCTCTGCCCCCTAAGTCTACGCGCATGCCCTTGTTTCTTCTCATGCATTTTGTCTATAGGCCTAACTGTCTTGATGCTAGAGCTAGAAAGCTGGATTCTTAAATTGTCAGCTGCATCATTTCACCGATTTATACTTTTTGCTTCTGCCCCAGACTTCCAGTAAAATACGAGAATGCAGTTTCGTGCAATTTTCACCGCGCAAATGGCGAAACATGCTAACTGCAGCTATGCTGCTGGGGAGTATTTTTTTTAGCTATCCCATTCCAGACACTGATCAGTGAAGGTTGATTGGAATTCTGCTTCACTTCCGTTATGTCAATATAAGATGTTCGTAGTCTTTATTAGAAGAGTTAGCTGGTTTTTCGTCTACTTTGAATGATTACGTATCCAATTATTATCATAATTCATAATAAGAAAGTAGTTAACCATCTTTTCGCGGGACCCCTGCGCCCAGCCCGCGGAACCCTTCCTTGGGTTCCGCGGAACCCACTTTGGGAAACGCTGTTCTATTGAATCGATTACGTAGACGTCGGCAATAATCGATAAAACGATCAGCCGTAGAGAGAGCGGCGGGAAAAAATGGAATGGAGGCTGATTCGTTTTAGGCCCCCAAAAAAATAATGTTGTGTTTCCGGTAACCCGACCGACCCTCTTTTATTGCCGCGACTCAAATAATTTTGTAAAAAAATTTTATTTAAAAAAAAATTTACGAAATAAAAATTTTTTAATAAAAATATTTTTTTTCTCCACATTTTTTTTACATAATACGGTGACATTGCCTTCCGTATAGAGTTGGATCTTAGGCAAAAAAATTTGTGTTTCCGGTAACCCAACCGACTCACTTTTATTGCAGCGACTCGGAAAATTTTGCGTAAATTTTTTTATTTACATTGACGTTGCCTTAGAGTTTCACGCCTGCCTAACTACTTCCTGGTTGCCAGTCTTGAGAAACCTCTAGCCTTATCATTCTCACTTGAGCCACCTCTAACGGTGACTAGTGAAAATAAATCTAGCAACCTCTAGGTGTAACTAGTCACTGGCTCGATCAGTCTGGAACGACCCCTAGCAGTGATGTTTTGTTCGCGATCATCTTCCCATTCCCTTCCCACTTTATCTTACCAGAAAGGATATCAACAAAATGAAATTAATAGAATTGTTTTCTAGAGCAATTTTAGGTACAGGGAAATAGGCAGTTTATACTTGCTTAGAGCACGTACTTTGTTGCAGCGTGTACCTATATGCTAAAAAGAGTATTTCGGTATAATTTTTCGTATGGTCACTGTATAAAAATATTTTACCAAAATAAAAATATTTTTCGACCTACCTACCCAATTTTTTTTTAGCTCTGTTACCGGAAACACAGCATTATTTTTTTTTGGCCTTATTGGTATACGACGATTTGCAACTGATTTGAAGTTGAATAATTAACAAGGCCTGATTAGAATACGTGCAGCCATAGTATTATATATATATATATATATACATATATATATATATATATCCATGGGCGGAGATTTGCGGGGTATGAACGAGTGGTCGAACTTGCCGCCGAAGGACTCAGCCTATAGCCAACTTTTCAGTGCCAACATTATGAGACAATGCACTGAATATAGCCCATCGTCGGTTTGATTTGTTGGCGTTTAAGGCTATGCAAACTAGCAAAGCAAAAAATACTATTTTAGTTGGCAAGTTTTTGCAATCCACAGTTTTCTTTCCTTATGCCTTACACAAGCTTATGGCTACTTAGTGTCATGTGTAGGCATTTATATTGGGAAATCCTAAGCAGCTCTTTTCGAGGAAACTAGATAATATCGAGAAACGGGCATTATCCCCCGGACATTATCCTCCCGGACAAAAGCTCTCAGACATTATCCCCCCGGGGTAGGGCACTATCCCCCCAGTCTAGGATATCATTAGGCCTACCTAAAAATGATGCAAAAATATTAGAATTTTAAGGTGAACATCTATGCATAGTGAACATCTATGCATTTGACATCAGTTGAATCTTTTATATAAGAACAATTTAAGGTTTGTATTTGTATATTATACATGAAAATTATACATCCAAAATATCTATAAGAATGTGTGAAGGTGTATATTAGTATGCCAGGCTTTATGACTATATGCATGCAAAACATCATGATCATCACATTCATAAGAATATATTAATTTATAGGCCTATATATAGACTAGTCGGCCAAATTTCCTGGCAGCCGCCGTTCGTTATTATATTTAATTTTAGATGTTAACGACATTTGCAAGTCTCTATAGCTTAAGTCGCAGACAACATTAAAAAACGTCATTGTGGACCTAAATGACACTAACAGCCCCGTGCGTTAGATATGGATAACTATAGGCCTAATGACAGTAACAAGTCTTTACTTTGCATCTGATCGGCAGTAGCAAGTCCTATCGATGACGGCATTGACAAGTTGACACAGCGAAATATGAAGAAATAGAATAATTGTACAGAGGTGGATTTTGTCCGGGCGGAATAATGTCCGGGGGATCATGTCCTACAATCGATAATTAAAATATCCCGTTGGAGACACGAGCCTGCTACCTCGGAATGACTCGTTATCGTTTTACATGTTCATCAAGATTAATTCTGTAGACTATGTGTCAACGTGATTGGACTGGGAGCGCGTCTGAGTAGGCTTCTCGAGGAAGTGCCATTTAAATTCTTGAAATGAATGAATGATTGGATAAATGAATTGTTTGACACGTGTGTCTGACAGTGTCTCCCCTCTAAAGCCAAATGGGAATCATGATCCAATGTCCGATCACATGTCGCAAATCTTCCATGATCACATCCACAACTCACAATTCAATCACATTTGCTAACACGTTCCAAACGATACGCGCTGCCATTCCATTAGTCAGGTGTGCCACACATGACGAAAGCCTCGTTTACAGCTGGCTAGTTAATTGAAAGCAGTGAAGGAGGAAAGCCTGGCCGCTGTCTGCTCTGTTTACCTGCATTGCACACATTGCACAGCGCCGTTGCGTGTCTAGACTTGTCGCCTCGAGAAGCAACGGCGGATGCCATGCATGGCAGTGACACTTCTTCTCTCTGCGGCCACAGAATAATGATCTCTACAGTCCACCACATACCTGAAGCAGCTATGTAGATGACGTCAACACACACGTTCTCCCGTTCGCAGGATTATATTCCAACATGGCTGACCTTCGAATACAAGTTATACAACGTCGTTAGACTAAATCCAACTCTGATAGAGAATTCTTGCAAGAGCCAACGGAGGATCCGATAACTTCTTATGTACGACGACCCTTTTTCTGCCTGATACCAGCGGCGGCGACGGCGGCGGGCTCAGGCTACGCCTCGGCCAAATACGGTGTGCTGGTGCTGCAGCCCAGCTAGACTGATACAAGCAAAGGAGACTTTGCATAAAGAGGGTAAGACGGGCGTTGTATGCCGCCGTACGATGTACACAGTGAAACGCTTCAGTGCAGCTAAGGCCCGAATTGAATAAGCAGAAGCTCATTTTGTATTTGCATTACAACACGCAAGTTGAATGAATCTACAAGCCTTCATATATTATATACTAGCTGCGGAATTATCGGCTTTGCGACACATCCGCCGCCGAGAGTCGGGGTATGGCGGGTGGAGGAGGGGTGAGGCGGGTGGAGGAGGGGTGGGGTGGCACTCTGTCTAGGTGCATGGTGTCGGGACAAAAGCTGCGAAACTGTGGGGGTGTATTCTGGACATGTGTACATAATATGTATTGTGGGGCGCGGTGGTGTAGTGGATATGTTCGTCACCTTGCAGCCGGAGGGTTGCAGGTTCGAATCCACCTCAAGTCGCCGCGTACACGGACCTTGGGCAAGTCCTTCACTCGCAATTGGTCAGCGCTTCGGCGTGAAACTCCGATGCAGTGTCCGCTCTGTAGTCGGGAGCGCCTCTGAGTAGAGAGATTGAAGGGGCGCTACAACAAGTGCACATACAGACAAAGAAACAAGCATGCACGCGTGTACATACATACACATGCATTCATGCATGCATTCTTCTTTATAGTAATAGATATACATATTACGTACACATGTATGTGTATGTGCACGTGTGTGCACTCAACTCTATAAAGCTAGAGATTCCTTTGGAGAAGAGGAGAGAATGCCAGAGAGCGAGAGATGGCCTATATGCGACAAATACTTGTACCTTAGGTTAAAGTCTCTGGACTACTGCATAGTGCATACAGCGCATTACGTGCCTGCATAGGCTGCATACGCGCCTGTATAATTGGGAGTTGCACGGTTGAATGTTTTATTCAAGAGCGCGTGACAGAGTATATACGAGTTTATTGTAATATTACTACAAGGTATAGTTTAGAGATTTCATGAAGAAAGACGATCGAGATTTAAAGAGACAAACATCGTGTTGTCGGTGTTGAGACTGTTGACTGAGATTGCGTATTGACATCAAGTCAGTACGCAGTGGTGTTTAAATGCTCGCCACTTACTCTTGCTCAAGGGATTGCCTGTCTGCTTATGTTCCCCACAGTGGCGGCGCCAGGATTTCAGTTTTGGGGGGCTGAAACCTCGCGGAGGAAATTTTCCATTTTCACCACCGAAATTTCTGACGACTTTTTAGTCGTCGGCCGAAAATCGTGGAAAAATCGTGGAAATTTCAATGTGAAAAAATCGGATGGCCCTTTTTAGGGGGGCTGAGTCTCTTATAGGGGGCCTAGCCCCCTCACCCCCTCAGCGCCGTCACTGGTTCCACACATTGTCCCAGAGTGAGCTACTGTATCAAAGACAATGTGCACGTCATCCCTTAGGCATATTGCTTTTGGCTGGCACTGATAAGTAGCGTCACTGCTCAAACTGTAGGCCTACTGTCATGTCATGTCATTCCGCCATCGTCGCTCTGCGACGGTTGGCTGCACGAATGGATGAGCATTTTCCACAGTTGTCTATCTCCTGCCATGTTCACTAACCTCCTCCCCGAAAGTCCAGTCCACTTCAAGATGTTGTCTATCCATGCCATTCTTGGTCTTCCTCTTCCCCTTTCTCCCTCCATCAGTCCCGTCATCAGGTTGTTTTCTATGCTTTCCTTTTGCTGTCTCATCACGTGTCCGAAGTAGTGTAACTTTCTTGTTTTTACGTGGGTCAACAGTTCTTGCTTTGCTTCTGCTATGAAGTACACCTGTTCGTTGGTCAGTTTTTTTGTCCATGGGACTCTTAATGTTTTTCTAAGACATTTGTTCTCGAATGCTTGTATGCGTCTTTCCTCCTCTTTCTTTAAAGTCCATGCCTCACACCCGTATGTCGCCACTGGAAACACCAATGCCTTCAGTAGTCTCATTTTTGTTCTGTTGCTGACAGCTTTATTTTTCCAAATCTTCGTCATATTTACCAGACTCGTCGTCATTCCCATCGCAAGTCTTGCTTTTACTTCTCCCGTGCAATTTGCATCCTTTGTAACCCGGCATCCCAAATAAACAAATGAATCCACTTGATCCAGCTGTCCTGCGCTCACTTCTGTTGTCAAAAATTCATCAGTGGTTGTCATGACCTTCGTCTTCCCTACATTTATCTTCAGGTTGAACTGTTCTGCTGCCTTCTCTACTCGGTTCACTATTTCTTGAAGTTCTTCCGGAGATGTAGCAATCAGAACAATATCATCAGCATATCTGAGGTTGTTTATAATCCTCCCTCCGATGCTAAGGCCTCCTCCAAAGCCTTCCATTGCTATTCGCATCACCTGCTCCGATAGAATATTAAATAAGCATGGTGAGAGGTTGCACCCTTGTCTGACCCCTCCCTTTACCTTGAACCATGCTGATGTGAGGTCGTTCGTTCTCACGTTAGCGTGTTGTTGTCTATATAAATTTCTGATTAGTTCTACCAGCTGCGGTGGGAATCCCGTGTCAAGCATGGCCAGCCACAGCTGGTCGTGCCTAACCGTGTCGAAAGCCTTGGAGAAGTCTATGAAGCAGAGGTACAACGGTTGTTTCCTCTCTCTCTTGCCTTCTCCAAGATGATCCATATATGTTCACTATTTGATCTCTTGTGCCTCGTTTTGGTCTAAATCCTGCATGTTCTGGAGCGATTTCTTCCGCTAGTCTGTTTTGCATTCTTTCCAGTATTACACGCAACAAGATCTTGCTTGCGTGAGAGACTAATGCGATTGTTCTATAATTTCCGCATTGAAGCGGCCGGGTCTCCTTTCTTTGGAAGCGGTATGAACGTTGATTGTGTCCATTCCTCTGGCCATATTCCTGTATTCCAGATCTCTACGCATATCTCGTGCAACTTGGTTATTGTCATTTCTCCTCCAAACTTTAATAATTCAACAGCTATATCATAAGCCCTCGTCAAATCTATCTGGATCCATCCATCCTTTAAAATGTTGACGTTTCCATTCCAGTAAACTTGTAAACTTGAGACATTTAAAGAAATCGGTTTCTTCCGGTTTCTTCAACCAGACTATTAGGGCCTACCGTTGACATCCTGATTGACATCTGTGACACAATGACATATATACACTGTAGATTCATCGGTCTTCTATCCAAACTCTGTTGAGTTCACTGACTTTTGAAAGATTGGTCAAGAACCTGACATTAATTTTGTTAAATGTTAATGCTAACATCACATTCTTTCACACCATTTTCTTTCGCTATATTACGAAAACGAAACCATATTTGTCAGATACGGCACTGGAATTGAATCACTCATAGTGATAATCGACGTAGGCTATCACTCGTAGTTCTCGCTAGAAATCTGAGTACGAGGACCACCTTGTTTCACTGCAACTTCTCTTGCACCAAAACCATTTAATAGTCTAAGCCTATACTTAAGCAAGTCGTTCCTATCGCCGCAAACTTCCTGAACCCAAGAAGACCTGCTGATCTGCTGATCGGCTGACTGAACAACAATCTGAACTGAAGGCAGATGACACAAACTGTCAATTATTAGCATGGGCGCCCGCAGGATTTTTTGCAGGGGGGGTCAGTCATGACCAGGAGAGTTAAGATATAAAATGTCATTTAAAAACTGCAGCTTACACAATTACCGTACATTGTCTCAGTATATATTTATGATTCTTTTGCAATGAGACGAACAAAATCTTTCAACAATTTCCAACTATAGATTTATAGCATATATATTAATGTATACACTCATAGTAAAAGTTATAGCACTTATAATTGACTAACAGTAGCCTACCAGGAACGTCATGTCTTTTTTCCAGGGCACAGAAAAATTCAGAGGCAAAACTTAGCCAGCTTGTTAAAATATTTTCCACATGTGCAAGACACTGGTTGAATGATCAAACATGTTTTATTCTTGTTCTTATTTATTTCTTACTATGTTTGATTCAGTTATGGGAATTATTTTAAACACTATAGTATCTAAAATACTAGTTTAAATACTATCACATAATTTTTTAGTTGTATTTATAAAACAATGTAATGACTAGAGTCTGTAGGCCTATTTATATTTTAACTACAAGTTCTTTTCTCAGTATTGTATAGGCTACTCTACATATTTTTTATAATAGGCCTACTAAAATACTTTTACAAATGCTTTCATCTGTCATTAACAACAGCTGATCGAGCAACATTGCATGCTGCGTGCACTAGGCCTGACATAATTAGTATTTGGCTATTATTATTTATGTGGGAAGCTCCTGGTATGGTCTCTGACGCCAGGCATAACATAACTATATATAAATATAATTATATATATGTATAAGTTATAGCTATATATAGACATGATACACAGTCTGCCAAGAAACATTTGTAAATTGTTATGCTATACAAAATGGAACTTTTGCCAACCAACTGTAGCCTACTGTCACTGTGTGCCTTCACTTCAATCAGACGCTCAAATGGAATTATAAAGACTCAATTTTAAATGGGTCGATATGCAACCTGTCTGGATCCTATGCAATAATAATATTATATAATTATAATATTCACTCATACAGTCATTCCAGGAAGCTGTTTAGTGGCTTGCAATTAAGATGGCTGAACAGAGGTGCTCCCAGTCCACTGAGCCAATGCTAAACAGAAGACTTGAGTTGGAAAAAGCAGGCAGATAATGATGGGTGAGCCCATACAACCAGGATTCCAAGAAGGAACAAATGTTCAAAGAAAAGATATTATTCATAGTATATACAGGACATGCATGTCTGACAATTAAAGTTTGTCCAGTCATTATATTAAAAAGACTAATTACTTAGTGTGATTTCCAGTTCAAAAGACCTGGCCTACCGTGGATTCGTTGGGACGATGGCAGAGTGGTGTGCGGTTGGAGGGGGTGACGAGACAGACCAGTTGACGACTGGCGCAGCATTCTGCAGTGCATTAATGGCAGATTAGCAGTTTGAAACCTTTTCCTGTGAACTCCATATGTCGTTTCGGACACTGCTGCGCTCTCGTCAGATTGTGCGGACCGTAACGATTAACAGGTTATGATTATGAAATGGACTCCATGTCCCGGTCAGCTTTTCTCTTCGATCTTACACTCTCCAGTTCTGAAGGAGCTCTAATCATCAGAGGTTACGATCCCTCATAAACAATCGGGCTCAATTCCTCTCCTTCCCCTCCGGGGTCGGTCTTCCACTATCAGGGCGGCCTTCCCCCTACTCCCTACGTGAGTTTGGCTCGCTTCTGATCCCTCCCCGTTTTTCACTCGGCTCAAGTTGCGCCCGCCCTGGGCCTATAATGTATAGGGATAGCAGCCACTACTAAATGCTATAATGATCCGCTCTCCTGCGACTCAATTTGATTAACCCTCCCCTCATCTGTAGCAGTCATTCCAGTGTAGGCTAGCTTGTATTTCATCTTTCACCTCTCTGTCTTAAGAATCTCCTTTATGCTCGTCCGACATGTGCAACCTCATTCAACACCTCATTCCACCTTACAGGTCACCGGTGTTGAGGAAACGAAAGGCGATGTAACTGGGCCTATAATGCATATGCTCCACTCTCTGTCAGACGGTGGTTGGGGTACCCATTGACTGTAAACGGTTCATAGGTTACGGTCCTGTATATATATATATATTATATAAATATAACTTTAAACTATTTATTGTGCTGTTGTGCATTAGGCTATATATTTTTTATATATACATGTATAATTGTATATGTGAATATAGACTGAGAGGGTGAAAATTGCCTGTGTCACGAAATAGAGTATCCCCCGTATTAATTGTATCCCCCAAATTAAAAAAAGTCGAAAAAACTGCTTCCGCTTGTTTGTTTTTTTGTAAATTTATTTTCATCTTCTTTGTTTTGAACAATGACACTAACAGGTATGTTTTTTCCTACTAGATAATTTGTTTTGCCCTGTTTTTACAGCACTTAAAACATTAAAAACACTTTAAAACACTCAGAGTCACTAAATAAATTCGAGTTGCCTTTATCTGAGCATTGCTTAGGACACTTAAAACAATTAGAGTCACTTTAAATTTTGATTATAGCACCAATGTTTTTATTATGCGCATTTTTCAAAAAAGGAGATATAATGGTTTATCCCCCCCCCCGGATAGTATAGACCGGTTAATTCCATCCGGGGGGAAAGATTAGTTCATCCCCCCGGATAGCTTTCAGAGGTATACTCCGTTTCGTGTCACCTGCACGCCTTTTGAGTATTTATTATCCAGAGGTCTTTGCCTGGCGGACAGTGCCTTAGTAGGCCTACTGAGTCATTCCTGTGAAGTCGGGTCTGCATATCGGGCAACGCATCTCCTCCACACGTCCCTGCCCATCGCCAGCTACCCGGCCTCTTCCCATGATATCTCCACACACCCCATGCAAGTCGTATCTAATTACAGTGCCAGACACCACACCGCTGTGACCCCGTGTATCCTATATCCAACAGGCTACAGGATGTAGTTCAGAATCTATGTCCATGTTTGGCCTTGTTGTGGTCATTGAGCACCATACGTACGGCGTGGGCAAAATAGGTCAACTGTTGGAACAATTGGCCAAATTCAGGGAGTGGCAAATGCATCCTTTCCCGTTTTACCACTGAAATTTTTACAGAAACTGTCATTATCAATATTTTGTCATGATTTCCAGGGGGGTCACGCGACCCCCCTTGACCTATGCTGCGGGCGCCCATGATTATTAGTCTACTAATTCGCGATTGCACCCGCCATTTTTTATATTAAACTAATATTTTATATACGGTAGTAATCTAAAGTTTGGAGTTCGAATCATAGTAAACTGCATCTCGACAGCTTGTTCATTCATTCATTCATTCATTCCGAAAACTTATATAGCGCCCTTTCAAGAAGTCTACTCAGAGGCGCTCCCAGCCCAGCCACAGCTAAAAAGATAGGTCTTGAGCAACTTGTAGAATTAATTAATCTTTGTTTAATTAGACAAATCAGGGTGACACACCGCACCCAGTTGCATGTCAATACACTTTAAAATTTACGAAAGCAGGCAAATTATTCCGAGGTAGTGAGCGTAGGCCTAGTGCAAGCGGGAGCCCATTCCACGTGGACGGGCCAACAACCGAGAAGGCTCGACGCTGTCTGGTAGCAGAGCGGGTTCGAGGGACCAGCAGCTCCCCATTGGCCGAAGAGCGTAAAGTAAAGTAACTTCGGCTTCCAATAAATCCGAGTTTTGACTTAAGCTTATTAGAGGTCTATGCATGATTGTAGCCTGAAAAGCAGACACGCAGAAACCAGAGGAGGTAAACTTAACCCTACGAAGAGTTGGAATGTATTATTCTGATAGACAATCTTCTTTGAATCGTAGAAATATGCAATAATATATTATATATATTATAGATCTATAACAATTATTATATTGGCTACGAATATCAAATTCGCGCTGCACCACGAGTCATTGTATACTTGGCCAAAAGGCGTCGGATAGATGTAGGCCTAAATGAAGATGTTAGACTATTTCTATAGCCATGGGTGGAGCTTGGTTTCCGTTCTAGGGGGGGGGGTGCTAAAATTTGGTCCAGAACGAGCGGCGTCGACAATATTTTCAAAAAGTTGCTGGCTTTTTTTAGTCATTCGGTTTAAATCTCCACCACGTACTTTTCCACGGCCAAAAAGGTTGATGACCTTTTTTAGTCATTCGATTGAAAGTTGCGTGAATAGAGCCATTCCCCCCCCCCCCAAAAAAAATATGAGTCTGGACCTTCTTGGGGGCCTAAGCCCGTGAAAAGATACCATATTCAAGGTAAAAAGCTGATCTGGGCCTTCTTGTGGGGCTTAGCCCCCTAGCCTCTGACAAACTCCGCCCATGTCTATAGTGACCGTTATGACCTCGACAATGTTCTTTTTTGATGAATTTATCAGACGAGATCCGTTGTTTGAACGAGTGCCGAGTCATCTTAACTCATTTAACTACTCTACTCAGCTTAAGTCTCTATATAAGACTCGCGTGTATACGATATACGGCTATATCCACGGCCAGAACGGATCTTTAAAGATTTTAAACTCCTAGTTTCTCTTAATAAAACAACACTGTAGCCTATTCGCTAGCTATTAAGTATTTGATCTATACCGTATACGACACAGACCTATAGGCTTACTGCATTCTTCGCGTGCTATACCTAAAATTTCACTGAACAGCAGCGTATTATAAAGAAGTGTCAAATGCTTGAATCGAATAACAAAAATCATTTGTTTGAACTCACGTGCATAACACTGCAGCAACGAACATCCGAGAGCGTATTCCTTGCGTCTATAACCTGATCTGAGACGAACGAGGCACGTTTTGGTAAACATGTAGGCTACACGCATGTTCTCAAGTAGGGCCTATAGGCCTACGAAGCTAGAATGTTTTTCATAATATAGCCTACTAAAGAGTGTTGTCGGCATAGTAGGGCCTATACTCTATAGGGCCATTATATGTAGATTTGTATGCAGGTTACAAAAAGTACACACGACATGAGGATAGAGGTCTTTATTTGTTAAAATTGCGTATAGCCACTATATATTTAATTTTACGACCTGACCTATGATAAAGTAGACGGCAAACAGCCACGGTGTGACTCAATATGTCAGCGTTGGTACACATCAGACAAGTGACTGTTAAATATTCAAGGGTCCTGGAGTCAGTAGAGTGGTATGGTAAACACTACACAGCCACTAACAGCAAGTAGCTGTCATTGCCGTAGGCCTATTCATCTCAGGCAGCTGAACAATAGGTCCCTATTGTCTTAATGTGATGTAGGCCTACATCTTGCGGACGAATTGAGCGTCATTGGCAAAAGACTGACGCGCTGTGAAAACCGCAAATTAGGCAGCCTAGGCCTAATCCTAATCTAGAAAGCCGGCAATTTGCTCCCCCGAATTTTTACAATGACATCCATGACGTCTGGGTACATGTGAGGATGTGACGTGTTACTTTTCTGCATGCATGCAAACTTCACTTGAGCATGTATACCTATACGTAAGCACAGAAGGGATAGGTGCCTGCATCAGTGGCGTAGCCAGGAATTTTTCAGGGGGGGAGGGTTGGTGTCTTTTTGCCTGCCGGATACCCTTTCTGAAAACAACCCAACAGTATCACAGTAAATAAAAAGGGAATAAAGTAACAAAGGGAATAAAGTAAGAAAAACAATAATTGTTACCACAAACAATTGTTTTGTTTTTCCTATTTAAGTGAATAAATAACCTTTAAAAAACTTTTCCCTAGGCCAATGGGGGTTTAACCCCCGAACCCCCCTTGACTACGCCACTGGCCTGTATACATGTAATATGGATCAGTAGACCTTTGACAGGTTTGTAACGTCAAGGTCGGACACTTCGTTGAACCAACCAGAAGCAGCGCAAATAGAGCAATTAGGCCACACGTACATGTAGGGCTTTTGTCGGTCTCTGTACGTGTAGGTCTATATAGAGAATCCATCATAGGCTCTTCTCTTCTTCTTCTTCTTCTTCTTCTTCTTCTTCTTCTTCTTCTTCTTCTCCTTCTCCTTCCTTCTCCTTCTCCTTCTCCTTCTCCTTCTCCTTCTCCCCTCCCCTCCCCTCCCCTCCCCTCCCCTCCCCTCCCCTCCCCTCCCCTCCCCTTCCTCTCCTCCCCTCCCCTCCCCCTCTCCCTCCCTCCACCTCTCCGTCTTCCTCTTCCTCTTCGAAGAATAGGGGGCCGATGGGCTTCAGTTTATTTGGAGAATTTTTAGCTTCCTTTGGTTTTTAGCCAACGTCGCTGCACCAGAAAAAGTGCTGATGTCACAGCAATCACACATTTGCATGATTTTTTTCGCACATCTTATGTGATTTTACAAAAACAAAAAACAAATAGCGAGTAGCCTATAACTATAGGTCTGTCGGTTAAAGATTCTAAAGGCTTAAGGCTTAGACTTTCATTTGCAAAAATTCGAATAATTGTCCGCTATAGGCCCTACCACTGGATAAGAAATTTAACTAATGGCTTTCAAACTGAACGAATGAAAAGAATAAATCAAACAAGTCGTGGGTCTAGTGTTCAGCAGATTCTGTTTGTTCAGAACAGTCCAAATAGTTTTAAAATAATAACTTAAACTACCGGTAAGTTAAAAGGTTTTGTTTGTGATTGTCCGACTTGATTGATGGAAACGCACCGTACAGTATAAGCAATTGATCTATATGCTTAAAGGCCATTAGATTCCCATATAATGCAGGTGCCTTCCGAATAACAAGTAGGCCTAATGGACTATAACGACATAATATTTTATGCAAAACAACATTAACATAATTATATAAAACAACAATGCATTTACATAATAATGTTATTTTAAGCAAGAATGACTGAAAGCTGTGGCACCATAAAATATTTTCCATCAAACTGCCGCGGAAACCCTGGCCGACGTCCGCGGAACTCTTTGGCTCCGTGGAACCTCGGTTGAAAATCACTGTCCTAATTAAACCTATGCTTGCAGTTAGGCTATTCATAATAGGCTAATTGTCCAGCTGCAGAAGGACGGAGATGCTTATATCCCCCAATATTTCAGAAATAATATTCATAAATATCAGTATAATTTCTACAATGCTATCCACTCTAGGCCAATTTAGTTTAAATACAGCTTTAAATGCTAGCCTATATTAGGGTACGGCGTGCAAGTAGGCTACAAGAGTTTTTTCTTAAACAATGGGAAGGGACATTTATTGAAATATATTTCTGAGCACTGCAACCATGAGTAGCCTAATGTTTGTTCGTTTAACGAATTAGGCCTATTTATATTTTGTTTTACTTGTTAACCAGATTGCTGTTTGTTTGTTAGCCTCCTAACCTCCATCTCCTCCAGGGCTTCAAGTGTGGCTGGACGGTCATGGACGGCGTCCATGCACTTATTTTAAAATCTGAACGCCGTCCAGCCACTTATTGGCCAGCAATGACTAGAAAGGTAAGTAAGGGGCGTCTATGCACTTCTTTGGGAAAGATAAGGGGCGTCCATGCAGGCACTTAATTATTTTTCCACACTTTAAGCACTGATCTCCTCCAGTCAATCTTTATTTCTTAAATCCCTTAATTTTTTTCTTTTGCCGTGGCTGGACTGGGAGCGCCTCTGAGTAGTTTCTTGATATAGATTCTAATAATGAATGAATGAATGAATGTTGTTAAGATGACAGCTCAAAAAGCTACCATTACAGTGTAGAAATTCAAGAAATATAAACAAATGGGAAGAGACATTAGACCTCGATCGTCTCTGAGCACTGAAATAATTAGCAATTTTGTTAAGAGGGAAGTTTAAAAATGCTACCATTACAGAAATTTAAAAAATCCAAACAAATGGGAAAAGACTTTTTTTAAAGACTAATTCTACTTCAGAAGCGTATTGTTCGGATTATTTGTGGTCTTAAATATAATGAAAGTACCTCTACGTACTTTAGAAAACTTAGAATAGGCTATTGTCATTGTCAAATATGAGTTGCAGATTGGGACATTTATGTATAGATTTAAACATAAGCTATTACCAGAATCGTTTGCTAAAAAATTAATACTTCCACTGTAATATGGATGTTCACAGTCACTATACCAGATCCTGTAATAAATACCATAAAGATTTTGTACGTACTAAAACTACGCAGTTTTGTATCTCATATCGCGGACCCTAGCTGTGTGTGGAATTCTTTACCTGTTTCTTTGACTAATGTGCCTACTGCAGGAATATTTAAAAAAGAATTTAAACAGCATCTAATTGGGTTGGAATGAAGAAATTTTGACAGATAAGCTTATTGATTATACCTTTGAAGATATTTTGGTTGCTGCTACTTGTTCATCGTTGCTACCTACATAAATTTAGTGAAATTTCAAATTGGGTTCCCTGGCAGCGGAGCATTGTTGCTCCTTTAGGGATGACTCTTTGACACCGAGAAGCTTGCGGGTAGACACTGTGTTTGTTTGTGTTTTGTTTTTTTCAATTTATTTCTATAAAACCGCTTTAATCTATTGATGCTGTGATGCTGTTGGTGTCAATAAAAAGTCTTGAGTTGAGTTGAACGTCTTAAACCATTTTTTTCATCAATGGAATCATGAGTAATTCTGTTGATGACAGCTTAAAAAGTTTCGGTTACAGTGGGCAAATCCAAAAAATTGTAGGCAATTATAGACCAAGAATAACAGCTTGAAAGCCTACTATTACAGCATGGAAATAAAAATAATTAAACAATGGGAAGGACATATATTTATTGAAGTGTTAAACCATGTCTTTCTGCAATAAAATTGTGATAAATTTCGTAGATATGACAGCCTAAAATGCTACGATTACAGTGTGGAAATTTAGAAAAATTGGATGTTGGGGAGGGGCGTTTTTAAGATGCAGTCATTGACTAAATGTGCAATTATAAATATATATATTTATGCAGTTTATGTGCACTTGTTATAGCGCCCCTTCAACCTCTGTACTCAAGGGCGCTCCCGACTATAGCGCGGACACTGCATCGGAGTTTCACGCCGAAGCGCTGAGCAATTGCGAGTGAAGGACTTGCCCAAGGTCCATATAATTATACACGGCGAATTGAGGTAGATTCGAACCTGCAACCCTCCGGCTGCAAGGCAACGAACATACCGACTACACCACCGCGCCCCACAATTGTATTCTAAGCACTTCTGAAACGTGTTCTAGCTGAAGTCAACTGTTAAAAATGCGCTGGTCTCTGGGGTTCTACCCCAGACCCCCATAGTCGGTATGGGTTCATAGCCTACATTCGACACTCGCGACTTCGCGCCTTCAGCGCTAACAATACGATCACCCCCCCCATGAAAATGTTCTGGTTGCGCCTCTGAATCCTATCCCGACTCCCCTCTTCTCCTCATGATGCATATCCCTCGCTATTTCAACCCTAAGCATCACCCACCTTTTGCTTTGTAATCTTGGTAGTTTTTGATGTCTTATGTGAATTTTATATATGTGATAGGCTACTTGTTAACCAGATTGCTATTTTGCAGCTGGTCATATTAAAGAATATACTTACTTACTTACCTTAACCGCAAGAACTTTGTATACCCGTCCAACTGCCTTCCTGACTCTCCGGATCTTGACCATCTGCTTCATCGACGTTTAAGTTTAATCTCACTAGAAGTTCTATCATAGACGTATACGTCTATGATAGATACTGAGCTTTCTGCCTAACGTGACGTCAGACAGCCCTCATTAGCATATTGAGCGTAGGCTTCAGTTTTATTCATCGACGATATTGGCGCATGCTATGTCCACTCAACATACGTCGATCTGCTTATCGATTTTGTTTTGTATTGATTAAGCGTCTGTGAATAGGTCTAATTAAGCTGGTTCCGCCACTTCGCGGGTGCTGTAGAAATCTCGAGATAACGATTTTATGTAGGTCTAAGTGTAGACTGTGTAGTATCAACGTACCTTGTTCTACTTAGTAATAGTAGGCCTAGCCTACTTTAATAGTGCGTCTCATGCTGTCATGCAGCACTGCACATAGTGCAAGCGGTTACGCATCTTCACCAGTCGTCTTGTCCATCGCCATCTGCTCTGCCTCCTCCCACTCCTCCAGACATCTCAAGGTCACGAGACCATAATTTTATATACGTGCTTCGAGTTCTAATAGCGCATGGAAAAGATGGCAAATGACAATGGCGATGGATCCAGATTTGACGAGGGCCTATGACAGTGGCGTAGCTACCATGTGTGCAATGTGTGCAAAGCACACGGGCCCACGACCTCCAGGGGCCCACACAGATTGCTAAATTAATTATTTGTTAAAGGTTTTCCTAATTAGTAGTTCACATTATGTTTTAGGTGTGATTTTTGTGAACACACTTGCCTTAGGTTACTTCGTTACTCTACTGGCTCCTGTCAACGCCTTGATGTTGACAGGCAAAACTATACTGGTCCGAACTCCTATATTAATTATTATATATGTTTTCGTCTCGAGCCATGACTGTCATTGCAAGATGACATTAGTGTACGCTATAGTTGCAGCCTATGTGAACGATAATAAAGAATAGGTCCAATAAGCTAATAGTTTTAATCGGAGAACATGAAACGAATCATACCGGCATAAGATCTTAATTTCGCTGCTTCGCTTTCCTATGCAGAGGGTATAAGGGGGTGCCTGTGCTGCATGTATCTATGATAGGTGTCCGTCTATATGTCACATTCGTGCATTATAATTAAACGGACATCCTCGTGTATTCCGGTAGGCTACATTGCTGGATTTGGTAACGGTAGTGACCTGACGTCTCCCTCAACCAGGGTGACAATTGCCGGGGGCTTGAAGTGGTTCAACCCTCTATAGTCTTTCAGAGGTTCACGTGGTTGTATTCTTTTTCACGACCAAACTCCACGTGGATCAAAGTCTAACCCCCAGTTATTTTTCTACAATTCTCAAACTGCTCTCAACTCCTTTCAGCTCTCACCCCAAAATCAGAGAGTGAGATCAATATTGAGCAGGATTAGGGTCATAAGAATCACTTAGGCTATTTGCCCAATTTTTTGCACTTGTAAGGAGTATTGCTGAACTTATTTTTAGGTAGACCTATTTATTTTTAGGTAGGCCTGTGACAAATTGATGATTGTATCGTTTTTTGGTGTTCAAATTGCAAATCATGGACCAGAATTGATACATGAATGACATTTTTGCTGAACCGAGTGCTAGAAAGAAAGCTCTATGATGCCATGACACCAGGGGCTTCTATCCCCCCTAAGCAGCCGGGCGCAATCCATCTTCTTCCCCCTATTTCTGGGTCGGTCTTCCCTCTCGGCAATATGTTATCTAGTCAATTCCTCTGGTGAATGAAGGTTTCTGAGATGTGGGACGGTTTGGGAGAGGGATGGTCTCCTCTCCGTAAGAATTTTTTTCAATTTCCGCATTGCAATTTCAGCATTTTAGGCTGTCATTTTTACAACTATACTAGCCTATTATTTCAGTGGAGGATTGCTGAAAAGAGTGGTCTATGACTTGACAAATGGCCCTATACTTAACAATCATATTTTTGGGAGTTTCCACATTGTAGGCCTAGACCTGTATAGTACTAGCAGTTTACGATGTCATTCTAGCAAAATTGCTCTGACACTTCAGTGCTGATAAAAGAGTGGCTTGAGATTTCGATAAACATACTTGTAATTACAACAATTTCGTTATTTACCAAGTTCAGCAACTCAGTTCAGCTGTTTCTGCTGCACAGTGATGGACTATACGATAATGAATAATTGCTGACGAGAGTAAACTTAGGCCCATAAAAAATTATAGCGGCTTGTAGCCTAGCCTATTTGTTGCAATTCAATCAGCTTAATTAATGCCTGTCTCTTTTGCCCAAGACGGTCGTGAATTGCTGACCAATATACAGTTAGCAGAAATTGTTACATATGGTAACCAACCAAAATTTTCCATTTTCGCCGCCAGAATTTTTGACGACCTTTTTTTAGTCATCGACCGAAATCTCATGAAAATTTTCCATTTTCGCCGCCAAAATTTCTGACGACCCTTTTTTAGTCATCAGCCGAAATTCGTGGATATTTCAATGTTAAAAATTTCCGGAGGTCCCTTTTTTAGAGGGGGTTGAGCCTCTTGTAGGGGGGCTTAGCCCCAGTCCCCTAGCGCCGCCACTGAAACCATGGCAGGAACTACCAAACTGCCAAAATTGGGTAGCCAATGCCATGCATTGTGTTTAGCGACTCTGACCAGTGTGCACTGCGAGAGGCGTTACATAAATTTATGGATAGAGTACAATGCAATAGAATGAAAATACAATATATAGGCCTTCGTAATAATGATGCTGTTTTACTAAGAGTTCAAGGAACAAAGCATTTTGAAATTTGAGTCTGAAATTTGAAATATAACACTGGAGAGAAGCCATTTAGTTGTACAAAAATGGTAGCCTATTTGTACAAGTAGACCTATATAATATTAAATTAACCTATATTCATTATTTTAATTATGATTGTGTCATTTATTAAAATAGCAAATAATATCATCATAATCACATAACCGTAAACATTATAGCAGTTCATGTGATGCAAAAAGTAGGCATTGATAGTAGGCTATAGTTAGGCTAAAAACTATTACCATTCTGCCAACATTTTATGTGGGGAAGTAATTTCTGGAGAACTTCCCTAGAGATGTCTATAGATTGAACACTGTCCTCCATGGCCGGTTCTCCCCCCTCCCCTACAGACGAGTTTTGGCTCTTCTGATTCCCCCATTTTTCACTGGGTGCAAGCTGCGCCCGCCATGTATAGGAATAGAAGCCCTTCGTTGTAACCCGCAAAAAGTGTAATTGTATTGTATATTCGTTTAATCCAATATACAATAAACAGAACGCTGTAGGTTTACATTGCTAACAATTGGGAAAAAAATTCCGTTTTCCCCCCCCTGTTTTTCACTGGGCGCAAGCTGCGCCCGGCATGTATAGGGATAGAAGCCCCTGCATGACACCGTTTTAAGTAGGCCCACTAATAATAAGTGAATAAGTATCAGTAACGGCGCTAGGGGGGCTAAGCCCCCTAAAAAGCCGATCCATTTTTTCCCATGCATGTAAAAATGACAAATTTGCGCGATTAACCCCCTTTAGCCCCCCCCAAAAAAACAAAACCGTAAAGGTACGCACGAGGTTTGGCAGACAGTTAGCGGATATGAAAAAGGACCAATTTCCAAAAAAGTTTTGACCAAATGACTAAGAAAAGGTCGTCAGAAATTTTGGCGGATGAAATGGAAAATTGTCTTGGGAAAAAAGTCGTCAGAAACTTTGGCGAACCTCAAATCCAGCCCCCCCCCAAACCCGAAATCCTGGCGCCGCCACTGATAAGCATACAACGTGATAGATTTTGAATTTCGACTCAGAAATCACTGCAGTTAAAACACTTTAATTCATCTGTCTCATTCGTGCAGCATTCATGTTTATTCTGAGAGTTGCAGGCTTATTGCATGAGTTTGGTATAATAGCAAACACGCCATTGACTAGTTTTTGGTGATCTTAATTGCGAGAACGTGGATATATCGGCCCTGCAAGGTCAAGCAAGGGCCCATACGGAACCTCTGCACACGGGCCCACGAAAAGCTAGCTACGCCACTGGCCTATGACAACAGATCGAGGCCGTTGCCCTCGACAGAAATTTGTTTGGCATATTACAATGGCGACAACTGTGGCGCGTCTCTTAGCCTATAGGCTAAGCAGCACCAGCCAGCTGGTAGGGGTTTTGCCTGAGGCCCAGAGCAGAAGATTGTTGCACGATTAAACTGTACCAGAGAACAGTACAGAGAATTGGATACCTAGGCCTACCTACCGAATACCCTCAACCCTCAAGGAAAGCGGAGTTGATTGGCGACACAGAGAGGAAACTTTTGCAGACGGTAGGCCTACTCAGGAACGAGAACCATATGTGTTCCGGAGTTTATTTACGGCAGGAGTAGGCTTATACTAAATCATGACGATTTTCGCCCAAGGTCGCAGAATTTTAATCTTCCAATCAAAGATGATAAAAAAATACATAGCAAGAACCTTATAGAAAATTGTAGGCCTAAGAACCTTTCTTATGAAAACAGTTATGGTAACAATCTTATTTTTCATGTAACCTGTAGGCAGGGGCGTATACGGGGGGTGGCACATCCAGCCATGGCCCCCATTTAGAAATTTCTTTATTTTCATCCAGCTATTCTGGCTCTGAAAGTTTACGTGGCCCACCCCCACGAGTAGTTTCGTAAGCTCTCCCAAGAGGTCCGTACAGGGGTTTAAGAGCATTGTTTGGCAGGAAAAATGGTAGTTTTTCTGGGAAATTGTATCTTTTTGTCCGAGATTTTGATTAAACGACTAAAAAAGGCTATCAACTATTTCGGCAGATAAAATGGTATCTTTTCCCCGGGAATTCTACAAATGACTAAAAAAGGTCATCAGATTTTTTGGTGAGCAAAGACGAAATTTGTTCCCTGTCCCAAGACCAAAAATTTTGCCCCTCCCCTTCGAAAATTTCTGTATCCGCCCCTGCCTGTAGGCTGTACTTGGATGCGGTTGAACATTTAGAATTGTCAGTCAACGAGGATAGGCCTACTACTTTTACTTTGGATGAAAATATACTACATATAAAATACACAAGAGCTTCCTCTTCATGAAATCCAGTCTTTCTCCAACTTGCAGAACCATGATG
Organism: Lumbricus terrestris; assembly: GCA_949752735.1. NCBI lineage: Eukaryota > Metazoa > Annelida > Clitellata > Crassiclitellata > Lumbricidae > Lumbricus > Lumbricus terrestris. The sequence goes on from OX457040.1 coordinate 21,180,211, forward strand.
CTGCATTTCTGCAGTTCTAAATCCATCATCTCGTGAGTAGTAGTTTCTTCATCCTCTTCTTCACAATTCTCCAGGACAACAAACCTGTTCTTCAGTTCTACTGCATAAAAAAATTGCTTCTTCTTTTAAACCATCCATAGGACCATAGGTCAACCATGTGATATTCAAGATCTACTGAAAAAAGAATCACAAGACTAAAACTATATGTAGAGGTCAAATTTGGTACAAATTGTAGCAATTTTTATCATTTATGCAGTACCTTTTAAACAGCTTTATTTTTGTGGAATTTTTTTAGCAAGTTGGATTGGTCTAGTCAGTTGTTGCCAGTTGCATATAAATTACATTGTGTAAAACTTATTTTTGTGTGTGTGTTTTACATGGTAATTTTCTCATTAATAACGATTACTATCGACACATATTAATAATATCAATCTTCATTATTATTTTTCGTATACTACATGTGAAGAATCAGTAAATCTGCAATGCAACACAGTTGCAAAAATTAAAGACTTGCCGCAATCAATGTATTCTTGTTTCAGTTGTTTCAAACTCTTAATACAGCAGCACAATAACTTAGTTGGACCATGCTCCTTGATGGATTGGACAACTACATGTACATTGTACAATGATGAAGATGATGTAACATACAACAGCATCGTCACTTGCAACTTTTCAACCATTGTGTTGCTTGAAAGGATCTTACAGTAACAAATTTGAGAGAAGTTTGCATATGTGGCTGTCCATACATTATGTAGGCTATGCACGGAGGGGGTCACAGGATTACATACTGGTGCGTACGTGGGAGAGGCAAAATGTACATGCGCAAAATAAATGTCTAATTATGATGTCCACAGCCTATTCAGTGCTCTGTATTATTCTATAGCCATCCGATGGCTTCTGACTACATTAAAATTATATTCTGTTCAGATCTAAACAGTAAACCCTAGAGTCAACACATTTCAGCTAGCAAATGTTTAACAATATAAATAGTAACCTACGGTAAAACATAATTTTCATGGATGACTTTAGCCAAATAGTCTTTCTAATGAGGGAGGCAGAGAAGCTTATTTGTACGTACGCATAAGGGGGGTGTCAACAAAATGTACGGGTGCAAACAGGGAGGAAGGGTCCAAAAAAAAAAAAAATTTGCATACGCATTATATTTTTCTTTTCTGTCACAGTATCAAAGTTACTAGTAGGCCTATCTTGCCAGCTCATCAGAATCGTTCAGCATTTGCAAGAAGAAATATTGCATACTTCTGGCCTATTCTTTGCGGTGTCAAATATATGCCATGAAACTTCACTAACTGCTTCATGTAGAAGCCAAATTTCAGTAAGCAATTGCCAATCTACCGTGAAGCGTAAATTCTACAGTATGTGGTACTGTATGCCACTTGAAAACCAACCTCGGCTTCACATTTTTGTTGCATGACCAAAACAACTTATATTGCAACCATCGCACTAACGATTGGTGAAGGTTGGACAGCACTCGGCTCCCGAGATCCTTACTTGTGGAAGTGAAAACACCACAAGTTAAGGTCTCAGGGAAAGAGGACTGTATGAAAGCAGGACCAAAGTAAGAGGCTTTTCCTTTTCTTAATTCACCGCATCACCATTCAGCCAATGACCATAAAAAAATCTAAAATCAAAATCATAAATTATTAAACTGTTCAATTTTTAAAGTGATTTCTAACATAACCTAATCAAATTTAAAAACCTAATCTAGGAACTTTGAGGCAAAATTTATTGTTATGCACAGGGAAAACTCTTCATTCAGACATTCAACATAAAATTTTTCAGCTGTACTTGTTTTCTATAATTAGAGCAACTAAATAGCATCAATCCTGCTAATATTTCAGTGAACCTGTTGGTTAGATCGTCCCCTATGCTGCCTGTTTGGACAAGTAACATTCAAAGTCTCAAGCATGGGCATCTCTAGTCTCCTGAGATTCCAATACCAGAAATATAGATGAAAATATTGGTTAACACAGGAAGTGTACTCATCCCGTTGCAGCATCACGCTCTTTAGATGTAAATTAGTTTCTTATCATGAAACTGATAGCAAGAAATATCGCTAAGGTGAATGAAATGTAAGTCCTGTAGAAGGAAAGACAATACGAAAACCATTGAATAAAGTGAAATATTAATTTCTTTTCAAATTCACTAAGTGAGAATTGGTCCACTTTGAACTATCAGGTCAGCACACAGACCTGATTAGTTCTACTTGAACAATCAGACTATGTGCTGGTGGCAACTGCACCTCTGAGAAGGTTCATTGAGGGACAGTGTGCAGATTATTGTAAAATGAATGAATGACACAATCACAACCTTGACAGCTCTCAGCTTCAAGAACTTTGAATTAACGAGAAAAACCTTTTGTGCATCGGTTGATCTAATGAGAATTAAGCATTAGCTAGGAGATTAAGAGGCTCTGTTACCAACAAACATTGTAGGCAATGTACGGCTAATTAAATGTTAACCTGCAGCTGGGGACAGTGGGGAGGCTAAAATGTGTATAGAGGGCAAACAAAAACGAGGGGCTACAGCCTTAACCCCTTGTAAAACCACTACTGAAAACAATCCATTTGAAGATAATCAACAAGCAAGTAAATCAATAAGAAAATATAACAAGATTGAGTATTACTTTATACACATTATTGCTACTCAGCGCTAACTTAAGGAACCACTCTGCTTCAGTTTATAAAAACAATGACGACACCATTAAGATCTTTTTGCTCACTGTATCAGGCCAGCAAAAGCCAGTGTTGATTGAGTCTTGAAGGGTGATGTAAAGTATCTTCAAAATACAAGACACACACATGCAGTTGATTGGTAACTCCATGGTTGATCTGCAGTCCATGCAGAACATAAAACTTGCAACATCTTTGGAATGATTTGAAGTACATTTTAGCAGAAAGCAAGACATATAAAACTTATATAAGCCATTAGAAACATGATAATGTCCTTATAAATATATAATCTGTTGAGGTCAGTTTCAGCCAACCAGGGGCACTTTAGGCAACCACCACAAAACAGTATTTCATTGGATAACGAATGGCTTTGTATTAAGGAACTAATATTGTATGATGTTGGAACAAACTAAACATATTATTCATGTTAACAATATTTAATTTCCCCTTGCCTAGTTACATTAATATCCAAACTATATTTCTGAAAGCTTATCCATTTGTATGTCCCTAAAAATATTTATCTGTCTAATTAAAAACTCATGAACGCAGCTACACTGTAGCGATACGAAATTCTTGCACAACATTCTCGGCACAACATTCTCCGGACGGTAAATTTCTAAGTAAATGCAACCATTTTCAAACTGTCGGCTTGATTCTGCAATATGGACATTTTAGGGTTATATGTGTTCACATTAAATCCAGTTAAAAATCAGACCTGCTTGACAAATCACGTGATGCAAAAGGCTAAACATGTAGCTCAAGCGGATTCACCTGCTGTTTCTGTTGACGGACTTGGCTTCCTGCGACAATCGAAAACGCGCCATCCAAAGATGATGCTAAATAAGGAAATCGAAAGAAACAATATATTGCAGCCTACTTATATAACTACAATATTTAATCAGGGTTGAACCCAGATTCATCTGACTTTACTCTTCGCACATATGGCCAAAGCGAGTGATCCCATGGCAAAGCTAAATATGCAAATCAAGCTCAATTGTTATTCGTCGCAAAGCTGTGAAAAATCATACGTGGGAAAACACTGGAAGCTGGGTATGAATGTACTTATATAAGTTTAGTGCTAGGATCAACAGAAAAGCATCAGCCATATACCATTCAGCAATTGCGCATTAGCAATTTGTCTGCTGAAACTGGAACCATTATGAAATTACGTCCTGTGATGTTCTGACTTGGGATTACATATGTAAACATCCAGATATCATCCGTGAGGTGAGTTTAAAAATAAATGAAAAAAAACAGCTGCATCTAGGTATAAGCCGCCGAAGTCTTAAGTGGACCATCACAGAAGGAATAAGACGTCCATTGGATGACGCAATTCACTGTGACTCAACAGTTTTGAAACTTTAGCCCAATTATTGAGGAGTGAAGCAAACTGAACTATTTCCTGGAAGTAATAAAGCCAGAGTTCATTCAGACCAAGAGAAGTCTTCCACTTACCTTCATCAACTACATCACCAATAATGATAGGTAATGTAATAGGATCTTTGTAATGTCTTTCAATGGGACTTTGGACTTATATAAAAGACTTCCTGTAACTAGACAAGCTAGTAACTGTCCATGGATGATCAATTCCCATCTTGGAAATTTTGCGAAACCCAATGCGTACAGATTTTATAGCAAAGGCGATTTGAGACTGAGACCTAAGGTTCTTTTGTAACCTAACAGTGTTGACAACTGATGCATCTGAATCACACGGTCGATCATCACAGGGCATTTGAAGCAGCACTGTGAATTCTAACCCAAATGGGGACCATGACCCATACCTGTGCTTTTCCACTGCATCAACTTGGATTAGCACACACAGTATCTTCTTTGTTCGACCGACTGATTCTCATCTTGTCATTCCACTCTGCAACAAACAAACTGTTCAAATGTTACTATAAGATATGCAACATGAACTTTTACTACTGACAACATGGATCATACAGCGTGTTGGTCAGACAGTTTCTTAACTTGGTTACAATAAATTCAGTTAGTACATTATTGTCGTCTGCTGATTTCAAAACATTGAATACATCTTTTTGTGGAATGGCATGAAGTCTGTTTCGTAACACACATTAAAACAATGGACACCACTGCTGACAGTGCTGAGGGAATAGGCAAGTGTGGATGTGACATATTGACCAACAAAGTCTAGATCAGAGTGACTAGACTTTGTTCAACATTTGCCAAGTAAATAGGAATAATGTGCATGTAACAGCAAACTGTGTATCAGTGGTTTATTGTGATGCCCTATTCTCAAAGGTTACAAAAGGACATGGCAGGTCAATTGAAGTCAAAAGAAGGCAAATCTATTTGGATGGGTCAAAATATTTTAAAAAATACTGAAAGCAAAGCATGAGAGCTAGAAACTAAGTCACAGCCACAACTGGGATAGGATAGTCACCCACTGAGTTTGATCAGCTACATTGGTAGCCAACAATGAAGAGCAGATCTCAGCAGACACAAGACTAGCTCTTAACCTTCTTAAGTGGACTTAGACCATTAAAATATAACAAGAAGTGCTACTCACATAGATGTAAAGCCAAGGACTTGAACCACTGCAATCTTGGACTGATCACAAACAAGTAGTTAATTATTAATGTGCATAAAGTAGGATAGTCAAAGACATCAAATAACATTATAATCAGAACAGTAGCAAGATAATAATAATTGCAGGCAAGAAAAGTCTGTTAGTATCAGGACATAAATCTCATCTTACAATTCCAATTTCGTTATCTCAGCAGCACCAAGCATTCACTCGCCGTAATCGTAAACTTCTATAGCACCACTCAAAAGCCAAGCACAGGGCACCAGCTTATTCATGAGCACTGAGTCAAGTCAGAGGGTTGTTCACATGGTAATCCAAAGGAGTCTGGTTTATGAAGTGGACGAAATAAGTATGGTCATCTGGCTCAAATGACTTTTAAAAGCAATCAAAGAACCTTAACTATCTTCTTTTAGGCTAATACATGAGCTGTCAAGAAATCTCCAATTTCATGAAATACACTGAAATGAAATGGCTGACGAATACTGGTAAGTTAATTGATATGACACAGCAAAGGAGCAACATAATAATCAATCAATCATAATTTATATAGCACCCCATCATGACACTTATAAGCTCATTGCAGTATTACAGGTCTAGGTAGCATAATCATCTTCTACCGCTATCCTGTTTCTCGACTTCACAACTCAGACTTTGCAACTCAGTCCATGTAAAACGCAGACTAATGGAATATGCTTCATTCATCTATTCGACATGTCTCTCCAACGACTTGTGTGCACAAACACAGCATCTGCAATTCAGTATGGATCTTCACTATGCAAAGCAGTAGATGAAGGCTGAATAGAAATTGCCAGTGAGAACCTGTCTAGAAACAGCGCTCTCACAGGAGGAAGAGGAGGAGGAGAAGGAGAAGAAGGAGGAGAAGGAGCAGGAAAAGGAGGAGAATGAGAAGGAGCAGGTGGAGGAGGAGGAGGAGGAGGAGGAGGTAGACAAACAGAAATCAATATCTGTAAAAATTAATTCTTGTGTCAAGATGATGCACATTTCCTTGACAAGCATCAGACAACTCCAGTCTGCTAACAACTTAACATGCAAACTCATTCAGTGAATGCCTACAATCCTAAATGCCAGGATGTTGTTTGACATGAACAGTCTGGCAACTGTCATTGTGCCTCCAAAAAACCATCTATGTATTGTCTGCATCCATTGTTTATTGTTTCCACACATTCCAGGAAACTCATGCGCATAATATAACTGAAATTCCACAGACCGAAACTATCTTGCTGAAATTTGAAGTCATGCTATATTGGAGTATTGGTTCAGATTCCGGTTTCATCCACAATGCTTAGAAATAATAAAACAATGGATGATGCACTCAGGTAACTTTACCCTACATTATAAGCATTTCACGTTTCAGACAAAGCCTTCATACAATAAGTACTACAAAATGGTTATCTAGTCCTCTCAAGTCCTTTTGTACACTGCACGGAAATCAATAGGCCTATGTAATCCGCACATAATGCAACTGAAACTACAGGAAAATCATTGTAAAAATTCAACCTCTACGTGGCTCCATCATATCCAATCAATCTTAAAGCTTCATGCTGCATAGCAACTGAAGAGCTGCAGAGGCCATTTTACACAACAATGGTTATGATCTGTAATTTCTTCCAATTCCAAAGTAACTCTTAAAGCGATATTCTGTGTTTCAACAGAACAACCAAGAAGAGAAATAAGAAAGGTAAGCAAGAAAGAACGTGATCTGCGACACAAGTGATTATGAAGTTCAGCATCTAAGGTTCAAGGGTAAAATTTAAATCTGAACAATACGACAAAATACCATCATTATTTCTTGTAGAGCAGAATGATCAACTCATCTGCCGTAAATCTGCAGTACGTACAAAACTGCGATGCAGTCTTTCCTAACTTCCTAACTTTCTGTTAAAAAACAATCAGTGCAGTCAAGTGGAAACTGATCCCAGGATGATTGTTATTACGACAAGAGAAGCGTTGTTTATGATTTAACCAATTTTATTGACGGACAGACAAAGCTGTTACTATAATTATACGAAACGCAATCATCAATCTCGTTGCTATAAATACACAGGTCTATGAAAATAGACCATCAATTGAGGCCACACTTCCAGGAACTTCTGCACAATTTCTGTAGCACGGAAATAGTGCATCCGTGCGCTCACTGCGCTGCACTACGGAAATGATGCCTTGATTCCAGGAGAAGTGTACCATGAAAATAGTGCATCCCTTGATGACACACTTCCAGGAAAATAAACTACACAATTTTAAATGGTTCTCTCAAACATCTAAAGTCAGAGTTTTCCATGTAAAACTGAAATCAACTGGAAACCTTTCAAAACTCTTGCTATATGTCATTTCTGAGCAAGTATAAACAGAATGTAGATGAAAAATGAAGAAATGAAAAATGCAGACGAAACGTCATGTGTTTAGGGTTGCCAGGCGTCCGGTAATGAACCGGACAGTCCGGTATTTACACAAACTGTCCGGTCAGAAATTTCAGACATTACCGGACATGGCTGTGTCCGGTAAATAATTATTGCTAGCATCAAGTGTTGGTTACTTGCAGCGTTGTCCATAGGCGGAGACCTGGGCCGAGAATTGGGGGGGGACGGAAAGACGCGAGGTTTTCAAAAAATTTCCGATGACCGGCGAAATCTGGGGAAAAATTTTTTCCGCCGCAAAAGTAAGTTGATGACCTTTTTTTTTTTTAGTCATCCGGGCCAAATCTCGACGAATTATTTCTATTTTCGCCGCCCCAAAAAGTCTTGACGCTCAAACATTGGGGGGGGACAAATGCATGGGCCGTCCCCCCAGCACTTTCATTGGGGGGACCGTCCCCCCTGTCCCCCCCTAGGTCTCCGCCCATGGTGTTGTCTCTTGGGGCCATGAAAAGATATCTGCTTACGATTTTCCAACGTAAAATGGATTGCCTTGTGTAGCAGAGAAAATGATGCACGGATCGTACTTTGTACCTTGTGCATAAAGTTGGAGGGTTGACACAGAGTTCAGGTCGCAATAATTGAACCGAATCTCCGTGTTTATAATGCCATATCTCTCTGTCTGCATGTCTGTCTGTCTGTTTTTCGTCTGTCCGTCTGTCTCTCTCAGCACAATTGATCTCTCCTTCTTAGTATGTCTATCTCCTCTTTTCCTTTAAACACGGACGCTTGCAATCTGTCTGTGCCTATCTGCCTTTCTATCTCTGTCTGTTTCTGTCTCTCTCTAACTGTGCCAATCTGCCACTCTAGGCTCTCTCTCTCTCTCTCTCTCTCTCTCTCTCTCTCTCTCTCTCTCTCTCTCTCTCTCTCTCTCTCTTCTCTCATTCTCTCTCTGGTCTTTTAAAAGCCTGTCCTATAAACCCCACACTGAGTAATTATTATTGTTTCGAGTACAAAGATTAATTCGCGTCCTAATGATCCGTTCACATTTTGCCTTGCATGTCTATAGGTCAACTGGGTTATCTATATGATGGAACTGAGTGATAAAATTGTTAAATGTGTTTTTAATATTGTTTAATATCCAAATTCAGTCATTCATCTTGGCGCCAAATTTTAAAATCAGCCACTAGATAGGCCTATGCATAATTTTATCCACCCTATAGATTTATAGGCCTGCACTTGGCTGAGTTTCCACATTGCAACTTTCAAACAGTCTCCGGCACCGTATGTAAAATACATACATATATATATATATACTAGCTGAATTACCCGATGTTGACCGAGAAATATCGGCTTTGGCCCCCCCGCAACGTCTCACCCCGCTCCTACTCCACCCTCCTCACCCTCCATCTTCCATCGCGTACACGCACATATATACACATAAATATATGCACACACACATATACACACACATAAATATATGCACACACAGTCACACACACACACACACACACACACACACACACACACACACACACACACACACACACACACACACATATATATATATATATTATGGCTCGTTATGTGATGGCCATTGTCCGGTAATTTCCTGAAGGCAACCTGGCAACCCTACATGTGTTTAACAGGGACCTGTGTTTATTTGCATTGAAAACCTCTTTGTTTTTCTTTTGCTGCCAAAACATGGCTGCATGTATTTCTGTGTCTCATCTACCACGTCCATAGCATACACACTGCAACCCTATCTTTGCCAGTATGCGGGTGCTTACAAGATGCACATACTTATATATATATATATTATATATATATATTAAAGTATATGTATGTATGTACTATTGCAGAGGTGTCAAACCATTTTTTAATAGAGGTTATTGACAATATTTTCTATCAAATGGTAGACCAGGGTGCTCTAGGTGCCTGAGCAAATTAAGTGCTTAAGGTATTGACAAGTTTCTGGAAAAGTCAAATAATTATTAAAACAAAGGCTACTAAAAATCACATAGATCTCATTAATTTTTTCAATTCATAACATTTAGTCTTAGTGCTATCTGACAAAAAATGAAAAATCAAGTTTGCATCACATTTTGGCCATCATCTTGCCAGCGAGAGTTTCAGCGCAAGCTGAGGTTGGACACATAATATATGTGAATCGTCACCACGAAATTAGTCGCTTGTCAAAAATGTCATCTGGTAGAAATTGACTGGAAAATGATGGGAACCTCTAACTGATCGAAATTGGTAATTGTGCAAAAACAAGCAAAAAAAAATATATTTAATAGAAATAATGTATAAAATCATTGTTTAAACATATCTAAATGTGGAAAAATAAATTTTTACCTACATCTGTCGTGAGATGGAACGTCAGAATAATTCACTACCTTTCTTGCGACTTTTTACTTATGTCACAGATCGAATCGAAATGCGTGATTCATCTTGTTTTGATCACGGCAATCCCCTTTTTCTGTTTGTTAATAAAATACGACATTCTTGTTTTTAATATACACAAAGATGGCCCGAAAGAGGTCAACTACATGCGGCAATAATATAATTGCGCTACATCACCGAGTACGTGACAAAATCTTCGCCATGGTTGGCTGAAGGCTTGACAGGTCAGATGGGCGTATGCATATTACTGGCATAACGGTCAAGGGATAAAGAGCGTAGTTTATTCGTTTTTCGTTTTAAAAACTTAATCTTCGAAATGGAGGACATTATAAAACTTTGGAGAGCACATTTGCAATTGGTGAAGCTAAACAGCTGCCAAATTTTATTTAAATCGGTAAAACAGAAATAGTTGTTTCAATAGAGAATATAAATAATAATAAGGCTTAACTTTCCGGGCAGTTTTCTCAAGTAACAGTTTATGTATACCGTCAGAACAAAAATGCTGTAACTTCAGTTATATGCAAGATATAGAAAAACTGCAAACAGTTTTGGAAAGGTAAATAAAGCATCTACAAGATAGTGGTAAAAACAAAAATGAATTTTTAAGTTGCGATTGGGTTTGTGGTGATGGGTCACATATAAAAGCACAGCTGTTGTTGCTTTGGTGAACAATCCTGCAACACAAGAACTGTAATGCAGAAGAATAGATGACATAAACAGTAAACACCTAACACAGAGGTGAGCACAAACTTCACTTCATTTACCTTCCACATATAATCAAGTGCTCAAAGTACTGATAAATGCTGCGTTCTTGTTGACATCCTTTATACGTTCAAATGAACAACTGTCTTTATCACTAAATTTCTGCGAAAATTCTCTTCTTTCTGCTTAATTTGAATCATCTAGTAAGCCGAGGGCTGCAGGCATCACCGTCTTCATAAATCACATCATCCAGGTCTCATACGCAGCAACAGATCACAACAAACACGTCAATTATTTTGCTATATTTGAAACCTAATTATAATCCATGCTTCCATTTATAAAACCATTACACAAATTACAGCATACCTGGTATGCATATATATACATGCATATATATATGCATACATGTATATATACATATATATATTATATATGCATGTAAACACATAGAGGTTGTTAACATCCATGTCAAAGATGGATAATTTAATTTCAATACTGTTCATATCTGTGCATCAAGCTAGTAACCAACTGGTGTGTATACAAATGCATGAAAGCAGCATGATCAATGTATGCTGAAAAATAAACAAACCATTGCATAATTCATACAACTCAATATAACACACAGAATACAAATTTATCTGAGCAAACACAAATATAATATCTAGGCATACGTAATTCCAGCACAAAAGATATGCCAAACACTGCAAGTGTAACTTATGCATACCGGTATATACATTCATTTAACTATATGTGACCCGTCTGACCAAAACCAGGCGTAAGTCATTTTTGTACAAAATGAGTGTCATATATCTTACAAAAGAATAAAGTATCTTCTTTAAAATGACACAAATCCTATTGCTCTGCCGTGTTTCTGTCCAAAGTTATGAGTAAAAACATTGCTCGACCGTCCAAATTGCAATTCTGAAAAAAATGCGTTTAAAGTTTTCTATAACTTAGAAATGCAAGATTTTTTAGAACCATGTTCATAATTAAATAAAATTTGTAACAAATAAACAGATTGCATAGTAGACTAGAGGGGAGTCTGGGCTTTTCACTGATACCTAATTTATTTTGTCAGCCACATACCGAATATGGCTACCAATAGCGGGAAAGTGGAAAATGTTGGGAAAAGTCATCGAATTATTCGAACAATAAAAACCACAAAATTATCAAAAATATCATTAAAAATAAAAATTGTCCAAAATTTTTGGTTTTAATGTGTATAAAACATATTTATTTATCATTTTCTGTCAAAAACTAACAATTGAAAAAATTCGTTTTTTTCACATTTTGGTCATTATCTTAGAAGCGTGTGTTGCGACTTACGCCTGGTTTTGGTCAGATGGGACACATATATAAAATATATATATATATATATAATACACAATATATACATATCCATATGACCACGATATAAATTTCTCAGGGCCTGGAACTCCTAAACATTAAGAGAAACTCTAGACATTCCATCTTGTTAGATTCAGAACTCACTCATTACTGAGGCTTTCATCAATGAAATCTTCACATAAAACTGATTAAGGTGAATAAATTTACACACTTCGTCATTGTATCATAATTGATGAAGCACATAATTTAAAATTAGGCATCATGGGGACATGATAAATTTAATTCAATTTTTCGTATGGCATCATAAAGAGCCAAAATAAAAAAATACTCAGAGAAACTCTACTTAAAGACTTGAACTTTGAAAGCTAGCTAGAGGGATATGCAAATAACTCGGTTTCATTTTCCTGACTAGAGATTGAAGCTTTTTAACAACTTGCAAATTCACTTTTACAATTTTGTAAGAGTTAGGGATAAATGACATCACACACTTAGGGAGGGGTCACACATTTGTGATGATAAGTGACAGTGCAGTGACATACTATAAAATCATATGAATTTTGTGTTGACACGTGACCAGGGGAGGGAAAGTAAATAATCGTCAAAAATTGCATGACGTCATTTATGGATGGCCTCGTACCTCACATAATGTGCTTAAGACACATGTGCTGGTAGCTGACTTTATGAACCTTGGAATATGTACATTTATTATATATATATAAAAAAATTATATATATAAAATATATTTATAATATATATATATACCAGGTTTCTCTAAGTATTTTTTACGAACATACAAAGACACGAACTAGATTCATAACTAATTAATTCTGAATGCAAATTAATTTAGTTGGTAGCTCAGAACAGAGAGACAGACAGACAGACAGACAGGTGCAGTGGTCAGATGCAGTGAACGCAACCAGTGCTGGCTGTCTGGCCATGGGGTACAACTGAGTCTAATTAAATTACAATTCAACATACCTTGCATACTTGAAACTACATCAGCTGCTAAAATGGATCGGACATAGTTGAGTATTGCCAAGGTCAAGCAAGTCCTTTAAGTGTCAAGTAAATCTCAGCAAATCTTCTTAAGCACTGATTAACCAAATCATTTGCATACTAGAGGCAGACTGCATAATGTACATCTGCCTTTCCTTTCTGTGTTGCAGGCTTGAATTGAGACATATAGAAGGAATAACTACAATTCACAACCAAGCCATGTAAGGTAAAGAGGTGCTAGAGTATCTGCCATTAACTTGCTCCACTTACATATTTAGAAATAACATTTCTCCAACTAGTACGAGGACCTGCTCTAGAAATACTTGAAAACAGCGTTGTAATGAATGTTCACATGCAAAGCACGTTCATACCACTGCCTACAGCATGACCTAGAAAGCGCAATGAGGTAAGGCAATGAAAATGTATTGCAAATTTTAATAACGCTCACAAATAATTACAGTTAAGTGATATCAGTCGCTTTTAGTTATACAAATATTTCCTTTATGAATCAGGTATTTAAGGGCATCAAGTACTAGCTCAATAAACACTCTAGAAAAATTGGACTCAATGAATTGCATGGAATGTTCACAGCAGCATCATTCAAGAATTCACAAATGAGTATTTGATGTGAAATGGCGATATGTTAGTAATAGCACACTCACAGATTTAATAACACTTGTTTGGCAGTGAAAGCAGCTTGACTTGGTCAATTCAGTCTGACTACTTAATTGATGAACAGACTGTGATACCCTGTGAAGAACAGATAAAAAAACAGACAACTTATATGTGGAAAAACTAATAAACTGACAAGCAATAGCAGAGAAAAAAATGTAAGTGCAATTGAAGTGAAACACTTCCTATTGGTCGTGCAGCAAACGTGTCTCTGAAAGGGCTTTGCAAAATTTAAATTAAAACTTTCACAACAAATAATGATAAGTCTTTTTGAAGAAAAATCAATCAAGAACCAATCTCATTCTCTAACAAATTCAAATTCCTTTTGAAATTCACTGCACATAAATTCACGTAGAAATAAATCAACTAGTGACAGTGCTTCAATATTTGTGAGTAAAATTTATCTGAACTGTGGGTTCAGATAAAGACCGACTTTCCCATTATTATGTCATGTTACATCACCATTGTTGCTCTAATGGTTGGCTACATGAATGACCCTTCCCCCCCCAACTGCTCAGTGACTTTCAGATTTTTATGTCCTTTAAATCTTAGTCATATACTTCATGTAAAAAGTTTGAAATTAAGATAAAGAAACACAACACATGGCAACACAAAATCCAGTCATTGTCATTGTCATTAGGCAAATAGCAGACAGGAGGTATGCCATGTATCCATACTACAGTCATTGTCTGACAACAGGGACAGTGACACCTTTGTCATATAATTCATCACTCAGTAAGCCTTTTGAGTATTCTAATCAGATTAGTGTCCATTATGAAAGTACATGACATTTCAGCATTGCAAACTTCCAAAATGACTCAGTCCTTTGCTGTCATCTTCCATTCAAAAACATCATTGAAGCTGGGGTGGGGGTGAGAAGTGCTAAAGCAGCCACTACTCAGTCAATAATGTACTGCCTTTCTACACGAATAAAAAATTTCCAATAAGCAAGCCTTTGATCATTATCAAATCCAGGCAGATAATAATTATTATTTCACTCCAGACGACCTGAACTTCTGCTGCATATCATTACTACTGCTTGCGATGTTTTATGATTCAACAGCTGAACAACCGCTGAACAACCGCTGTACTGCTGAACAACACCAGTCCAGATGGTTAATATTTTCCATGCTGTTATGAAAAATCCAGTTTTGGCTTTTTGCTTGAAAGTTTATTAACTTACATGGATTTCGTCAGAACCATGCCTAATAAAATTGCATTTTGGCAGATCATTCTTATCGATGGTTGTTTAGCACTGCCACTTCCACCCAGCATCAACGTTCAATATCAGCATCAACCGCAGCAATAACATTGGTCGATAACAACATGAAATAATAATAATACTATCCACATCCAAAGACGATCAGGTAACTCAGGTTACCGACATTCAGGAACAAAAACAGATTCAACACAGCTTGCACATACCAGTGTACATCAGCAACATACCTCACCGACTATGAAGTACAGACCGAGTGGATGCAGAATCAAACTCAACTCACAGATCCATGCTAACTGGTGGATGAACCGGTACAGAGGAGGAGGAGGTCGTGGAACCTGCCTTGCATCTAGAACTGTTTTGACACCATAGCTCATTCCATCCAGTTTTACAATCATCCGCACTCAATTGCAATATCTAGACCTGACTCAATTACAGTGGAGACTTGTTTAGACACGCGACCCATTTACATGTGAATCCACTTAGTGCACAGTATGCCATGCACCCAGCAGATATCTGAAAAAACGCAGCACGTGAACTTGCGGAGTAGCCATTCTGCAGCAACTGTGCACAGCTGTATGAAACTCTGATCAAACCCGAGGTTTCAAACCAATGATTGCAAGCCAGCAAGATTGTTGTGCAAGTCAAATTTTATGCGAGTTTGGTCAAAAACAAGGAATGAAGTCCAAGACTCTCTCCACATCCTACAGACGAAGAAGAGATGAGGTTGCTCCATCTGGGATCTAAAAGACCGACACAGACTCTGTAAAGCACATTATTGGCAAGAGGGCTTCCGAATTTGGGGCCAGAAACAGAAATTGCAAGTCCTCATCTTCAACAGAATAAGGGTAAGAGAATTTCAAGTACTTGGGCTTCAATTACAAGTACTATGTCCCAAGTACGAGAACAAGTACAAGTACTCAGATACCAATTACAGACAATAGTACAAGTATGATGGTCTCAAGTACTTAAGTCTCAAACACAAGTACTTAGGTCTCAAGTACAGCTACAAGCACAGATATGCAAATGTATAGATCTGAGAGTTCTCATGATCATGTGACACCATAACTTGCAGCTTCCTTGCAGAAGCAGATTGTAATGTTGTGTGATTAAAAAATTATGAGGAGAAGCATCAGGTGATTGTGACACTCTGGCATGAAGAGCGGATAAACATGGACGACGACGAGGGATCACTTCTTCCCAGCACCCACCACCCAAAGGTCAACTAAGCCATTCATTCACCGTAGTGTCTGTAAAATGATGAGCACCCTGTATGGCTGCCAAACAGTTCAATTTCAACAGTTAAATTTGACTCCTGTAATAACTTGTGATCATCCATTCATACTATGAATTGCAATCATTTGTGTTCGTGACAGTTTGAAATAATAAACAAAGATTATTATCAAAATTATTGCCATTGTTAATGATCACAGCCTAGGCAGAGGTGGCAATGTTCCAGAGAGGCATATGACATTCCCCTGTTGAAAAGCCACTCAGATCCTCTGGAAGATGTATGATTATTATTATTAGTATTACTACTACAACTGTTATTACTATCATTATTATCATTATTATTATTGTTGCTACTACTACCACAACTACTATTCTAGACGAACAACTTGGTATACGAAGCATCTTCGTCTCTCTCTCTTCTGCCTTCGTGTCTGGCTGTCTGTCTGCTGTCAAACTGTCTCGATCAGACTGTCTACCAGACTCAGTCTATAACTTGTGTCTGACCCTTGATTTTTTAAGACTGTCTGTCCAGATGTTTTCCATCAGCCTCTCGATCAAACTCGAAATCAATGAGAGATGCAGTGGATTTAAATGAACTATCACAACTGACACAAAGATGTCCAGTAGGTAACTTAGGAAATATGCTAAAAAGCAAGCAGCTATTTTCAGATCAGGTACGACGCAAATCTGAGAAAGAAGAGAAAAGTTATTCGAGACAAGTCAAACAACTACGTCGCATGTCTGATCAACTACGTTGCATGTCTGATCAGACTGATCGATAACTCCTGATTGGAGTAGAAAATGAAAGCAAAACCTAAAATTATCATCAGAGTAAAATAACAAGAACTATCATAAAATTTCTCAGCCTATATATTCCAAGCAACAAATTTAATGGTTCTGAGTGAGTTTTTATGAAAATATCTGAAAGAATGCTAATAAAATAAAAACCGACATAGTAGCGACCTATCATAAGCAAGAAATCACACATCACTTACGTGTACGCAGTTCAGAGTTGCAACTGGCTTTCAAACACCATTCAGATGACTCTTACTTGTCTGTACACAAATTATGCTAAGTTATGCAAATTTATGCAAATTCGAATCCACCATCCATACTTAATGAGATGGTGATCGTTCGTGAAGCATTTGACGCTTTCTCTCGTCTAGAATGAAAAAGCTGAGATCTGCGGATGGAGAGAAGAAAAGATGAAGCAGCGATTGCAACATATCTGCAGACAGGAAACAGCATACAATGAATGGTGGTGGCGTTGTCTACGGACTAGTGCTGCTGCTGCTGGTGGTGCAGTGCATGGACATCAGACAAGTGCAAGCGCCGCATGGGTCGGAGGCAAAGGCAAAGGCGGTGGCGGTGCACACGGCCGACTGCAGAGCACAGCTACATCCAGACATCACGTGATGACCAACACAAATGCAGACGAGACAATTCATGTCTGCATCGTCGTCGCAGTCGTCGCAGTCGCTTGACTAATAAGCTTATTATACGATCGAGCCACACACTGATTGCAGCTCAGAGAAAAAAATCCGTGATTATCAGGTAGGAGGAGCAGGCAGTCATTCCCACCCAACGAGATCCTGACTGGCAGTTGGCCGCAACAAAACCCATCAGAAATATGTCTGGATAAAGTACATATGCCTTCTTCGCCAAAAGTGCAGCTTTTTATGTCTACTGAAAAATTTATTGTGAAGCAGAGAGGTGATAAAAAAGTAAAAGCTTAAGTCTGGAATGTAATCGACTGCCCCAGAGGCCAAGCATACCAGGAAATAAGCGAGATATGCCGAGCAGCCAAGTGCGATCATGAACAGAGCCGGCGAGATCAAGTACCAGATTTCCAGAAACGCAAAGCAGCGTGTGTGTGCAAAGCAAAAAAATCATTATATTCAGACTGGGATATAATTGCTACGTCTGAAAGTAAACGTATATAGGCGGTGGCGGACAACCATCTGTTTATGCTTTTGAAGGAGGCAAGTGTTGCAATACAATGAACCTACAGACGGAACATGCAACGGCAGCAGCAGCAACACTGCCCTGTGGACATGCACAGCATTGCACACACACTGCACTCAGTCCACCAGTCAGCCATAACCGAAACTCTGCCACAAAAAAACTGAACAGGAACGTGCATGAAACTTTCTGTCGGTATTCAGAAAACCTGTACAAACTCAGGACTGAAAAACCATCAAAATGGTTAGCTTTCATTTCATCCAGCTATTTGCACACAACTCAGTAGAATGGATTATCTTTAAAAGAGCCTTAAAAAGTCTCAAGGACATCTGATGTTTTAACATTACTGCACTGATTAGATAGAACAAGATAAGCAATTTCACCTGCAGACCTAGAAATACATTTGACTTCTATAGCACAACGTCGTCACACAATCGTCAGCATACTAGAAAACATGCATATGATCAAAGGATTCATAAGTAGTTGGTAATAGTCTGATGACAAGCATTCATTTCGTTATATGTCTACATGTGCCTTCAATGATTCATAAATAGTTGATAATAGTCTGATGACAAGCATTCATTTCGTTATATGTCTACATGTGCCTTCAATGATTCATAAATAGTTGGTAATAGTCTGATGACAAGCATTCATTTCGTTATATGTCTACATGTGCCTTCAATGATTCATAAATAGTTGATAATAGTCTGATGACAAGCATTCATTTCGTTATATGTCTACATGTGCCTTCAATGATATTTCTTGACTAGACTCAGTGTGCACACACAGGGCAACATGGCATCAACTGCACAACACTTGAAACGTTTATCATTCTTGACCTGGCATTGATTGAACAGATGAGAATGATGACGATGATGATGATGACGAGGATGATGATTACAGCAATTTACACAAAATGAAGTACTTACATCCTTTCTCTAACCAGAAAAGTCAAGGCAAACAACTGAGTAACTGAATAAAGTCATTTTTGGCCTAATGTCAAGATAAAAGGCCATGTCAAATGTCGCATGATGGTCTTCCTGCTTTCAAGTGCACAGCCTGTCGTCACCTCTTGAAAACATAAATGACTTCTCTTTTGTTTGGATATTCTAAATGGATGATGTCTATGCATAATGTAGTACATTACACTACAACCCATTTTACTGCACATAATACTAACCCATTCCATATGTTCAGGTTTCTATTAATAGAAGATTGTAACAGAGTCAGATGACACTAAAAACAAAACAAGATATAGGTCTAGGCAAAAATCACAAATTCATGTAAACTGCAAATTAATAGAAGAGTGTAAATGAGTCAGAAGACACTGACGCTAGAATAATGCAAAACATAGGGCCAAGTGAAAATCACAAATTCATGGAAACCGTGAATTTTGGCATTGGGTGTAAAATGGTCACACTGAACATGATTCATGATCAATTTGGAGCTGTCATTTTTTTATCCACTATGTTTACACATCACAGGCAACTGAAGTTTATTCTCAGCTCATTAAAATGCGAATCGAATAATCAAACAATCATTACTAAAGGTCAAACGGACAAATATGAAATTGACAACTTCTCATCTGACACAACACAATTCAAAGCCTGAGATAAAAGAGAGAAGTCTATTACTTAGCAATCTGTTACCTTGCCAACATAAACTTCGCTATGGAGTATGGATACTGGCTGCTTGCTAATAACACGCTGCCTCGCAGCTGAAGAACACACACAACTCAGTAAACAAACGTCTAGGCATCCTGTCACTAAGGTGCTTCACTTCAAATAACACTGACATTTCACAGAAGTGTAACATCAGACAAAACTGGTGAAAGTATGATCCATCCATCCGCTCACAGATTTACATAACTACAACAATCAGAGAAGGCAAGAAGAAAGAAGACAAATTGTGACAGATTGAAAAAAACCAGAAAAGTTCTAGGAAAGAGATTTACTGTGTTTTGCTAATCGATGTTATAGTCTGTGTTTAAATGACATTTCACATCACATATGTCAGGGATGTAGAGTGCCACTGGATGTATACAGCACCATTTACATGTTCTGCACTGAGAATAGCATTATTTAAAAAAATCCGATCACGATTACATAAAAAAAGATATTCTTATGACACACAAAAATCCTTACCGGGTAATATGTTTTCAAAGGGAGTTATAAGGAGCTTTAGTGATATCATTTCTCTCACAGTAGTAACATGTACTACCGCCCCAAACCTCAGTTTGGATACTAAATTATATAACATCATAGCTACTGAAGAAATTGCCAGATTCCAGGCATGTTTCCACTCATCTACAGCCTTGCAACCTCACAAGCAAGATCTGCCTACAGCACAGCATTAGGGCTGCCAACCGTTCCGGATTCGCCGGGACAGTTCCGGAATCGGCCCTGTGCGTCCCGTGTCCCAGATTGATCCCAAATTGTCCCGGAATTTGCTGTTGAGGTTCACAACACAAAATATTCTTATTTTAACACTAAACTCGACAAATTGTGCGAAGATTTTGCGTTCTGTGCTCTACCAGACCTTACGTTTATGACTGAAAATCGGATGTTGTACAGCGCTATAGGTTGAAGTCTTCAAAACTTTACACTCCACTGATACTCAGTAGCATCGTGTCCAACGACGCCAGTCCATTGCCAACGCATTTTACGATGATGTTCAGCTACTTCAGCATTTAGACTATAGATGACCTGTTCTCTAACAATCGCAATTTCCTGAACAACAAACTTGTTAAAGAGGAAATGCTGGCAAAATAAACATTTGGGCATGGCATACGCTGATTTCTACGATTTTGTGCTCAATGCTGTGAAACTGCATAAACATCAGCAGAAGAATACGTTTTAGAGAGGTCATGCTCTCCATGCATTAAATGACAACGATCTGTAAGCTGCATGCATGACAAAAAGTTGTACAAGCCCGGTTGTATAATGGTATAGGGCTACCTATGGCATTAGCTTCGCTCGTGCTAGGCTCATGAGTGCATGGTTAGGTTACTATGAGCCTGGCTCGTGCTAGGCTCATGAGTGCATGGCTAGGCTACACGTTGGTACCGATATGTCTATTTAGGTTACTGGAATTTAAAAAGCTCTCTTCCTGATGCTGACTCTTATTTTAAATTTAGGACACTTGTCTTTCAAAAATTTAACTGCAATTATTAACGACTATTTTTGGTGGATTGTATGTCCTTTATCCGGATACACAACATTTGTTACATTTCTATGCAACACTACTGGACGGCGTAATTATTGGTAATGGCATATCGAGCGACTACCGTATATACTCGCGTATAAGTCGATCCGCGTATAAGTCGAAGTGTAGTTTTTCGAAAAAAAATAACGTCCAAAATCGACGGCTCGCGTATAAGTCGAATGCATAAAATCAAAACAAGTGACATTTAACAATGTCATTTTTAATGATTAAAGAACTAAAAAAACACGCAAATTCTATCAAAATTATGTTTGGAATTGTTCATAATATTAACAGTGATGATGACTTCCGTCAACTGCTTCCGGTTTCTATTATAAATTTAGCAAGTATGTCAGCGCCAACTGAAAAAGCACTCTGGCGGCAGCGCTACCTTATGGCGTATGGCGTGCGTCAAATATATATCTCGTACAAAATCTTACTGCGCTCGGTGCGGTTGTCCTTCTTACTGCGCTCGGTGCGGTTGTCCCTTCATATTGATGACTGCCGCAAATCCCGCGATTTACAAAGTTCTTTTGGCGGTTTCAACAAGCGATAATAAAGATCACTTTCGTTGCATGATATAATTATATTGTACAGTCATAATTATAATTACATTGCTATAAGAGAAGAATATTTCGTTTCAAACTGTATTTTGTGAGTAATTCGTTGAAATGTAATTTTCCTTGGAAAACGATGTAACAAAAAGACTGAGGGTTTAAGATGTACGGTAAGTCCATTTTCGTGTCGAATATTCGGTCCGAAAATCGACCGTCGGTTTTGCGCCTCGCGTATATGTGGAAGACGGTTTTTGGCGTTCTGAAATAGTCCTAAATTTTTCGACTTATACGCGAGTATATACGGTACGTACGGCTGTCCCGGAATGGCAGAATCAAAAGTTGGCAGCCCTACACAGCATGAAGATAAAATGTCTGTTGAATACGACACAAACTCTGCATCTATCAAAGCAGACAATATTGCCTACCATCTTAAAGCCAACCAGCGCACAACATGACGACATGCATAACCAATCAACAGCAGACATGAGAATTATCTCGAGATGGATGATGCAGAGAATCTGCTGGCGATTCATCTGATAATGATGGCTGATCAGTTGATTGACAACTCATGCTATCATAAAAACACCAAGTTATCATATGTATCAACTAAATGCAAGAACAACAGCTTCGTGTAAAGCAACATCCTTCATAGAATGCACCTGTCTGTCTGTCTGTCTGTCTGTCTGCTTATGCATGTCTGCCCCTCTGTCTGTCAGACTGCTTGTCTCTATAACCATAGGAATCAATATCAGATAACTGATTAGCATAGGCAACTTGCTGCTAGAATCACAGCCAATGCATCGAACGGCCAAAGTCTCGTCGACTTAACATTTCATTTACTTGCACACTCAAATACGTGCAGCTGTATAAAGTCAAGGGCAAGTGTACTTCAACGGCAATGAAAACAGGAGACTGAACATAATAAAGTTCTTCTATCTTGCACTGCTCAACTAAGCCTGAAAACATGCATATTTAAACAATGAAGTTAACGGACAATCAAAATAACAAAACAGTTCTGTGCTAACAAACAAAATGAGCCGATTATTACCTCATTCCATTTCCAATCGACTTCTAGAAGTTTCTGTTCTAATCTTCCTCAGGTTCTCTGTCTTCACCAAGGTTCAAACACCCACTGATGCCAATTCCTCTTGGTGCTCAGCTTCTACATTTACAATTAACTAGCTGTAGTACCCGGCGTTGCCCAGGAAATGTTATTTTATCGCCTCTGGGGTATCCAGCATTGTCCGCTAAATTTCAGGTTTTCACCCCTCCATACTACCCCACTCTCACCCGGCTCCCGCACCCCACCTTACCTCTCGCCCCACCCAGCTCCTCCCGCACCCACATGCACTCTCCGCCCCACCTCGCCTCCCCCTCCGCGCCATCCCGCCAATTCACCAACCCCTCCGCTGGGTGGGTCTGGTCAGTAACTGTGAAACAATGGACGTATAAACATACCTATACATCCAAAGCCACATTCTCCTTCCCTGCGGTGTCTGCACTAAGCGAGCCTCTTAGTAACTTAGGTAATTAATCCGAGAGCGGCGAGAATGCCATCAAGATATGACTTCAGGTCATCTGAAAAAGCAATGGGGGCGTGATAGTTAATGTTGCAATGGCTTCTTAAATCTGTAGGTGCTAATAGCATCGAAATTTAAAACGCCCATATCTTGGGAATCAAAGTGAATTGAGAGCTGAAAATAGTCGTGCTGACCTACAAATTCGCATAAGAAGATAAACAAATGTTTCATCATGGGAAATGAAGCCGTTTCGGAGCCTTTCTTGGGAGGGGCATACATATACACACCGCCACAGAAAAGTCTCGGATTTATAGTATAGATATAATATGGTGCTGTGACGTAGCCATGCCATCATAAGGACACCTTCTTTAAGCTTGCTGATTAATAATGAGGGAAAGCAGATACTAACTGTTTTACTATGTTAAGTGACTGATGAGCATTCCAGAAATAGTCTTTGTGCAAGTTTCCTGTATGTACTGTCAGTGGAAAACCAAATCACGTTGGAAGGTTTAATAATAATAATAATACCGGTAATAATAATAATAATAATAATAATAATAATAATTACAGCAATTTATATGGTGCAGTAACACAGTCATGCCATTACAAGGGTGCCTTACAAAGCAGCTAACATGTGGGATAAGCCGCAGCGAAAACAAGTATGTTTTAGTAAACGAAACCTAAAGTTAAAAATAAAATATGCAGGCAAGAGAAACTAGTGTCACTTCATACCAATACCAGTAATTACGCAACTGTTTTAAGACACTTGAGAACAATGACTGAGGGGCCTGGAGCAATGTACATCTGGTCATTCTGCTTGTTCAACAAAATATGGAAAAATTCATTTTTGATCTATTTATACCCATTTATAAATTAAACTTAAACCTAAAAATAAAAGGTGGAGAAGAACTGTAGAAATATATATTAAATTTCTTGACGAAACAGTGGACATCCGCTTTCAGCTTTCTTGGAAAGAAAACCAAATACACGCTTCTGTTGTGTTTGTCTTTCAATATTATAATATACCGTAGAATGTTCTGTATTATCAGCATTTCATTGCCTCAGAATTATCTTCGCATATGTCCATTTTTTTTCAAAATCGAGTTTAGACTTGATTTGTAGCAAAAATTAGCTTCTCTTTCATCACTTTTAATAGTTAAGAGATATGACAAGTCGTTTTAAAGATATTCACCGAAAACTACCTGTCGTATGTCCATGTTCAGGATTGCCTTGTCGTATATCCAATTTATTTTGCCGTATCTCCAGTGCCGCATTCACGGTTTAAAAGTGCATTGTCGTATGTCCGAGAAAGCTCGTCGTTGATTGGACGAAGGAGATACGACATCCCACTTCGTTGTATCACAGTGTCGTATGTCCAGGGAATAAAAAAAGTTCTTTTATTAAAAAAGGGTATTAAACTTGCGATAATTGAAACGAACAAAGTCACAAATGATTGTTTATTGCTTTCTTTTATTATCTGAATTTTTTCAATTTTTTTTTCTCGTCAGGATGACTTGCAATTGATTTAAATCCATTTTATACAACATTTTCCAAAATTTCACAAAAACCATTCTAAGTTTCAGTTTAATTTTAATGCAACATCCTTTAATTAATGTCGATGCTTTAATATGACGTCTTTGCCTGAAGTTTTATTGCACTGAATATCTTTTTTTTGCGTCCAAAGTTGCGAAACTTCTACCTCGTTTTTCTCAGAATTCACAAAAGTGGACATACACGAAGATAATTCTCAGGCGACGATTTGTAGAGCACACCTTTCCACACGTTGATAACTAACCAATGGCAGGTGAAATAAACATTACAAAACTCTGGAGAAGAAAGTTCTTTGAAGTAAAATTTACCCTTTATAAATTAGAGTTTTTTATGATTGAAACAGTTTATAGTTGAATTAGAACCATTGAACAGTCTGAATAGTTATGTTTTTTTATTTAAAAGATTAAATAGTTGATAGAACATAAACTGAAATTTAAAAATACTGAAACTAAAACTGAAATTAACCAGCCAAACAAAACCTAGGGCCAAGATTCATCCATAAGAACTAAAGCTGAAACTAATATTCAGAAACAATAAGATCTAAACCATGAACTAATATTACGGCTAACAATCATAATTAAAACCAAAATTGAGACATAATTAAAACAACACTAATACCTAATTACCTTCTAAATGCATTTCTTAACTTCTCTGTCTTTGTGAGGATTTTCTTAGGTATGGTCCCTTGGAGATTTTCACTGTTATGTTTAAACTTCTCAAACTTAACAATTTGATGAACTTGAGCACAGTATCTCTTGCATCAAGTACAATCATTCTTACTACTTACATGTTGACTGCATCTTTTCAAGCTATCAATCGTGAAAAGCTTAGATAAAATTTGTCTTTGAGATGAGAAAAGTGCAATGGTTTCCTGCATTTTTTGAATGATTTTCAAAACCATTGCACTGAAAAATGCAGTAATGTGCAAAATTGTGCATTCAGTTAAATGAGAGCAAAGTGTAAATGCAGTGCAGAATCCTACTGTCGACATATCTTGCCAAAATTCTCTGAGCTGCACTGGTTATCTGCGCCAAGCCAACTGAATTTCTAAGATCACAATGCTTATGACTAATCATCTTATGTGCTGCACTCCATCCGTCTTATCTCAGAGAATAACTGAAGGTCTCAGTCACTCGTACGTCTCTGGCCACAGGTTTCTTCACTCTGTTGTGCAAGGTCAAAATATTGCACTGCCAACCTGACCAAATTTTTAGATGAATACCTTGAAATTGTGTATACTGTAAATATGTACAGCACCACATGTCAGCAGAAACATGTCAACAGAAACATGTCAGCAGAAACATGTCTGGAACAGACACAGCAAAAGCACATTTTCTGCAATGAAATAAAAGCACAATTCTTTACATGTCAGTTTTCCGTGACTCCAAAAATTGAACGGAATGAATCTTCGATCTTTCCACGTCCAGATGTCAGACGAATGAAGCAGCAATGACAGCCACTGCAACAAATGATCACAGAACAAATGAGGTCAGTATAATATTCTTCCTTAGTATTTAAAATTGAGCAAGTATTATTACAACTTATAGTATTGAAAGAATGATTACAAGTTACAGGAGTTGAATTAAACTGCTTGGCAGCCTGGCAAGGTACCCATCATGTCCTATTGCTCATTTCACTAACACTGCCCGGCAAATGAAAGGCTGAGTGGAGGGAGAGAATACCTTTGGGAGAAAAGCGGGAATTGATCTTGCTTCCCACTCGATGCTCTGCTCTTCACGCGTGTGATTCTACCATTCATCTGTCGCCCTCTCTAGTTTTCTTAGACAGCAAAGAGAAACGGGTTTGTGCATTGCAATCACACCTGCAGAAGTCAACCAAACAAATCAGAGTCAAGCACAAAATATCTACACACAACCTTATCTTACCGCACCTTACCTCGTCTAAGAAAGTCAAAGGCTGTTTGCATAATTATGCACATGTCAAATGACAAATTTTCCTCCCCCTTGCTAAAACCTTTACCTGTAACTCGACACTATAGCAACAATCAAAAAAAAAAAGTTTCCTGTTCATTATGCAATCAAAGACATAGAATCGACTGTAGGCAGCAAAGTCAGGTGACCAAATGACCAAAGCAATTAAATCGTTTCATGTCTGACGATGTCACGAAACTCACACAGAACCTTGGCACATGAACGCCTCAGTGCTTCTTAGCAAACAGATTCTCTATCAACAGTTGCTGGCTTTTGTCGTACAAGGCCGAACTGATCTATATAGTCAGGCGAGGAAAGAAGTGCTTAGATCTTTTAAGATACCTGTCTGTTGCTACCTTAGAACTTCTCCGACCCACATCTGAACTTTCCTTCTGTAGTCATCAGTACCCCCTGATGCATTATGTACTATGCATTTATCCCTCATATACCCTTTTCCGTCCCTGAGAACTTTATGATCTTTTTGTCTAAATTTATCACAGTCAGCGATTCCTGATGCATATATCTTGTAGGTCTACTTGTTCCATCGATCTTTCTGCTTTATATAAATTGCAGTTCTTTAAAAATCTTCTTATTCCACCACGCAACATATTGTTGCTGCTAGCAATAAAAAAATTTATGATGACCAAAGTTGCATTTGGTGGCAGAAAACCATTACTTGTCAGGAGCTGATAACCATACTGCCAAATTATTATACCTCACCAAATCTGTTTGTGAAAAATGAGAAGCAGGAAATTAAAAACGTGGGCATTTTTCATACAGGTTCTGAATGTAACAATCTCAACTTTGTGCATTATTAGCATAATGATCATCGGTAATTTAGTATGAAGAAATATGTCAGAAACCAAAAAAGAGTAGCTAAACAATAGGTGTACATTTTCAGAGGTATGGGGTGGTGGGATGGGGCTCTGTGGGGTGGAAGTGAAAACCAAAATTTACTGAGCAAAACTGGCTACCCCAGAGGGGTGGGGCTGGGTGGTAGGCAGGGTGGAACAAAAATTTTATCAGGCAATGCCGGTTACTACAGAGGGCTGGGTGGAATGGGGTGGGTTTAAGGTGGGGGAAGGACGGGCAGGATAGGGGGAAAAAAGCGACATTCACCGGGCAAAGCCAGTCACCCCAGAGGGGTGGAGCTGGGTGGGGTGTGAAAGGAGGTGACATGGGGTAGGCGGGGTGGGGCATTGTAAAAAAAATTTACCAGACAACACCGGCTACCCCACAGGGGCGGAGTGTAGCTGCTGGTTTGGGGCAGAACCAAAATTTCATGTGCAATGCCAGTTACCAAAAGGGGTGGGAGCTGGTAGGGTGGGATGGCGGATGGGTGGGGATGGCGAAAAACAAAATTTACCGGGCAATGGCAGCCACCACAGTGGGGTAGGGTAGGGGCTGAGTAAGAAAGAATCACCTGAATTACACTGGTTGCCACAACATTTAAAAGAACAAGAACTCAGTTAAAGATGAGTGAAAAACAGCAATGGCAACAAGAGCCGCATATTTACAAAACTAGTATGGCACTCAAGAAGCTGAATTATGGAAAAAAATATAGCGGACAATCCCCAACACATATATAGTACATAAGAAATTAATGTAAAACAGTGAAATGGTGCATAAAGTGGGGTTCACACACAAGAGAGCAGCTCGCCTGTCTATGTGCCAGACAGATCAAATGATTTATAAAAACATTCAACCTGACAAAACAAATCAGCGCTCACAGAAATGGAGAATGATTGCGTGACAACGAATTCAACATCGTTGAATGGCTGTGACAGATGAAAGCATGCATCACCAGTGAGACCTTTCCTATGGTCATAAACATGACCTGCACACAAAAGGTCTCTTTAAGTTACAATAAAAGTAACCAGCTTCCACCAGCGCTTAGTCCACAAGGAAACACTCATCGTTTGCTGATCTGCCAAACATGGGAATTTATTTGAAAACCTCGAAATCATTCTGAAATAAACAATAAAAGCAAGAAATGCATCAGCGATGAATTCATTCACATGTCTAGAATTATTGTTGTTGCACCATCATCGTCACTTGACGCTGTCAGATGCCTGTATGCATGCAACACCATATTCTTTCATTACGACCACCATACACTTGTAAGTGGTTACATTGTTTTAGTCACCTTTGTCTTCTGGACTGCAAGGTAAAAAATGCTAAGGACAATCAGACTGTCAACTCCGTTCATTATGCATGTAAGAAAATGGTTGTATAACTGAAAACAGATTCAGTAACAGAAATCTATACTCTGTAGGTAACTTTAAAGGTAGCATCATATTTCTTCTACACGCTAAATTCAGTTGCTCAAGCAAAGTCATAATTCAGATGACAGTGAAGCAGAAATGAGTCAGATGTGGTTCTCAGTGACAAGTCAAGATCCAGCTGATGATAATCAGTGAAGCATGCACATTTATTTATCTCAGAAACTCGCTTATCTGTTGAAACAACTAATGTGAGCATAGACTTTTACCTGATTTTTGATCACAGTACTGGCAGCAGGTATGCGATCATAACTTCTGAGACAGCAACAACAGGATATCACATTTCACCGATATGGCCAGCACAGCCTACAAATAACCAGCAAGAGTAAAAACAAAGCGAGCTTCTTACACAAAAGCAAAATTGAATAAAGACATGCTGCTAAAAGTGAAAAGATTCATTTCCAGAGACATTTTAACATAGAATGAAGACAACAGTAATTACTTCCTCACAGCAGCATGAGTTGCCGCTTGGCTAGTGAAAGAAAAGCAGACAATGCAAGAAAACAGCCAGTTCAGCTATGGCACACCAAAATAAAAGATTCCACATGCGCACACACATGCACACACAGTCACATGCATACACACTTGTGAAAGCAATCAAAAAAAATTACTTGGGACCACAATTTAACCCTTTCTATGTTAGATGTAGCCTCGGTTCTGGCCTGGTCAGATATTGTTCAGCGTTTTTAACCCATTAAGAGTACAATGTTATACTTTCTGAACCACTGGAGAGTAATCAAGGTGCAAATATGAAAAATAAATTTTGAACAAGACATGTCATTTAATCGCTTGTATGTGACCAGAGCCATATATTTAGAACAGCATAACCGGTGTGCCGGATGTTGGCCAAGTCACGTGGTTGCTGGACACCATTTTGAATATAGGCGGCGATCTGCAAATACGTTGACAAAGCAGTCTGTCCATGCTGCACTCAATAGAACTTCTCCTAACCTCTGTTATGTTCCCTTGTTCCCTGTGTTCCTTATGTCTCTGTTCCATTATGTTCCCTATATGATGCTTAGTGATGCTCCATGTTCCTTGTTCCCTATGCTCCATATGTTACCTATGTTATCTGAGCTGTTCGGCATCCCTTGTTCTCTATCTCTTCTGGTCCGTTGTGTTCCTGTTCCTTGTTCATATTTTCTTTGCTCCCTCTGCTTCTTGTCCTCTGTTCCCTATGTTCCATGTGATGCTCTGTTTTCCTTGTTCTCTATGTTCCATTTGCTACCATGTTCTTTTAGCTGCTCTGTGTTCCTTGTTCCCTATCTCATCTGGTCCCTTGTGTTCCTGTTTGTTCTATTCCCTGTTTAATGGTTCCCAGTGCTTCTTGCTTCTTGCTCCTCATGTCCATGTGATGATACGTGTTCCTTGTTCCCTATGTTCCATGTTACATATGTTCCCTATACTATTCTGTGCTCCCTTGTTCATTGTTCCCTTTTTCTTGTTCCCTGTTCCGTTGTACCTGTGTTCCTTGTTCTTGTTTCCTATGTTCTCTGTTTCCGTGTTCCTTGTGATCGTGTCCCTTGTTCCTTAATGTTCACTGTAGTAGTATGGCAGATTGTGAAAAGTATCAGAGAGAGGCTGGAGAAGAATCAGAGACCTTCTCCCAATGACGACAAGAGAATGTGAAGTGCTGATGTGGAAGATGTCGAGGATCAATTCTGCAGATGACAACAAGACAACATACTCTCAACAAGAGACGAATATTTATGCGAATAACCATCGCTCTCTCTCATGAAAAACTTGATACAACATGAGTTTTCAATTTTACACAGATGCAAAAGGTCTGAATTAATTATAGATACATCATCTACCAAGACATAAAACCAAAATCATTCCCTGGATTTACAATTTTTACACCAGACATCTATCAGAAAGATGTTTCTAATTTTTAGGACCAAAGCTCGAGGGTACGTATCATACATATTCCATTTTGTGAAAGGTACGTATGTCGTATGTATTTTAATGTACCCTATTTTAGGGTACGTAAACAATAAAAAATACATTAACCATGTCATTGATCAATTTAATTTAGGCAGACAATCACACCCCAGTATACAGCATAGTAAATTGCTGCGATGCTTTATTGTAGGTCTATGTTTTCTGCCTTCATGAAGCTTGCAACCACAATTTTCCAGAACTTTCTCGCATTTCGCAACTCCCGAGATGTTTTCGACTCCCAGATCATGTGCTCTTGTGCGATTGCCTGATCCAACCTAGACCTGTTTGTTGCAAAAATTGCATTCACTAAAATAATTGTTTTTCGCATTTTTCAACACTTTCAAGTGTGTCCATTCCTTTCCACGTTCTCTGGGCATCGCTGAAGCGCTGTCTGATGCGTATTTACTATACAGATATACTACAACTTTCGAGTTACAGAAATTTGCAAACCAGTGATGTGTAGGCCTACTTAGCTCTCATCAGAATGACAGTACAATTTGCATTAAATTAATTCTAACCGAAATACGTAGGCTATGGGTCGCCGAGTAAACCATAAATAAAATTTTCGTATATCGTACCATACACGTATTGTATTTTTTGAAAGGTACATACATATTTTAACGTATTCTATTTTAGAGTACACGTAGCCTACCCTCGAGCTATGTTTAGGACCCCAAAGAGTACAAAGATTATATAGAAAATGATAACAGCAATATTTTAGATGAACAAAGAATACTTACTTTGACAAATTAAGATTTATAATCTTTTCTGCAATCATTCATAGCTCACTAAGCTCATGCACATCTCGCAGTCTAGAATCTTTCATCAACTGAAAACCCTATCTACCCTCTGCATCAACTCGGCTCATTCTACACTATCACAACACAGAACCTTTTCAAGAGTGATGAATAAACCAATTGTTCCATCATGACATCAAATTTTTACTTCGCAACATCACCGTTACAAACAAAGGTGCATTTCCATTTCTCTACAGTAACAGATGAGCATCAAAATTGTCTCCAACAAGACAGAATATCCAAAAAACATGCGATGCATAGAAATTATGCTTCGAGACAAAGATTACCGGTACGTTGCAAAGTCAGTTCCAAACAAAATTCCTTTCATATTTCATTTCAAATTCAGAACCTGAGAAAAAAAATTTAAATGGGGAGACTTACTCAGCTATGAACAATTGCGCAGTAACCTTCTTGCAGACTGGCTTTTATTCAGGTTTCAGAATGTTAGCCAGACTACTGTCTATGGCATGCGTTGCACCAGCCAAATAGCCAGTGGTGTATATGCACAGCGTGCAAGGTTAGGAGGAAACGCAGTTCATTATGTGTCTCTACTGGTGGTCGACACCATGGCAGGCTCAAACCTGAAACCGTCGGATGTTATTACCAAATTAGACTGAAAAATCAAGTTGATGATGATTTAAAAAGATTCATTTTCCACAAGTCAAGCATAAATAACACTTACAGTTTAACATGATCTATAAAATGATACTTCAAAAATGATGACTTAAACTATTACATAATGCCACGATAGGTAGCTGAATCCTTGAGAGTACAGTGAAAGAGTATGGGATATCAGACAAAAATGAAATTAAGGGAAATAATAATAGGCAGTAAATAAATAAATAAATAAAGTTACATAAAAATAAAAAAAATGAAAAAACAACACAAAAAATAAAAAAAGAAAATGGCGGTTTTTGGGAGAGAGAAAAAAAACGAAAAATCGTGTTTTACAACTATGCTATAACAGCATCTTATAAAGAAATGTCTGTCACCTTAAACATTCAACGAAATATCACTGTGCAATAGTGTGCATGTTCCAGCAAAAGTAACGGTTCACAGCAGAAAAGACAACATCTATGTTGACCAAGTTTGTACTGTAATAGAATGGTCATGTCCCTCCAGCATCGTAAACAGAAACACCCACCTAGAAACATTTAGCACACAAAGCTCACAATAAATATATCTGCCTCAATGCAGAAACATTGCAGTTACACAAAATGGCAAATGCAAATAATCTCTGCTTCATTCACCTCTGAACATATCTTGCAAATCCATCAGTGCCTTGCTTCGGTGTGACTATTTGGAGAATTATGCACATACAACATCAGCCGTCAAAATAATTAGATAACAGTTCTTGAGAGCTGAAATTCATGCACTTAATCAACTTACTACCCAGTCTAGGTCTTAGAATAAAACCTAAATGTCTCGTCAGCCAGTCTAGGTCTTAGAGTTAAACCAAACAGTAATAACGTCAGTCAGTCTTCATAGTAGACACAGGACCCTTCCTGGAAATGAAATAAATTCTGTAAACAAGATCTACCAAAAAGGTAGATTTATCAGACAGATAAAGATAACAATCATTGAATATCAAGGAATAACAAATAAGTCAGTTACATGTCAGATTCGAACTGCTTTGCTGTCTATGTTACTTTGCTGTCCATGTTATTTTGTTATATATGTTACTTTGCTATATATGTTATATTGTTGTCTAAGTTACTTTGCTATATATGTTATTTTGTTACATATGTCACTTTGTTGTCCATGCTACTTTGTTATCTATCTACTTTGTTGCTCATGTTACTTTGTTGATCATGTAACTGTGTTGTCATTTCTGTTCCTAACTCTGTCTTAATATCTCACCTGTTCTGTTGTAGGACAGAGCAGGTGAATGAGTAAGGCAGAACAGAACGAGATTGAAGAAGTAGTATGCTTTGTTTTTATGACAGGACACCTTTTTAATATCCTAGCACATGATCCGACCTAATCAACTCTAATCTCTATCGTGCAAAAGTGCTATAATATGCCAAACAAATTTTTCGAGGGCAACGGCCTCTGTTGTCATAGGCCCTCGTCAAATCTGGATCCATCCATGGTTCTAGGACAAAATGGTAGCGGACAAAATGGTACGGACAAAACGGTATGTTTAAATGGAAGCTAGTTGAGGGTATTTTATTGCTGAAATAGAGGGTGGGTGGCTTTTTTGTGGCTGAAGTAGAGCTCTAGTGAAGAAAGAAGCTTGAGAAAAGGAGGCTGGGTGGGCGAAAAAAATGCTTGAGAAATGGAAGTTGAATTGATGTCTTTCATTCATGTGTTTCATGATTTATCCAGCTTCAATTTCAGCCATAAGATTCCTTAAAACAACATCCATTTGTAATGCATCTTTCATTAATCCAGCTTCTATTTCAGCTATGAAAATACCCTGATACAGCTTCTATATCTAAAGCATTATTTTCGTCAATCCAGCTTCCATTTCATATATAAAAATATCTATGCAGAGCCTTCATCCAGCTTCCATTTCACATGCATCTTTTCATTAATCCAGCTTCTATTTCATATATAAAAATTCACTAATCTAGTTTTCATTTCATCCATACCATTTTGTCCGCTACCATTTTGTCCGGTCACCTCCAACCATCTATCGTGCTATCATGCTCAGGACATCAATCCATGATTGCTTCAAGTGAAACCTTTGAAAAACTAAAAATCCAATGGCAAAGCCAGTTAGACATAATTTGATAGGTCACAGAAATCATAAGCAGGCCGCGGTGGTATGTAAGTTGAAAGACAAGTCAAAGAATTGACAGAACGATCAGCACTTGATAGCGAATTCCAAAGCAATAGACCCACCACCAACAGCCCACCAATCTTCAGGTGCTAGACACGGCACCAGCCACATTTCATCAAGATCATTTAAAGGGTGAGCAATGAGCATAGAACATAAACTGTTTAACACTTTAATGACAACCATTATTAAAATTGACTGGAAAACCAATGCAGTTCGTCATTAGTGAACTATATAAATGTAACAAAACCTGAGTAGGTTTCTAAATCGATTCTTCACACAATGGATAGAAAGCATACTTAACCTTTACCACTCAGATTTTTTTCCGCGCCAACCCCTCCAGATCAGAATTAAATTGCCGTGAATATTAGTCACAGTTCAACATTTATTTTCACCAAACAACCTTATTCAAGTTATGATATATATGACATATATGTATATATACATCCTCTATATCATATAGATATATCATAAATATGATATATATCATTATATAACATATATGATATATATGATATATATATGATATATATATATGATATATGATATATTTGATATATATGATATATATTATATATAAATCATATATGTATATGATATATATATATACATGATATATATCATATATATCATATGTATATATGATATATATCATGTATATATCATGTATGTCATATATATTATATATATCATATATCATATGTATCATACTAACTCCTTCGGCCTTCACAAACTAATGTCCGCTCCCACCGGACATATGAGTTAAAGCGGTTTTTCAAATGTCCGCTGTGAGCGGCCTCATGAGTGGTAAAGGTTAACATAATTAATATCAGACATAATATGCTGGCATGTTGGGTTTTTAATATGGCTGTGGCAAGAATTTTTTTAGCAATTTGCACAGATATCCATAAGAGAGGTTTATCTGCACAATTAATATTCTGTCTTCAAAGTGTTAAACTGCATGGAAAACCATTTTTAAACGATTAAACATATTGATTGCCTATGTGAACGTATGAAGGTGTAAGTAAGGTTTTATCAGCTAGTGAAAACCAAACTTTGAGGCAGTGCAGGATCAGATCGAGATCAAATTGGACTCAAAAGCAGCAGATAAGAACACACATACGTGGCAGCAGTGGACTGAGTTGGCCCAGATGGCATTCTGCTATATGTACCACCCTCAACATCGGTAAGCAGCTTCACTGTGCTTAGCAATACATTTTTTGAGGTGAAAAACCTACTATCCATCCTCAGTGTCATCATCATCATCAGTCGTTTTCGTGCAATTCCACACATCGGGCGATGCAGCTCCTCCGTTTCTCAGTGTAGCGTCACTCAATGCTGCTTCATCCGATGCTGCCTCACTGTCTGCTCATCTTATCGACTGAGAATCTCGGATTCTCAATCTGATCTGCTTCTGCTTATCCACTTAACCAGCCGCTGTCATGGCACAGGTGCATCAGCTGTCATTAGTAGGCACAACATCTCTTATATTACCCATCTCTATTTTGACAGGCCAAACCACATCAAAACTTGCAAAACGCACAGTTTTTGGCCATTGTAATAAAAGCACCGTAGTAATTCATCCCTTTTTAATTGTATGCAATAACGATTGCTTTATCTGAACCATTGTCTAGTTAAGACAATCACTAATGTACGTTAAATGAGCTATACTGTTTAACGGAGGGGAAGCCTAGCTGTACAAATGAAAAGAGATGAAATGTGCATGAAACATTTACTTTTATACAGCGAGTCTGAGCTTATAGCTCCGCCTAGAATCAGCCTAAATAGTCGAATTAAAATATAGACAGATAAGTGTCATCCAATCGGAGAGTTCCTGTATAGCCTATCACTGACTGACAGTGACTGAGTCGTGATTATAGCTAGAGATGTAATGAATAATTAATTAGACAGAATGATATATGAGTATAAGATTATATACTTGTATAAGTGTTCATTTATATATATATATATATATATATACATATATATCTATTGATAATATAGCTTTGTAATAAAAAAAATGCATTATTGTATGAGGAATGAACAACATTCCTCATGATTAACTTGTGACTTATGGCTCTGACGCGTGCCAAAAGCATTGCCTGAGCCATAAGTCACAAGTAAGTCTTGAGGAATGTTCAAACTGAATGACTGAATAGCATTAGGTGCTAGACACAGCATTAGCCAGAGTATTATTCAGTATTATTAGAGATGGGCATCCTAATCAGGGTGTAGTCTTCAAAGAATTAAGACTAACAATTTCTGGGTCTGCAGATAAGCTTAAAATAACAGCAGAAAATTACAGGTGCATAAATTGTGAATAAATCCACACTAACATCATATAAACCAAAGGTATGGATCTGCTGAATGCATGCTGCCAACAAAATAAATTAGAGAAATATAACAGATGTGAATAAGAATGATGTATAAACCAAAAAAATCACAACTCCTGCTACTACATCTTGAAACCAAGTGGCTGCTCAACTTGGCTCCCTGACTCGGCAAACTCAGCTTCAACACAGGGAGAGGACCCTGTATTTTCTCGGGTCCTTTCAAGCACAGAAGATCTTACTTTTGCAGTTAAAGACGTAAAAAAGTATAGATAAAACATGACAAGACCTGCCAGACTTTAGGTGGTGTGGAATGAAGAAATTCCACTGATTATTAGCATAGTTGTGATATTGGAAAGTAGGGGACAAACGAGAGGTAGTGGCAAAATCAATGACAGAGAAAGCAATCTGATCAACTGCAGACAGGACACACATCACATATTGCAATGACCAACGTCTGCAAGAATTCAACAGAAGGATCCAGATGGCCCCAGGCATCTACGCCTGCCAGTGCTCTGAAGATTAAGAAAATAATTGATGAAATTTCGTGTACACTTCAACAGTTGACACTTCTGCCATGGCTGAGCTGTCATTCTGCAGATGCTTCTCCTCTACTCTTGTCTGGCAATTTCTTTGTCCGCACAAAATTTGCAGATGTTTCACAGAATTCCAAGACACAATAATACATTTGTTTGTATGCGTACTTGTTATAGCGTCCCTTCAAGCTCTCTACTCAGAGGCGCTCCCGACTACAGAGCGGACAGTGCATCGGAGTTTCACGCTGAAGTGCTGAGCAATTGCGAGTGAAGGACTTGCCTAAGGTCCCTACACGGCGACTTGAGGTGGATTCGAACCTGCAACCCTTTGGCTGCAAGGCGACGAACATACCCACTACACCACCGTGGCATTAACATTACTGTGGGAGAATTTCAATGCAAAGGTCAGCAGGGATGATGGTGATATCTGGAGAAGAATTATCGGAAAACATTAATTTATGAGAATAGCAGGGAGAATCATTTCAGTTCAATTCGTCGAAATACCCTGAAGAAACACGAACTAACCGTAATAGTGCAGTAAAATAAACCACAGAAAAATGGATACGAACATTGTACAACATTTGTGGAAATACGAAGTTGATTGACTATACAATTTTTAAAGAAAAGATAAGCTCAGATTAGACAAAGTTCTGCTATAATCTGATATTCGACTTGGTTCTGATAACAAGAGCTCTAGCAATGACCAAACTGAAGAGGTGACAACTTAGGAGAGGAGGAATTTGACAAACAGAAACTATTAGCACAATACTTAGCAACTACCGGGGGCCCGGTAGAGTAGTGGTTAACACGCTGGCCAAGAGTGCGAGAGGTAGTGAGTTCGAGCCCCCGTTGGGCGGATTTGCTTTGTAGGCTGCCATCGGCGCCGTGTAATTACAAAGCTGTCTGTTCAGTTAGTAGTTAAGTTTAATTAAGATTACTGCATAACTTGTAAATGTAAAGCGCAGTGCGTCTTGCAGGCGTTTAATTAAAGAAAAGATATTATTATTATTAAATGAAGCAGGCATTCACCAGATGCATAAAAGAGGAACATTCACATAAGCAAACAAATAAAAAGAGGAATACGAAACCAGTTAACACTTGAAAGTCATTACAATTGTACAAAACATACAAACATATAGAGCGAGAGGTAGCGAGTTCGAGCCCCCGTTGGGCGGACATGCTTTGTAGGCTGCTATTAGTGCTGTGTATTGCAAAGCTGTCTGTTCAATTAGTAGTTAAGTTTGATGTTAATTAAGATTACTGCATAACTTGTACAATGTAAAGCACAATGCATTTGCAGACGCTCAATTAAAGAAAAGATTATTATTATTATTATTGTCATTATCCTCATCATTAGTATTATTATTATTAATTTGCCTGCTTTCTACCAGTTGCTCAAGACCTATCGTTTTAGCCATGGCTGGGCTGGAGCGCCTCTGAGTAGCCTTCTTGAAGGTGCTATCTAAATTTTCGAAATGAAAGAATGAATAAATAAATGCAACATAAATAGAAACCAAAGTAAACAGAATGAAAAACGTAAACATTTTGATGCAATTGTGATATATATCTAGATCAAAGCAAAACTTAACAGTAAGGAATATGTTGTAAGCATTTCTTAAATTGAGGCACAGTGAGCACATTTATCCCATGATACATAAAATTTGTGATTGTGGATAAATGGTTATAAGTGCAGTTAGCAAAGAATTCCATATGGCTGGTTCAGTGCATACCATAGGAAAATGTTGAATGTTAGAGAAATTCCTATAACATGACTCCTGCCAATCAGTTGACTGCATTTCAGATTTCAATACCCAGCAGTCTGGTTTCCACAGGAATCACTCCACTCCTGCTTCTATCTGACTTCTCAGTGGACCACACCATTCTTCTCCAGCAAAATAACAGGCATAGGTATGACAAGGGTTAAGAGTACACCAACTGCAAATTAGATGTTTGCCTGCTCTGAGCTCTTTACTGCACTGTAAACCACTTAGTATACTATACATCCATTAACCTACCGTCGATACCACACTACTTCTTGCTATGTGCAGAAGATCGAAGTAAGAGCCTATAGAGGTACAACCTAGTCAACCCAATTTTGACAATCACCCAATGCTTCACTTACTTGGAATACTTGACTTTCCACACCACATAAGGTGATGGTCCAGCTGCTCAAGAAACTGAGACAGGTTCTACTATGGTAGTACTCATTAAAACATAGCAATGCACGACCGTTGATTTCAATTCTATAAAAAGCATTCTGAGATGTGAGAACATATCTCAATTTGAGACAATGGCCAATGGCTTAGAAGCAAAGAGCTTAGAGAAACGAATGGATAGGCACCACTTATGTCTTACAGCTCAAGTTCCTCAGCCTTTCTCTTCCTCTTCCTCTTTTTCTTCCTCTTCCCCTCTTCCAAAAATGCTTGAAGTCCATTTTATTTCTTAGGAATATCCCAACTTGGGTCGGTAGCACTTCTGAAATCCTAAACCCTTAAGTGGCACATTTTATTTATGTTAGTTAAAAGTACAATGAATGTCAACAACATTACACAGGGCTCGATCTTCCACAGTGCTACATAGAAGCTTTGCTATGGTTGGTCCGTCTTTCTGGAATAAGTTACCTATTAGTCTACGAAATGAACTTCTTTGTTTTTCTTTGCCCCTTTTCCACAAGCGTTTGAAAACCATTCTCTTTGATTGTGGTTTGGTGTCAGGTCGGGAGCGCCTCTGAGGAGTTCTCTTGAAGTGGCGCTATATAAATGTACGATTACAATTACAATTACACAAGCCAATTTGATCTCGACCTGATCCTGCACTGCTATGCTTGAATGGTTAACCATTCGGTCTATCCTCCTACCTCATAATTGAGGTAGGAGGATAGACTGCAAGTGCAATTCGTGACAGATATTTAGTTGCATTCTGCTTCAGTCTATAATAGTTTCAAACTTAGATAGCACTTACAGTTGCACTTACAGTTGCACTTACAGTTAGAGTGTAAAATTCTCAGCTCAACAAAATGTTCCGGTTAAACCAACCTCTGACTCATATGCCTAATTACGACATGTACAACATGGAACATGAATCAGACTAATTTCTCACAACCTACAAGGCCACTCAACAACTGTACACAGGCAATTTATGAACTGAATAAGCAATAACCATCCAATGGCAATGTGCAGTAAACTACCGTACTGAAATCTGTGTGTACAAGCTACATCAGCATAAGCACCAAAACCAAAGAACAGATAACAACATCTCTCTATCTTGAAAACTGTGTGGACCGTGTATTCTAGACAACAGTGCAACATTACACTCAACCGGCTTCAAAATGATTTACCAGCATGCCAAGATTATTTTTACAGGCTCAACGATCTGGAAATGTTATATAATAGGTACCTTAAGGCTTAATCATGACGATATTCATGAGCTCTGTTGACTGAAGACGTAACGATAGGAAAGGATTCAAGAACTCACTTTATTAATCACAATGAAGCTCCAGAGTAAAGTAATGCAATTTATATAGATCCCTGTTCTGAGAAACCAGATTAGCTCATCAGTATAATATGTCAAATTATAATCCATTGCATTGTACAATGTACATTCATAGAAGCAGCACTCTCTCATCCCACACATAATGCAGAACTTTACAGTCATTATTAGCAAGCTCAAGTTTTCACTTGAAATCAAATTTAAATGCAACAAAAGTCATTAAGACAGCTTCTTACAATCCATTTTTTATATCTTCATAAAGAATATTGGGATTGAGCATAGTCAAAAAGAACATGGTGGAGTCAAAAGTTAGACTGAAATTGTGTACTCTCAGAATGATCAACACTCAAAACACCTAAATGTGCAAAACATTGACAAGAAAATCCACTATAGAGAAATATTCAGAGATGGTTTTCTGCGCCCTGGTAATGACTGAACCTTTGGTCTGACAGTCAGCAGTCCAGATTTCTATTATGCATTCCTAAACATCACCAAAAACAGAAGCAAGTGATTGGGAAAGCCAAGTATCTGTTCTGTTCTCAGCCATCCTCGTTTCGAGGTTCGGCCGCATCTTATTCATGATGCTGTTTGGAGATGATGAGATGATAGGTTCCCCAGTTCCTTTCCATCTCGCAGTATGGAGGCCATGTTCCGGGTTTACCAGACATGCTCTCCATTGATATGAACCCACCGGTGTCCTTCTGCTGGATCCTCCATCAAGTCCATTAAAGTCTCGCTGCTGCCGGAGACCTGCCGCTCACGTTGGCGAATCTTTTCAGGGTTCCTGCTGAGCCTGTCCAACACGCATGGCGCCCTAGGTGGTACTTCGGTCGAGACCTTCACCACTGTTGGCATAGCACCAGCTATCTATCTGGCTGTCTGTCTGTCTCTGTCTATCTATCTATCTATCTATCTATCTATCTATCTAGCTAGCTAGCTAGCTAGCTAGCCAGCTAGCCATCTAGCTATATATGGAATTTGTATAGCACCCCCTTCAAGATAGCTGGCATTTTGGGGGGAAAATTGTCCTCTAGAAAAGTCTCATGATGACAATTACAATGCTGATGAAAGACTCTAGAGCTAATGATTGGTGTAGAATTAACTTAGATATTTCGAACCATTTGACATATTATATTTGCACAGCTCATAGTAAATCTGAACTGCCTTGGTTGTGAATTAAGCTTCAGATATATTGAATAATTATTTCCCATCACAAGTTGGACATCCTGCATTCAGGTTAAATGTTCAGGTTTCAATGCTGAATTATTGACGAATTGCCTAATTATTTCACATTTTATATGTAAAAAGTCAATAAACTAAATTTATGCAGTAGCTTTAGAGACAGCATTTTGCATAGAAACATTTGGATCATTAATCACATGAAAATAAGGTGATCATGTTGTAAGTTGAGAGACACTAGTTAGTACCTCATAGAGACACTTGAATAGACACCTCATTCACCATTACTTGTCAAAATTGTGGATCTGGAGTTTAAATCTAGGTGATGTTTTTGTTCCACAACTAGGAGGATTCCAAACACTTTTAGCTTCATGTCCAGTGTTACCTATGTTACAACATTGTCTATGATTTGTACATAGTCCGTTTTAGATTTAACTATAGCTCTATGTCATAGCGTATTTGACAAAATCTTCATTTTCTGTACGACGTCATCAATTGGGCAACATGTTAACAGGTTACTACATGTATATGTTGAGTTCTGATTGATTTACTTAGCTGGTACGAGTTGTGTAAGAATAAATTGTGAAACTCAGTAATGAATGACCCTATCGTGCATCCATGGAACAGACAGAGTATCACATATCTCTGAATTGCTCAGAATAACAATCACACCTTTAGCCATTGTGCTTACAAATGAGCAAAAGTAAACAAATATATTTTAACATCTTAGCAGAATAGCTTTGAAGTCTACATACAGGCCATCACTTGACATTCATAAATATTCATCAGTCTGCAGGTAACCCAAACAGCTACTGCCTGGGAGGGCCGGGTCATTAGCAAAGTAATAAATCAACACTGCTCTACATGAATATGGAGAAGGCAGACACTTCCATGGAAAACACATTCCACCTGCATTCTACCAGCAGATTTATAGATCTGCAAGCAACAAAACACAGATGCCATGATTGGGCCACGAACTCTACATGCAACAGAACATAACAAAACACTTATCCAGTGAAACACGCAGAGCCATTACTTGAAATTAGAGATGCTCAGAGGCAGCAAACACTTATTTCATTGTTGGCCATACCACACCAAAGAACTGGTACCATTCAGTACCTCTTGGTGAGTCTTCATCCTCATAAAGTGGCT
The DNA here is from genome assembly GCA_949752735.1 of Lumbricus terrestris. NCBI lineage: Eukaryota > Metazoa > Annelida > Clitellata > Crassiclitellata > Lumbricidae > Lumbricus > Lumbricus terrestris. The sequence goes on from OX457040.1 coordinate 21,223,603, forward strand.
AGTGGTGGCTAACAAATTAAATCAAAGCAGCCTTAACATGTGGGCAGAAACTGAATTAAGTGGGTTGGCAAGTCCTGCAGACAGCCAGTCACTTTTAAGTATCATTTCAGCATGCACAAAGATTTATGTGTTGGCATAAGGTCAGCACTTAAAGGTTGTTGTTGTCATTTGATCCCAGCTCTAATAGCCACCTTAAACACTACAATATTCACCTGCTGCCATATGTTTTCTTTTATTAGGACTACATGGAACTGCACAGCCATAAAAAAGGAAGAAAAGATAAACAAAAAAAATCAAGAACTTCTTGGGGACTTTTAGAATTTTAAGTCTAAAAGCACAAGAAGGAACTTCTAGAACTGGTCAAAGAGCATAGACTGGCAATATCCAGTTTACATTCATTAAGCTAAGCTCACAACATAGCTACACAAACTTTGCCCTCTTCTGACCACAGTCCTTGACAGTGGCACAACACAAAACATGTTTACCACCTCCCTCAGCTCCGTACTATCCACGGCTGTCTCTCCTCTCATGCTGTCACAACGTTTCGTTTGCATACACTGTTCATCTGTCACAGCAGCCATCACCTCTCTTATAAGTGGCTGACCTGATTCAAAGACATTGCCATAATAAAGTAAACTGTCATTGCCCAGCAACACTAAAAACACACACGTTGCTACAACCGGATAAAACCACACAAAAATGCATAACCAAAACAGATACCACCATACCACATCACATACCATTATACCACACTTGCCCCATGGATGATACACTTCTGTAGTCCACAGAAATATGCTTGCAGGTCTACATGATCGGATGTCAGTGCATTACATGAAAAAAGAAACCAAAACAAGCTTCCTTGCTGATCACATATAGCTTTAGAGCACAAGAAATTATTATTTTATCATTATTGTTCTCGCATTTGCTATAGCGCCTCTTCAAGCTTACTACTCAGAGGTGCTCCCGACAACAGCATGGACACTGCATCAGAGTTTCACGCCGAAGCGCACGAGCAATTGCAGGTGAAGCACTTGCTCAAGGTTCCTACATGGCGGCTTGAAGTGGATTCGAATCTGGAACCCTCCAGTTCCAAGGCACCGAACTCAGCACTACCCCACTGCGCCCCACAAGAAATGTAATAAAGATGCTATATAAATGCCTAGATATATAAGTATTTGAGTATTTGCCTTTTTTCTTCTTTTAAGAAATACTTAAAACTTACATTTTCTCTTTGGCTCTCAAATATCTAGAAATACTGGGTGGCTTCAAAAAAATGGACCACCGGATAAAAAGCGATATCTTCGCAACCGATTGAAACTTTTCTGCGAAAATTTTCCAATTTGCAGGGGAATGAATTTCTAATCCCTGAAAGTTTCACTGAAAACTTGTTATGTCTGCAGAAGTTGCGGCTGTTTAAACTTTCAATTCCGTTTTTTCAAATTTCGGCAAAAAGAACGTCACTTGTAGAATTCCATGTCAAATGATATCACTTTTCACTACGACCTCAGAAATCCGTTTTACAGTTTATCATAAAAAATTATGGGAGTGTCCACTTCCTACTTTAACACGAACTCGAATTCTTTTTGTGAAGCTGAGTATGGCCTTGTTGATCAGGTCCTGTGGCAACTGATCCCACATTAGCAGCAAGACTTCCTTTGAAGCTAGCCAATGTTCTCCAACATGGGATGAAATGTCTTGCAGCGTTCCAGCATAACTCTCCAGACGTGATAAGCAAGAGGGCTAAGGTCTGGTGAGTTTGTTAGTCATCTTTGCCAATAAATTTACTGCAGTTGATGGCAATAAGGTAGCATCATCATAATCAACCTCAATTGCCGTCCGAGTAAGCAGGCTCACCGTCCTGCTGAAAATAAAACCAGACGTTAGAGCATACTTGGTCTTCAATGAGTCTGGGTAAGAGAGTTCAACGATAAATTTGACATTTAGCCTGCTGAATGGGATTAAATGCAGTCTTTTCTTGCAGCCATAACACACGCCAGCATATCTGATGCCGAAACCATGATTTGCTTTGCAAACTTGACCCTTTCGAATACCAAGCGAATTCCGTGAACATCGCGCTTTTTCCTGTCAGACCAAACGACCACTTTCTGAGTCTCTTCCAACATCTGACCTCCGTTACATAAACACGTTTGCAGATAGCCTTCACTGTTCTCAGGCTCTATTTTTCACCGGGTATTTTGCTACCATCGCGAGATGTCCAAGTCTCTGTTCACACAACGTCCGAATTCCCATTTTATCATCTGCTGAAACTTTGCCCATGACGTTCAGTAACGGATTCACAAATTGAGACCTTAATATATAAAATATGATCAAATACTAACAGCTTGCATCATAAACAGCTTCTTTACAGCTCTTAGTGCGGCCGTATGACATCATCATCATTCTGTGTGTTGTAATTGGCAAAAAATCGTAAAGAAATCACATGTATTGGAATGTGATTCTGCAGAAATTTGAAAAAAATGTTTTTACACAGCTGTAACTTCTGAAGTAATGCAAATTCATTATTGAGATTTTCAGGGACTGTTGAAAATTCTTCCTCTATAAATCCTGCTATTTTCATAGAATGATCTCGATTGGTTGTGGAGAAATTGCATTTTTGCTGGTGGTACATTTTCTTTTGAGCCACCCTGTACTTTGGCGAATATTTGTGCCACGGTAAATATGTTCGTAATAATAATAACTATACTAAAACGAATAATAATAATAATAATAACAAATATGCTGATCTCCCTGCAACCCACAACTTCAATGCAATATAAACCACAAATATGCATCTTACATGTATATAATTCACATAATTCTCAACCAGAAGCACATGCTTGTGATAATGGAACAAATTTAACAACCTACATTTTAGGTTTCCCTTGCATGTGTAGCTAGTTTAAGCTGCAAATAATGCTTTATAGACATCATTAGAGTATTATATTATTATAAGGCCAAAAAAAATAATGTTGTGTTTCCGGTAACCCGACCGACCCTCTTTCATTGCCGCGACTCAAATAATTTTGTAAAAAAAATTTATTTAGAAAAAAAATTTAGAAAAAATTTTTTTATTAAAATTTTTGTTTAAATTTTTTTATTGACATAATACGTTGACATTGCCTTCTGTATAGACTTGGATCTTAGGCAAAAAAATGTTGTGTTTCCGGTAACCCGACCGACTCACTTTTATTGCCGCGACTTGGAAAAATTTGTCAATTTTTTTTATTTACAGTGACATTCCCTTAGAGTTTCACACCTGTCTAACTACTTCCTGGCTGCCTGTCTTGAGAACCCTCTAGCCTTATCATTCTCACTTGAGCCACCTTTAACGGTGACTAGGGAAAATAAATCTAGCAACCTCTAGGTGTAACTAGTCACTGGCTCGGCCAGTCTGGAAGGACCCCTAGCAGTGATGTTCTGTTCGCACTCATCTTCTCCTTCCTTACCAGAAAAGATGTCAACAAAATGAAATTGATAGATCTGTTTTCTAGAGCAATTTTAGGTGCAGACAGTTGGGAAATAGGCAGTTTATACTTGCTTAGAACACGTATTTTTTTGCAGCGTGTACCTTTATGCAAAAAAGAGTAGTTCGGTATAATTTTTCGAATAGTCACTGTATAAAAATATTTTACCAAAATAAAAATATTTTTCGACCTACCTACCCAATTTTTTATAGCTCTGTTACCGGAAACACACCATTATTTTTTTTGGGAATAAACAATCTTTAGCAGAATATTTTCTCAGTGCATTTCCTGTCAGAAATTCATCTGTCGTTCGCTCAAATATGATGGCGCTCTTTTGTCGAGTCCCCTTTTGTTGGCACTCTTTTGTCAGGTGTTCTTTTGATGGGTCACCATAAAACAGGACTAGAAACGTAAGGCCTGCCTGTGCCTAATATTTTATGCAGCTTAGAACTTTAAGTAGGCCTATTGCTTTAGAAGCAAAAGGGTTAGATTACCCAAGAATGCAAGAATAAGATAATAGAAACTGCAAGAGACAGTTATCCATAATATATAATAATTACTTTCTCATCTGGACAGAATAAACATAATATTATGCTAAAAGGCTGATGAAAGCCATGCAGGGCTTCTATAACACTTGCACGTGGGTCATGCATCATCTTAAGCATTCATGTTTTCAAGCAAAATTGCACTGCAGTCATTTGGCAGCTGGATATGTTAAAGAATGCACCTACTTACTTACATACTTTCAACCATATGCACTCATCTATTCTCCAAAAGCAATTCTTTCCACTTTGTACTGTTCCAGGTTACCTAGACAAACTTCTAAAGACAATCTCCAGCATAACTAAACATGAACCAACCATTGTATCTCTAAAACAAGGCAGTCTGTCTGAGAGCTTCAAACTGTTCCATTTTACTCTGAAGTAGGCCTAAATAACTTTCCCTAGAATTTGTGCAAAGGTGCACAAACTACTATAAATCAAACCGCCTGTTATATCAACGCAGGGTCTAAGTGCATACTGATGAGAAAACTTGTTAATTTGCATTTATTATAAAACACTACTTAAAATCATAAAAACACAAACCTTTCACAAGATTCCACTTTTCTCGTCCATCAATTGCTGCACTGAAAGCTGCTCCACAAAAAAACACACCGGTCACATCACAAGTGACCAAGAAAACTGTTTCCCCATTGGTCAGCTGCCAGGTGCCAAGGTCCTCCAGCGGCAGCCAACAGCCAACCAGTTCCCACTGGTCCCATAGACCACCGCCGCCGCCTCTGCCTCCTCCTCAGTCTCCGCCTCCTCCTCCTCCCCCCCTCCTTCCATCCTCCCTCCTTCCTTCACTTGCAGACAGATTGACAGAAATCAATAAATTTTTTCTCAAGGTCCGACGGCGGCGGCGTCGGCGTCTGTCAGGTCGTTCAACTGGCCACAAGTAATTTATGTGGCTAGCTGGCTGCCCACCCTGTCCCACCCTGTCCACGGTATGTCCTCTTCATCCGTCCATCCATCCATCCGTCTGCCCAGCAGGCGTCTGTCTGTCTGGAATAGATGATGCAGTGGCCTTGCATGTCCTCAGAGGACAGCAGACAAACTGACCCAAATGATCCAGACTGCTGTTCAAGTATTTGCATCCATAAATGCCGCAGACTGCTTCACTGCCTCGCATGCAGCGCAAGCCACAGCCAAACGAATGGCGCGCTCAACAGACGGCCATTTTCTCAACGTGATCGCTGACCATGTCTACATAATTATGCATGAAATGAGAAATAATAAACTTGTCTACATGAAACCTGTAGACACAAAAATCAAACAATCAGCACAAACACGTTAACATGCAGATAATCATATTAATCTTTCCTTAAGTAACCTTGAATAGCCGGAGACTACCCAGAAAATGATGATAGAAAGTTTCCTTTATTACTTAGTAGGCCTACTTACAGACATAGTAGAGTGTCTGTCGCCTCACATGACTGGACCATTTCTTTCTACAGAAACCATTCCATCCATCTTCTCCAGCACTCATTCTGTCCCTATCAACCAATATTAACCAATATTATTTTTAACCACATGATTTCCATCAAGGTACTTTATCTCCATATGAGGCTGTTCTGTGGAGCAGCTTTTAGGGCAGTAATCAGTCAGTCACAGTCAGTCAGCCAGCCAGGAAGCCAGCCAGTCCTATCTGTCTGTCTGCTTGTCTTTCTGCCTCTCAATCTCTCCTGATCACACCTTTCCCATTTCTCAGTCTCCTGTCTGATCTTGCCTTCGTCCGTCTCTTTCTCTCATTCTTCAGCTATCAAACAAGGGGCAAGAATACCCAAAGCCAGTGGCTAAACTTGTATTAATGGGAATCAGAATGCAACAAGTAAAGAATAGACTGCAATTCAAGATAGTTTTTCCTCTCCCCACCACACACTAGAAATTCCAGTAAACTCCGCTACAATGTCCTGTAGATATAGACAGAGGTCAAGCATGAGCAACTTTAACAATCTCAAGAGTCCAAAACATACATTGAGAATGGTCCAAAACATACATTGAGAATGGTCCAGCCACCTGACTGTACAAATATAACCCAGTGTAGCATAACCAGGAGAGTCATAAACAAACAAAATTGACAAAAGTTTGAGGAATTCCTTTATACATCATGAGCAAATACACACACACACACAGTCACACACACAGTCACACACACACACACACACACACACACACACACACACACACACACACACACACACACACACACACACACACACACACACACACACACACACACACACACACACACACATATATATATAATATTATGTAGATGTAGGCAAGACAGAATTAACACACATGCATACAATAGCAATTTGAATAAATAAACATAGTATGAAATACGATTAATATAAATACAGCAATACATATCAAAGGATCAAATAAGGTGACATATAAAATTGGTTATAAATGATAACATGGAATACTTATTATTTTCAAATTTCTTGCCCTGTGGACAAATTTTTGGCAAATTTTTCAGGATGCTAATGAGACAAGGCAAGAAAGCGTGACCAATGAGAAACTAGAGTTCAATGTATGCTGCATTATGCATATCAACAGGTATCGGCATGTAGCCTGTAGGCTGTTCTCAAAAACACAATGTCACAAATAAAAATGATATGCATGTTAGCTGCACTGACTCACCTCTGGTGACCTGAGTGATAAACTTTGCCATGTGAAGCACTCCACAGCATTTCATTCCTATCAAAACTAAAGTCAGATTCCAGGATTTCCTCAGGAGGCCATCAACCCTTTAGGACTATTTGATAAGTCATGAGGGGTCAAAATTAATAACTATAGACTGCGAAACCTGTGACAGAGTGTGATTTAAAGTTTCTCAAGGTTCCTATGTAAAAATTGTACATATTAAACACTGCATAACTACATTGCATAATTTATAAAACATGATAGATATACAAGTAAATATGTACAAATATCACATCAAATACAGGCTTAATATTGAACACTTTTACCAGGGTAATACAAAACTAGATAATACTATATCTGCAAGTAAATAATAAATTTCAGAAATATTTCTCTATAAATTACACATACAATTACTGATAACAACTATATGAAAGAAAATCAAAATTTCTACTCACACCAATTTTTCACAGCAAGTCAAATGCACTGAAACTCATAGGCCTCAAGCAACCAAAACAATCCCAACACTTATTTAATAACTAATAACATGTTTCAATATATATGCTCCTAAAATCATTGGATACACGAGTACAAAATCAACCTACATGGTAATTTACAACATGTACGGCATGAGCTGCTTTTGACACGATGTGGGCAGTTAAGTGTAAACAGTGAAACCATATAATTACCATGGTAGTTATTCATCCAGTGAGGTGGTCGCTAGTGTAGCAGTTAGAATGCCGGACTGTTTAATCGAGAGGTTAGACGTTCAAATTGTAACCACGGCAAAAACTCGACTCATGATTTCTGCCACACCTGCACCACAACCAACTCAGCTAAAACAAAACGTATGTTGTTGATGGAAAGATGAGATGGTGAGGAAGAGGACTGACTGGCCACCTCTCAATATATGCCAAGGCTGAGAAAATGAAGTTGCTAACACTTCATAACTATGGCTATCTAATCCCCAATGATTTGCTTAAGGGACTGCTCTTCTTATTCTATTCGTCTAGTGCTTAGTTCTGGACCGCGTCTCACACGGTTCAGTACATCCTTTTTCGTTTACATTACCAACCAAGTACATTGATTCATAGGGATGTCCTTTATATGCCCAAACTTACAATAAATTTTCAAAGAAAAGTGCAGTGGAGATCCGAGTCTGGTTACCAGTGGATCAGAGGTGGCATAGCAACTGTTAAGGTGAGTGTCATGTAGGTTGAGAATTAGAATGTGGAAGATCATAATATCATGAGACTGGGGAAAAGTTCTTGTGACCTTACCTTAATTTCGGATGGAAAGCACAGATGATGGATAGAAGATCCTGATGAAGGTGATGGGGGTCGACTGGTAATGACTGTGAAGTAAAGAAAAAAAGAATGAAATGAGGAGGAAGACCATTCCAGATGCAGGCTGCTGTGCTGGATATGGTGGCTTGATTGGAGAACATGAGAGCAGAACTTGTGACCAGAGATTGAGAAAAGAACGAGACAGGGGGATGATCGGGTTGACTCGATGGTGAAGAGTTCACGAAGATATCGGGTTCGGGGTATTACAGGGATTTAAGGTTAGTGAGAAGATGTTGAAGTGGATTCATTCTGTGATTTTAAAACAAATGGAGTGATGTGACGATGTTTAGGCATTCTCGTGATGGCTCTGATTAGCGTGTAATTGGATGAGTTGCAGACGCTTGAGTTGTGTGGATTCAAGGTTGAGGAAAAGCAATTGCAGTAGTCAAGCGTTGAGTGGAAAATGGAGGAACCAATTCAAATTAGCAACAGTGGAGGGCTGGAGGCAGTTTTGAGGCTGAGCATGGGTCAGATGCAGCGCAGATGAAGCAGGAGCATGCGAAGTTGGATATGTGGTTAAATGAGAGTGTGAATCAAAAGAAATGCCAAGATTGCAGACATCAGAGGCAAAGGTAAAAGATAAAGAGTTAATCACTGGTGTGAAAGGTCAGGGATTTTCTTGATTTGGTAAGTAAGGTCTAGGTCTCTAGGATGATGAATTCCCTTTACGAGGGTTTGAGGCAAAGAAGGTTGAGAGCTTAGGCTAAATAATCTGGTGTCATTGTTTGGTCTGAAAAAACAATGTTTGGACCTTAAAAAAGTTTATCATAGGTTGCAGTTGCAACAGTCTGCAAAACTGTCAGAATTATTCATCACGTTGAAAAGACAAGTTTTTAGAAGCACAATATAAAACAGTTTGGGATTTTTTAAACGTTTAAGATGGGTTTTAAATGTTGAACATATTATTATAACCAGGGCTTAAAGTGTGCTGGGACGGCCATGGACGGCGTCCCGGCACTTATTTTCGAGGTAGGACGCCGTCCTATGACTTATTTGGTCAGCACTGCAGTCATGGATGACCATCCCGGTCGTCCATGACTGCAGGGACGGCATCCCTGCAGTTACGCGGACGGCCGTCCATGACGGCTGAATTGGTATCTCGAAAAAAGGTCCTAAACATTTTTGGCAGCTGAATTGGTATAGATTTCCGGGAAAAGTTTGGCGGATGACTAAAAAAAAAGGTCATCAACTTTTTTGGCGGCTGAATCGGGGTAAAAAAGGTCAGCAGTTTTCTCGGGGACGAATAACACGAAATTTTTTCCTCTGTCCCGCCAACAAGACCGAATTAAGTCTCCGTATACAATACAGCGCCTGGCACTTCTTTTTTTACACTTTAAGCACTGATTATAACCACTGTTGCAGACAATGGAACCAGATTCACATTCAGTATCTACCCCATTGCAATGTCCACCCTCCTATATGGGCACCACTAGTACCATACCCTGATCCACATCGCCAGTCCCACCTCGCTCAATTCACCCAATCTGGATCAACAAAGATCTCACATTCTATAAGCAACCGTCTAAATTTACGCTAATTAATCGGTGAATAATCCTGCAGGCCAATAACTTGGACAAACTGTGACTTCCCTCCAACCAACTATTTTGCACAGCAAGTCCTTCTCAACTATATAGAGACAGGTGCAGCAGTAACAGCTTCAGGGATAATTGCGATTCTTATCTGCTAATAATGCATAAAACGGCAATCTTAAACTACTTGATAGTTAAAAACCACATTTAGGTTCAGACAAGCATTACTTTATGGATACAACGGCAAGTTTCAATCACAGGCAAATTATCTGAACTACGTCTATTCTATAACAAAAGTTTCCTTGTTGGTGAACATAAATGTATGATGCAGCCTTTGATTTGCAACATTAAAAGATTTCCCAGCCAGATATTGCCCACCTGTTAGGATCATAGGGCAAACCGACAGACACCCCCTCCAGCAGTTGATCACTGATCCTGTTGGGGAGGGGGTCATTTGATGAATGAGTGGTGATTGTGTCTAAATAACAACCTCTGTCTAGAAAACATCGAAATTGCAAGACAAGCATCATGTCATTGGCTACAATCGGTTAGCCAAAAGCAACCTATCACACCGAAACTAACAACACAGCATTGTGCCCACATGACAGAACCACAAGACACGCACCATGTCACACAACATAGCACCATCTCACACAACAAAACACCCTATGATTCAAGAGACTACACCAAAACTAACACATCACTTTGCACCACATCACTGTACCCCACAACACAGCACCGTGCCACACAACACAACACCGTGCCACACAACACAGCACTGTGCCACACAACACAATCATGCAATACAGCCGCACAAAAGCACCACGCTGCACCAAAAAAATACCATATAAACACTAATGAACAACATATAGAGCAACGGACCACTCTTTGAAACATCAGAGCTTTCTAGTGTCCCACAGGAAAGCAGCCTATGAATCAACACAATACAGCGTGCCACACTATACAGGGTGGCTCAAAAAAAACGTACCACCGGGGAAAATGCGATATCTTCGCAGCCGATTGGGGTTTTTCTGCGAAAATTTCACAATTTGAAGGGGAATGAATATACAACAATCCCTGAAAGTTTCATTTGAAACTTTTCATGTTTGCAAAAGTTACAGCTGTTCAAACTTAAAATTTCGTTTTTTCAATTATCCGGAGAATCATGCTCCAATACAAGTGATTTCATTAGGATGTTTGGCAAATTACAACACACACACATTGATGATGATGTCATACGACCTCACTATGAGCTGTAAAGAAGCTGTTTATGAAGCAATCTGCTGGTATTTGGTGATATTTTATAGATTAAGGTCTCAATTGGTGAACCCAAACAATGAACGTCATGGGCAAAGTTTCTGCAAAAGATAAAATGGGAACTCGGACTTTGCATGAACAGAGACTGAGACATCGCGTGATCATAGCAAAATACCCAGTGAAAAGTGGAGCCTGAGCACATTGAAGACTATCTGCAAACGGGTTTATGTAACGAAGATCAGATGTCGGAAGAGAGGCAGGAAGTGGTCGCTTGATCTGACGGAAAAAGCGCGATTTTCACGAAATTCGCTTGGTAATCGAAAGGTCAAGTTTGCAAAGCAAATCGTGGTTTCGGCATCAGATATGCCGGCGTGTGTTGCGGCTGCAAGAAAAGACTGCAATTAATCCCATTCAGTAGGTTAGATGTCAAACTCATCATTGAACTCGCTTACCCAGACTCATTGAAGACCAGGTATGCTCTAACATCTGGTTTTATTATGCAGCAGGACAGTGCGCCTGCTTGCTCGCACGGCAAGGTTGATTATGATGGCGCTACCTTATTGACATCAACTGAAGTAAATGCATTGGCAAAGATGATTTACAAACTCGCCAGACCTTAACCCTCTTGCTTATCACGTCTGGGGACCTATGCTGAAACGCTGCAAGACAATTAATCCCAAGTTGGAGAACATTGGCCAGCTGAAGCAAGTCTTGATGCTAATGTGGGGTCAGTTGCCGCAGGACCCGACCAACAAGGCCCTACTGAGCTTCACAAAAAGAATTTGAGCTTGTGTTAAGGCAGGGAGTGGACACTCTCATTATACCTTACAATAAACTGCAAAACGGAATGCTGAGGTCGTAGTGAAAAGTGATATCATTTGACATGGAAATCTACAAGTGACGTCAATTTTCCGCGGATATTTGAAAAAACGAAATTTTAAGTTTGAACAGCTGTAACTTTTGCAAACATGAAAAGTTTCAAATGAAACTTTCAGGGATTGTTGGAAATTCATTCTCCTACAAATTGGGATATTTTCGCAGAAAAAGTTCAATCGGCGGCGAAGATATCGCATTTTCCCCGGTGGTACGTTTTTTTTTGAGCCACCCTGTACAGCCTCGTTGCACGCAACACAGAACCGTGGCACACAATAGAGGACAGTGCCACACAACGCTGCATAGCACCATACAGCAAACCACCATTCCCCAGGTGTCGACTCTGACTTTCTCCCTGCACATCACAAAACTGTCGTTTTTTAGCTGTGCTGCGTTTGTCTGCGGAACACAGCGTCGCACAAAAGTAGTCGCCTTGAAGAGCACTACACAAATCAGGACTGAATGAATGACTGAATGAATGAATCAGAAGACTACAAATATGAATGGCAATATCTCTTATCTGTATTAGAGCAGGATCCTGACAAAATCGTTGGTCAGTTTTGTCGCATGACGTTGCTGCAGTTAGTTCTGCTGGGTTGGCTCATCTCTGGTTGACTGAGAAGGTGGTTGTCCTGTTATTAAAACCAAGCACATCATGCTGAATAGAATATATTATCACTTCTACCTTCGTTTTCGGAACTAAGTACACGATGACAAAAACTTGTTTAGGTGAGTATACGACTATATGCTGTATAATCATGTACACACTGTACACCCTTGCGTACAGCCGTGGAAAACTGAGGCATGGTGCTGCAAACACCGAGCTGTCCTAAGCCAAAGGAATGAAAAATGCAGACAACATTTTTGGAATCACAGCACCAAAACTTCATCAGTATTTTGTTTCAGCTATGACTTTTGGTATATGTGTGAAAAATAACTTACTAAACTTTCACATAAATATAAATGGGTCTGTTGACCCTATAGGTATACGTATATATATGTTAGACAACTACGAATATGTCTCCTCGCTCTACCTTCCATAATCCCATTAATTTCCTATGAGCATTAGTTTCCAGTGTCAACGAATTCTCATGGCTTCCAAGGTTCTTAATGTCCACGTTCACAGGCGGAGACTTGGTCTAGAGATTGGGTGGGACAAACAAGCAGTCGAAGGACAATCGCCGAGGCGCAACATTTTGGGTGGACCGGCTGAGTCCCCGACCGAAGAAATTTTTCATTTTCATCCACGCAATTTTCTGATAACCTTTTTTAGTCATTTGATTTTTCCCTGCCAAAATAGCTGATGACTATTTTTCTTAGTCATTTCATCATATCCTCGAAAATCTCTAATTTTAACGTTTTTATAACGTCACGAGTATTTTCATCAAATGCCGATGTCCCAACACTTAACGATTGGGGGGACAAATGCCTAGCTGCCGTAGACGGTCCCCATCACACACACAGTACTGTAGCGGCGCTAGGGGTTAAGCCCCCTTCCTAAAAAAGGCCATCCATTTTTTCCCATGTAAAAATTAAATATGAATCAACACAATACAGCGTGCCACACTATACAGCTATACAGTTTCGCTAACTGTTTGCACGATTAGCCCCCACCTAAAAACCTAAACGTAAACGTATGCACGAGATTTGTCAGACAGTTTGGCGGAATGAAAAAGGACCATTTACTGCATGAGATTTCAACCAAATGACTAAAAAGGTCATCAGAAATTTTGATGGCTGAAATGGGAAATTTTTTTGAGATTTTGGCCACATGACTTTAAAAAAAGGTCGTCAGAAATTTTAGCGACTGAAAACTGAAAATTTTCTCCCCGTAGATTCAACCACCCCCAACTAAAATCCTGGCACCGCCACTGCACACACATTGAGAGGGACCGTACCCCCTGTTCCCCCTAAGTCTAAACCCATGTGTACGTTACATTACCATCATTAATGGCTTGTAAATAGATTGAAGCAGCAAATTCATTTCGGCACACATCGATTATCATGGGCAGATCTTTTCGGGTAATATATGGTGTCTTTTGGCATCGAATCTGGCACTGATGCACATGGATGATTTACATTACACATTGACTATAAATATTAGCACCAAATTATCAGCCGTTCTTTCAATTCCAGCTTCCATTTAGGGAAAAATTCATCGATCCAAAGTCTGTGTAAGCGAGAATTATTGCCATCAATTGAAATTCTATTTATAACCCAGAATTATTTCGTCAATCCAGATTCTATTTTTCCATCGATCCCGCTTCTATATAGGCAAATATTATCGGTCCAGCTTCTGTTAAAGTAAAGGCTCATTTTCATCAATCCAGTTTCCATTTGTGGAACAATTATTTCCATTTTTACACCTTCTATTTAAGCAAAGAATTACTTTCAGCAATTCAATATGATAGAGTCTGTGACTATTATCAATAGTCCAAGAATCAACAGTTTCGCTAATAAGTAGAATGAGAATGATAATTGATAGGCGTCTTCGAGTGTTTGGCGCGCAAGAAAGTAGACTACATTAGCCTACACACCAAGTTTACCAATAGGCCTGATTAAAATGAAAACAGTTGAAACTACAATTCTTCTAACTGAAATTAATACCTTACACATGATGGTTTATTACTTATTAAATTACTTGTTTATTTTTACATTGCACAAAATAACAAACTTTGCAAAGCCTACAGTTGTCCGCATCTTCCACGATTCTCATGTAAACTTAAACATAATATTATTGCGATGAACACGACCCGCGCCATCTTGCGAATGCTGTGTGAAACATCATGTCTGAAAAATCATCTCTTGTCTTGTTTTTCTCTCTATTGAACAATCCAGTTGACAGACGGCAATCGGTTACAGTATAGACCGTAATAATATTACGGTCTATAGGCTATATAAAAAAATTATGAGGTCGTTGGTATAGACCCACATCTATGCAATTTAAACAATTCACAAGAACAGAAATCGTAGTCATAGTCGTAATCGTAGGCCTAATCTCCAAACTTCTTAAGCGCTAGCCTACTTGAGCGCAAACGCCGGGCACCAGCTTATTTACGAGTTCTGCGTTGAGTCAAAAGGTTATTTGTAAGAGTAGGCTTGGTCGATGGTGGTCCGGGTCGAGTTACCATAGGATCAGAGGAAGCGGAACAGCTACTAAGGCGGCGTGTCGTCAGGGCCGGGATTGGAGGGTGCAGGGTCAGATGAAACAGGGCAAGAGTTCTTGAATGAAAAGCTCGAGTCGTGATGGATAGAGGAGCCTGAGAAAGGTGATGGTGTGTAATGATGGTGGAGGAATTCAGCAGGCAGATCATTCCAAAGGCGTGGTGCTGAGTTGGACATGGCTTGGTTGGAGAACTTGAGATGACTTAATTGTGACCGACAGGAGAGAGAGAGAGAGAGAGAGAGAGAGAGAGAGAGAGAGAGAGAGAGAGAGAGAGAGAGAGGCGGATGATTGGGTAGAGCAGGTTGCCTGGATGGTGAATAGTTCGCGAAGATATTTGTAAGGAGTTGTAGGTTAAAGAGAGAACTCTGAAGTGGATTCACTCTGGGATTTTCAACCAGTGAAGTGACTTGAGGATGGAGATGATTGTGATGATGTCTGAGTGTTCTGGTGACGACTCTAGCTAGAGAATTTTTTATGAGTTGGACTGTTTGAGGCGATTAAGTTGTGTGGAATCAAAGTTTAAGACGAGGGAGTTGCAATAATATTGTCAGTCTTTGAGTGGACGATTGACGTGGCAACGGTGGATGCAGTTTTGAAATCGAGCATAGGTCTGATGCGTCGGAGGTCCCGGATGTGCATGAAGCAGGAACGCGATAGATTAGAGATGTGGTTAGAGAAAGAGAGGTGTGAATCAAACATTACACCAAGATTGCGGACAGGAGCATCAGAAGTAAAGGTAAAAGACGATAGGTGTATTGAAGGTTCTGGGATTTTCTTGATCTGGTCAGGAAGGCCAAGGATAATTATAATTAACTCTGTTTTTGAAAGGGCTGCCAACCGTCCCGGATTTACCGGGACTATCCCGGAACCGGTCCTGTGCATCCCGTGTCCCAGATTGACATCAAATTGTCCCGGAATTTGTGGTAGAAAAATGTAGTCATTTTGCCTACTAAACTCGGCAAGTTGTGTGATGATTTTGCGTTCTGCGCTCAATTAAACCTAACGTTGTTGGGTGAGCATCGAATGTTGGACAGCGCTGCATGGTTTCAAGTCTTGAAAACTTTACCAACCACTGACACTCAGTAGCCTATTGTGTTCTATTTACCGTTAGTCCGTTCTAGTGCATTTTGAGAGATGTCATGTTGTTTTTTCCATGACTTTGTGCCTTTGCAATATATGTGGACAAAAAACTAGACACATATTGCATAATATACATGCATATATGTCATATAATGTATTAGGCCTATATGCATTTATGTGTATCTGAATGAACCGTAGGCCTATTTCTCTTTTCATGTGCCTGTCGCGCTGAGAGCACTTTTGAATAGCTATATGCTGCGGGAAGCGTTTTACAAACGCTTCATTTGATTAGATTAGATTAGATTTGAGATTAGACTTGACAGTGTAAATTGGTATAAATGTCATAGGCCTATCTAGTGAATGGGGGCGTCCCGGAATGGCCACATCAAGAGTTGGCAGCCCTAGTTTTTGAGATGCTGAGGCATCGGAGGTTGGACGACATCCATTGAGAGATTAGATTGACCACATTGAGAAGTTTAGCAATGGATGTTGAGAAAGAGCCGGGGTGAAGGATATAGACAGGGCTGGATTAACAAATGGGAGGGCCCTGTTTCGCAAAACTGTGGGGGCCCAAACCTTACAGAAGAACGACAAAATGACTCACAAAACGTGTTATATTCAACGAAGCAACATTCGTCTATTATTAATTCATTACTTATATTATTTTTAACATTATCAACAGGTCTTTTAATGGTGTTAAACAACCGATATATCTTTTACGGTTTAAGAATATTAAAGTGATTCATGGTCAGTCATTCTCCTGACCAGCACTCGTACAAGCAGACGGTGCAGAAGCGATTTTATGCCCAAATAAATTCTTGGCTATGAAATTTTCGGGTAGACCTGCGGCAGAATAACGACCAGGGCAAATGGTTCTTAACAGGGCATTAATTTTTTTGCCTGATTTGCCCTGCTGTGCATGTCTCCCCACACTGTTTACAAACTAAAATGTAGCCTATTCTCGCGGTTATGCCAGTAGTAGACCCTGGCTCAAGCTCCATCCTGCTTAGATCTATATGAGTTTTCACCCCGGTGTATGTCTCTCTAGACAGCCGTTCACTGCGCTCAGCTGCTCGTGGAGAATTCCTTGTTCTTTTTTCGAGTATTGTGACCATGCAACGACGAGCATTCTCGGTAGTGGGCACAGTTGTCTGGAATAGCCTCCCCGTGGCTCTCTTGCTTCCCGTGACTCTGCTTGCTCTTTCTTTCGTCTTCTCAACGTTTCTTTTTGACAACGCCTGCGTTGGGAGCGCCTTCGAGTAAAAATCTGAAGGGGCTATATATAAATTTATGAGATTGATTGAATTCGTAAAAATAAAGTGCGTACTGCATGTAGGCCTACTCAATGTTATTATCACGCCATCTCATAATGCGTAGCATAGCAATAGAGTTCCGATCAGATGATGTATTAAGTGTTTGTATTAAATAAGCGAAAAGCGTATAACTCTTACTAGCATTTCTGACTGATTTTAAGATCAATCTGCCTGGCAATGAAAACTGCAATAAGGGCCCCCACATGCTCAAAAGTTGCATAATGCTAAAGTCACTAGTTTTTGAATAATTTGACAATTTTTCATATATTTTGAACTCAGTTTACTATTATAATAAATTATTAACAATGATGAAAATGTAATGTAATGTAATTGGAAATTTCTATAGCGCCGCTCACAACCAAGGCCATTCAGTAGCGCTCCCAGTGCGATAACCCCTATATAGAGAAAAATAGGTCTTAAGAAGAGAGAGAGATGTAGATAACGATCCTGAAAGTAGAAAAATTCCTATTGCATGTGTGGGGGCCCCCTAAAGTGTGGGGGCCCCTGCTCGGCCGAACATGTCGAACATGTCTTAATCCGGCCCTGGATATGGACTATATAGAGTTGGGTGTCGTCTGCGTAGCAAGTCCAAAATAAAAAGAGAGGCGTTTGATTAAGATCTCATGATCGACTGTGTCGAATGCAGACGTCGAAAGAGTCAGTAGGGTTACTCGTCCGTTTTAAGGAGTTTTGGGGCCCTAGGCACAAACCCTAATCCTAAACATATCCACGAGTCTAATCTACTCTAGCCAAATCAAGGTTTCTGGGGACGGAGAACAAGTATTTACACACACATTTTTGTCGGTCGATTGCTCGAGACGTGTAGCGCCGAGACGGGAGGGCTATGGGAAAGGAATGTCCGAATGTGTCCCTCCATGAAGTCAGAAATTGTTGAATTTTCACATTGCATTTTAAGCTGCCATCTTTACAAAATTGCTCAACATTCGCAGTGATGACATGCCTAGTCTAAGACTTCTATGATTGTTCTTGCAATTATAATAATTCCTTATTCAGTTTCCACATTGTAATGATAGGCCACATGCAGCATTGTAAGCTGGGATCTAAGCAAAATTACAGATTATTATTTCAGTGCTGATTACAAGAGTGGTTGAAAGTTTCAATAAAATTAATATAATTATTATTACAATCATAATTTCTTGACGTATCAAATTCAGCAACTCAGTTCTGCTGCTTCTGGACCATTAGGCCAACAGCATAATAGGCCTAGTAGCCTAACGAATAACTGCAGACAGCTCTAGGCTATAATTATATAAGACCTACTTTCTTGCATTGGAATTGGCTTATTCCCGCGCGTTGCTAAAAAGGCTTGTATTGTTGACCATGGAAAATAGGCCTACAGTTCTCGGAATTGCCACAAATGTTACACAAACCAAGGAAGAACCGCCAAAATCTGGAAGTCATGTAGTAGGCCTAATGATGCTGTTTTACTAAGTGTTCAAGTAACAAAACCTTTTTAAATTTCGACAGTTTTAAATTTGAAAGGTAGCACTAAAAAGTCGAAAATTGGTTTTACAAAAATAGTACTTGTACAAATATTAACAGTAAATTATACTCATTGTAAGATGATTGTATCATATTATTACATTAATAGATTTTATCGTCGTAATATCATACAATAGTAAATAATATCACGGTATATTACTAGAGTTCGTGTATAATACAATAATGTAAGCAGCAATTCAAACTTATAATTTGGTCAAATGTTTTGGGTAGTCATTTCTGGGTGAAGTTCCTTCCACACTGGGAGATGCTTAGATTAAACACTGAACGTAACCCGATTCCCGTCTCAAACTCTCAGTCTCAGATATAGAGTGCCGGTACTCTATTCATGCCTTCTATGGGCATGTGTGTCATTTTGTTACGTTTATTAATATTGATAGAAGAACCTAGGCCTATACACAGCTAGAGCACAGCAATCTTTGTATTACAAGTGTACTGTGTAAAATAAATTTAAGCTTAGCACACGTTAAAGTTCGTATAACATGTTGCTAATTTGTTATGCAATGTAGCATTTTGGGTCGCCGCGGGGCCCCCCTGTTGCGCGGGGCCCTAGGCCCGGGCCTCGCGGGCCTGTGCCTTAAAACGGCTCTGCCTCCCCCATCCATGGCCTCGTAGCGACCATGCCTTTGTAGCCAGCATACTGAACCACTGATGCTCGATCCTGGTATAGGCTGCTTATCCCGTGTTCAAATTACCCGCCTGGACCGGGTCTCCGTTCTGCTGCTCATCTTATTGAGCGCATCCCAAAGTATGCCTTTGCCTCAGCATGCATAACAAGAATATCCTAACTACTGCCTAGAAGCGTTTTGCTTACCTTATACTATTCTGTGGTTTATCCGTATTTATCCTACTGCAACATGATATGGGCATCAAACTATACTCTCGGCTCCAGAGAATAATCGTTTGTAGAAAAGAATCGTTAGAATAATAGCTGGCTCCCCTTATACATGTAACTCGCACACAGAACACCTATTTACTCAAATTGGGATCCTAAAACTCCCAGAAGTTAAACAATTGCAGATGTGTGAATTTATGCACCGTTATACTTATAACACATTGCCTGTTTCCCATTCTAACCTCTTTAATCTAGCTTCGGACATCCACTCCTACAACACGAGAAGCCTCGACTCGTACAGAACTGCACCTGCTAGTACTAACTATAGGAAATTTTCAATTAAATGCGCAGGTCCAAAGGATTGGAATAGAATTCCTCAAAATCTTCGTAGTAACCCTAATCTTAATTCCTTTAAGCATCAATTGCGTCTATGGGTAATTGGACTGAAGTATTAGCTCCACTCTTTATCTGCACTCTGAGTCTCTGACTACTCCCTCATATACACTAACAGCACATACATACATACATACATACATACATACATACATACATACATACATACATACATACTAGGGTGTCCCACGATTGCACAGGAAAAATATTTTTATTGAAATTTGAAATGCAGTCCCTCCAAAAAGTTTCCTTATGGTCCTATGATAATACCTGCCAAATTTCATGACATTTGAAAAATATTTAGAGGTCCCCCAAAGCTCATACAATTTGTGTAGGTTGTCACAAATTATACGTACGACGTCTCTGAGCTTCAAAATTTCGGAGGTTCATACTTTGATCCCAATAGCATGCTTATGTATTGCTTAATACCATTATATTGCTCTGAAATACTAAAAGCTACAAACATGCAACCCTATTGTGTTTGTGAATGAGGTTTTTCAAACATAAGGACGACAGTTAAGCTCTCGAGCAAACCAAGGATGTAAATCTGTCGTGCAATAGGAATGCAGGCTGCTACCTCTACAGTCTACATGACAATTATAATCATCACTGGAGTGGATATGGATAAGGTTAACAGATTGTCAGTCTGATTCTTCTCTAGTTGATGGAAGTACTAACATTTTGGTGTGCCAAAGTTGACCTCTGGACCAGGACATGCATCAACGATTGCAGTTTGAATCTTTTGAAGTCATGGCAGTGTGATGCATTAATTATTGGCAAATGCTTTGAGACAACGGCCTTGAATAACTGCATATTAAATAGACCTTGCAGTGCCTTGCACCCTTCTACATCAGCCATCAGTCGTAACGTCTTGTTGACATCACAGAAATCTTTTAAGTCCTGTTGCCTGGTGGATTCTTTGTGTTCTTGATAAAGTTTGTCCATCAGTGGTCTGTATTTAAGCTCTTCAAGCCATTTAAAGATGAATGTTCCAATCTTGTTCACCGTCAACCAAACCCTCGACAAAATTTAATGCTACGCAGTCTGCATCTAACAAATAATAGGAATTCGTTACTGAACAGCTTCAGCGTGGCCATTCTCGAATTATGACATCAAGAATTTCCTCAGCTCTTGGTATCCATAGATGGATTGAGCAATTCGATAACAGTTCGCAAGCCTGATGCACCTCACAGAGCTAGTTGGATGGGCAAGATATTATAGATCGAATTGCTTTATGATGTAAACGAATCAGACATACATTTGACGATCGTGAATTACAGGGCCCAACTCCAAAAATTCTCAGATTTGTGGTTGACATCTAGAGTCAGGCGGTGTTCTCATGTAGTCGCTGCTCTCATTGAATTAATCGAAAGCTTTATAATTCTGACGATGCTGCTCTAGACGACAAGTCTGTAAATGATGCAATGTCATTCTGGTACCTAAAATATAAGAGATAGCAATTCTCTCTGTTCTTTCAGTTATTGTCTCGTCCAAGTGGAATAACGAGGTTTATCTCTTCCAGAAAGTTTTTCACTAACTATATATACTGCATTCAATGACAGTTTTCTCGATCTTTCAGTGAAAGAGCGGCGAGATAGCCAATCGTATAAGACCACGTCACACGTGTGATTTTTCATAACTTGGTCTGTGTGACTGACCGTGTTAAACGAACATGACGCAGCTCTGATACAAAATTTCAGTTCAACAATAACGAAGAACGGAGATCGGAGACAATTTCTCGTACAAGTTGTCGAAAAACATAGGCACATGCTTTCTAACCGCAATCGTGACAATCTTGCTGACATGTAGGCTATAAATGTAGAACGTAGAACTGAAGAACAAGTTGAGATGTGTGCAGTGATGTAGAATAAGCAGATCAGTATGAGAATAGTGAAAAAATAACGGGCCATACGTTGATTTGTGTGTAGCTGCATGGGGTGTGCAATTAAGACTTCCCTGTGTGGTCCTAGGAAAAAATAGGGGATTGAACCCCTCACCCCCTCATAATTTCTTACCATGATGCAGATGAAGGTATGGAGGAGCTAAAACCATGACTTCTTACATCACCAAGTATTTGTAATGACTACTCCCAGTGATTAGTTGTTCGTACACTGATACTGTGAAAGTCCAAAAATCTCAAATTTTTCTCGATTTTTGCATTTTTTGAGCGTAAGACTGTGCCTAAAATATCAATTGTATCCAATAAAGTCAGATACCTGTAAATTCTACCATTTAAGATCTTTCCATTGGTATTAAATTTGTTATAATAGGATCAAGGGTTGGGATCTAAAGACATTTAGAAGTTGGACACATCAGGCGCCAAGTTATGTCAATATGGGTAAAATTTGTGTGGCTTGGGGGACCCCTAAATATTTTTGCAGTGTCATAAAATTTTACAGGTGTTATTATGGAACCATATGGAAACTTTTTAGAGGGACTGCATAGAAGATTTCGGAAAAAATATTTTTTGGGACACCCTAATACATACATACACACATACATACATACATACATACATACATACATACATACATACATACATACATACATACATACATACATACATACATACATACATACACACATACACACACACATACACACACACATACATACATACATACATACATACAAACATACATACATACATACATACATACATACATACATACATACATACATACATACGTACGTACGTACGTACGTACGTACGTAGCCTACGTACATGCATACGAGCATGTGGACTCTACGCATATACATGTAGTATGCCTTTGCACGTACGTATTACAAGTCTGAGAGGTTTGGTGCACACGTGTAACGTGTTAGAGGAGGTTGCCAGAGCAGTGGTTGGTCTGTAATATCTGCATGTATGTGTCGTTTCACATCACTGAGTCTGGCGAGCATTCATCATTCCGTGACTTCGTTGACTTTGGGGTCAACCGAGACGAGACTTTGAAGAGGTGAGACCGTTTCTGTGCCATGGGAGATGATGCCATGCGTGACGATGCGTATCATCACATGTGCCTTCGACGGACCATACATGTATAGTATATCGCGTTATTGATGTAGACTCGAGAACGATGCGTTGCACCTTTGACCTCGCAATTCATTCATAAAATTATTTATTTCAGCTCACGTATGAAAGGTGTGGACAGACAGACATACACATACACATACATATGGAACGACAAAGTGAGACAGAGACACATAAATTAACCTCTGACAGAACAACGTTCATTCATAATTTCTATTTACCAAAAAGACGAAGACGGAGTTGTTTGTCGACTGAATGAACATTGAACAATGAACATTGAAGAATGAAGATGGCTGAATGCAGTCGGCCATCAATCCATTCACACACACCAGCTTTATCCGCATGCAGCTTAGGTTGCGATTGACGTGTAGGTCTACGCACGCGTTTAGACAGAGCGTCGTCGTGTTAGATGGTTTTGGGTAGAAAATGGAAACGGAGATAGTAGATAGATGCTGGATAGTACACACGGAAATGAAACACGAGCGGAGAATGGAATGAGTGAAGGAGAAACATGAGAAACAGCAGAACAAGAAACCGACCATAGTTTCTATGTTTCTGAATATAAAGATAACGCTTGCAATTGCATAGCATTTGTAATTGTCACTAAGTGATCACAATAATTTGTAAGCATGTTCGTAACAAACGCATAATGAATTAGGCGTTATGCGTCCCATGTTTGCAAGGATATCTCTCAAATGCATTGCTTTCCAGTTGCCTAGATTACTGCAACTCATTTCTACTGGTACTGGTATCAGTTAGTCAAACACTCTTTGATTAGAGCCGAGACTAACTTGAACATATGGGCACTGGCTTCTTGTTCAGCAAATTATTACTTTAAAATTATTGAGGTCACCGTTTATCAAACTGACTCTGGACAGCCATAATACTCATGGGCGGAGTTTATCAGAGGCTGTAGGGAGGCTGAGCCCCAAGAAAACCCAGATTCAACCTTTTACCGTGAAAATGGTGCCTTTTCCCGGGCTTAACCCCCCAAGAAGACCCAGACTCATAAATTTCTGCGGGGAAAATGGTTCTTTTCACGAACGAAAATTCAATCGAATGACTAAATAAAGGTCAACTTTTTTGACCGAGTAAATATCGTCGGTGCCGCTCGTCCTGGACCAAGTCTCCACCCCAATAAATTTCAGGTTCTTTTTAGTCCCCTCCCCCAAGAACGGAAACCAAACTCCGCCTATGATAAAAATTAAAGCAGTTCTTATCTATCAGACTTGTTGCTATTCAAGCAGATCATCGGACCATCTTTTTTATTTGCCCATGTATTTCTCTGTTTATTTCCATTTTTATCTTAGTATTTCGTTCCATTTTTATCTTAGTATTTATTTCCATTTTTATCTTACTGTAGTATTTATTTCCATTTTTATCTTAGTATTTATTTCCATTTTTATATTAGTATTTATTTCCATTTTTATTTTAGTATTTATTTCCATTTTTATTTTAGGATTTATTTATTTATTTCCATTTTTATCTGCCTATTTGCTCTATTTGTCTTGTACCAACCGAATAGACTATCCATAGCGTTTGAGCGCAATCTCATACGCTGCCATAAACTGCATCATCGTCGTCATCATAAGCATTATCATTATCGTCGCCGTCGTCGTCTTTATCATTGTCGTCGTATGACTAGGCATCAGGTAGGGACCTAATGTGCAGCGTACAGTGAGGTAGTCATGTCATCCAGTGACTAGACCTATCTGACGGAGACGCTGCCTTCAAGTCTTAGTAAAACTAAAGAGTTCATTGACAAAATATTTTGCTAACGAATACAATATTATTATTATAAAAATGTTGACGATTAAGAAAACAGTTAATGCACAAAGTTTTATGATTAAAATATGTTCTTCGGGAAAATTCTTCACGGCTAAAAATTGTGTTAAATTTTCGTTTGCTGATTTTTTTCGTCGTCTTCGTCCTCATTCAGATTTCACATCTGGTCTTGAAATATACACAATGCATGATATTATAGACCTGCTTAATATGCATATACATTCATATATATTTACGAATCGATCAATCGATTGAGGAGTTATCGATTTCCGCACCTGCTCTTCCAATCACGCAACCATCCACCCACCAATCCACCCATCCATCCACCCATCGAATCCACCCACCCATTCATCCACCCATTCACCCATCCACCCACCCACCAATCCACCCATCCACCCACCCATCGAATCCACCCACCCATTCATCCACCCATTCACCCATCCACCCACCCACCAATCCACCCATCCACCCACCCATCGAATCCACCCACCCATTCATCCACCCATTCACCCATCCACCAACCCATCCATCCACCCACCCACCAATCCACCCATCCACCCACCCACCAATCCACCCATCCATCCACTCATCGAATCCACCCACCCATTCATCCACCCATTCACCCATCCACCAACCCATCCATCCACCCACCCACCAATCCACCCATCCACCCACCCACCAATCCACCCATCCATCCACTCATCGAATCCACCCACCCATTCATCCACCCATTCACCCATCCACCAACCCATCCATCCACCCACCCACCAATCCACCCATCCACCCACCCACCAATCCACCCATCCACCCACCCACCAATCCACCCATCCATCCACTCATCGAATCCACCCACCCATTCATCCACCCATTCACCCATCCACCCACCCATCCATCAATCCACCCACCCATCCATCCAACCGTCCATCCACCCATTCACCCACCCATCGAATCCATCCACCCATCCATCCAGCCATCCATCCAACCATCCATCCATCCATCAATCCACCCACCCATCCATCCATCCAACCGTCCATCCACCCATTCACCCACCCATCGAATCCATCCACCCGCCCATCCATCCAGCCATCCATCCAACCATCCATCCACCCACCCATTCATCCAGCATCCATTCTCCATTTCACCCATCCACTCTACGCCTTCACAGTAAGAGCCAACTGTATTCGATCAGTTATAATTGTTGTATTTCTTTTTCTCTTGATTGTAGAGATCCTGAGTGACCGAGTGGGTTGGTAGCCCGCTCGCCACGCCGGCGGCCCGGGTTCGATTTCCGGTCGGTCGGTTTATTAGAAATTAATTTCTCGGATCTTTACTGCGGGTGGCTCGGTCGCAATATAAACGTGGAGTGAGAGGTTGTACTCTGCCTCCGACACTAATCATCTTCGAAATGAAAAAGTCTCGTTAAGTCCGAAGTACACTCTATTGATAGTTGACCGATTCAAATCGACGATGGATTCAACGCTCGTGTCTCACATGATGAATCTCACATGATGCAGTCGATTGTTGCTATTATTATTATTATTATTTCAATAGATCTCTGAAATTATCGCTGAAAATATATTCTACTCATGTGAGCTATAATAGTGCAGAAGTGGCATCATTCAGCCCTCCACCGGCCAACAGAATAAGACGTATAAGCTATGGAGAGGACATGCAGCGACTGACAGCTGCAGTCAATAGAGCTGCAGTCATTGTGTGAGTGATGGTAGCAGATGCATGCTTGACCCTTTCCATCGCATATATCGTTTGGCGTCATAAAGAACGTCACTTCATCTAAAATTAGTCTTCGTCGCACTTGTCATCATTTGCATGATTCGACCGAGTATATAGGCTATCTGTTGTGGCTGCAGTGAAAGCGAGCAGAGCTACGTTGACGACGACGCGAAAGAAAAACGAGATCACAAAGTCGTCGTCGTCATCGTCGTCATCGTCGTCGTCGTCGTCGTCGTGCTTTCTAAACCGATTATTCTTCTCTTTAGATGATTGTGCCAAGCGTCAATTTCTGAGCTGGACGTGAGGCCTTTGTGCGTGCTCGTTGATTTACTGCGCTGTAAAAGGCGTTTTATGCTGCATGCAGGCTCTTGTAGTAGCGACACGAATGCCTTTGACTGCCACTGCTTTCAGTGGCAGTATGCATGTTACGCTGACAGCTTTTCGACGCCAGCTCTCATAGACTTTGCATGACACGGACTGAAGCGATTCGTCTCGTGCGCCATTCTCTATGAATACTACACGCTACTTTATCGCTACAATTGACACGGCGCTCTAAGCCCCGTACATAATAATAATAGTAGTGACGTCCACGTTCATCTATTTACGTTCATCTGCGTCTATGCGAATGCAAAGGCATTTAATGTGCATGGAAGTTCTCGTAGCTTCTGATGACGATCACAATAAGCCCTTCATACATTCAATGAGCGTTTAGATGAGAGCTGACAGCTATCACAGCAATCCAACAGCTTAATCAAATCTAACTCTTTCTACTTAATGTCATACTTGTCGACTTACAAATGACACATCACGTATACGCTATCTATAACATATGCACGTGACGGAGGTTCCCGTCGCCTTTAAAAGGCTCTCTAATGGAGCTAAATAAATGAGCAGATGCACACACTGAATATATGCAATTCAGCTAACGTCCTCTGTGTTTTGATCTCGGTTGTCTGCTGTGCATCTGATGTGGATGGAGGACTACACCACCGTGACATCTGACTCCGATGGCTTTCAATGCATTGTGCTGGTGGCTATGATAGTCGCCCTATACTCTACATCCAAAGGCTACTTAATGGAAAACAATATTTAGGTCTACACGGTTATTGAATAATCCGAGCAGTTTGCTGTTTCTGCAAATATCTAAGTCATATAAATAAAAGAAATCGATTACATTAATGGTTGTGTTCAGAAACCAGAGTAATAAATTTTATTGTTAACTAGATGTGTTACCCGGCGTTGCCCGGGAAATTTAGGGTTTTGAACACTACTCCACTGTGGTACCCATCGTTGACCGCTAAATTTAGGGTTTTCGCCAACCCTCCACCCCACTCCCGCTTCCCCAAAAAGCCAAACGTGACCCGCCCCTGCGGGGAGCTACGGAAATTATTACTGGGCGGGTATGACGTCATGCGGACTTTAGACTCTTTACTAAAACGTTAGCGTGAGCGATTATTGATGAAATCTGTCTTAAAACGCTAATAACTTGTTTTAAAGTGAATTGAAAGCTGAAAATAGTTGCGTTGACCTTATAATTTGGGTAAGAAGCAATTGCAAAAATTTTGGTAGGCCTAAACCGACGCTATTTCATTTCCGAGCCTATTTTGTCAAAATCCGTACAAACAAACAAACAAACATATGGAATTTCGGAATTATAATATAAGATTAAAATGAGCATAGGTTGACACAAACAGAATCTTATTCCACGAACATTTCTTAAAGAACTAAATGTATATAGTGAGATTTTTACACAGTGGAAAAAAGAATTTAATTAAATGTCGATGACACATTGAGAACACAATTGAGAGATAGTAAAAAAATGGGAACAATGGACTCAGAGACAATGATTTCCAGAGTATAGTAACAAGACTGTCTGTCAGACGCTATTAGGAATAATTATTATTATTAAGGATCACAAGTCGATGTATACAAATGAACGCTGACGAGTGGGATCAAATATATATAGCCTGCAGCTGTGGTGCGAGGAGAGGCCGAGGGTGACCTGTTCCGCTGGAGGGATACGAAAACAACTGCCCCCCCCCGTGGCGCAAAGTAAGAGTTCTTGGTTTATTATAAAGGCAGACAATCCAAGAACAACTTGAGTTGTACCAGATATAGGCCTACAGAATCGTATGAAACGAAGGTGCTGAGGCGATCAAGTCGAATCCACTTTGGCTCAATACTTCACGATATAATCATATGAGGATGAGAGCATGAGCATGAGCATGAGCATGAGCATGAGCATGAACATGAACATGAACATGAACATGAGCATGAGCAGGAACATGAGCATGAGCATGAGCATGAATCGAACCATGAATCGAAGATCGATCCATCTGTATTTTGTTAGTACTTATTAGTCAAACCAGTATGATTGTTCGGGACAAGAAAAAGAGGACGACCAGAAGGAGGAGAAAGAAATAGAGTTTACTTATGAAGTGAGAAAAACTAGAAGAAGAAGAAGGAGGAGGAGAAGAAGAAGAAGAAGAAGAAGAAGAAGAAGAAGAAGAAGAAGAAGAAGAAGGAGAAGAAGGAGAAACAGGACCGTGTTTAACACACTGTATGTCCATTAGGTGCGGTGCACCGAATGCCCTGAGGCCTGAGCCGAGGCTTTTGTTGCTATTGGCCAAATGTCTTATCCGAGTGCAGCGAGTCTCAGTGTTACTTAGGCCTAAACCTTGTGTAAAATCAGTAAGTGTAAGAAAACAGTAATTAAAAGTGTAGCTACCATAAAAGCCCTGTAGGATGATATACATTTCTTTATAATATATACTTAATTACACGTTGCCGTAGCTTTTGGAAAACCAACGGCCGCTTGAACGACACTATGCCCCTAAGGTATAACACTTTGCACCAACACTCGAGTAACCTTAAACACGGCCCTGAGGAGAAGGAGAACATAATATTATACTATCATAGAAGAGAAAAATAATGAACAGCTTCAGTAAGAGGATTATGAAGGTTGGTAGTTTTATCTAGGACGGAGTCAGTTGCGCTGGAAAACAGAAGAAGAAGAAGCGAATTAAATGGAATATGCCATCATCTATGACTTCAAACGAATACAAGAAACAGTGCCGGATTAACTTTTTAGAGGCCTGGCGCAAGCAATGCAACAAAACTAAAGTAGGCCCTCTAACCAATCAAATTATAAAAAAATGGGGGAAATTAATTATATAGAAAAACATACTTTAATAATTTATGAACACAAAATGAAGTTGTGATATAAGATTTTTTAATTTTACTTGTTACAGTTCAACTGTTCAAAAATGTTCGTCGAGTTTAAAAGTCTTTCCTTCGCGCTTTTAAAGTAGAGAAAGAATCAATGATATCTTGAAAGTCAAGATCTGTCAAGATTTCCGACTCAATGTTCAAAAGAGTTAAATTTGCCAATCTGTCCTGGCCCATTGTTGACCTCAAAGATGATTTTATGCGTTTTAAATGACTGAATGATCTTTCTCCACTGCAGTTACTTACAGGCAAAGTTAAGTAAATACGTACGCCTAGTGCAATACAAACATTTGGAAAGCCGTCTTTCAGATTATAGCGGTACATTATATTCAGCATCTTTTGTGGAGTACTGCCAGAAATTTATCAATACTACCACGTTGCTGTTTGCCTACCTCTTCAAGTTCGCGTTTTCTTTGACGTTTCTGCCAACCGGACTCAAATTTCTTCATTTTCTTTAGGCCTACTTATTTTATTTGTTTAAAAATTAAAATTAAAAAAAGAAATAAGCAGCTTAGCTAGCCTACGTAAACACTAAATACGGTAGTAGATAATAATATTACATGGAACATACACTGTGTCGTCTGTACCGTACGCATATCTATATTTTATTTAGTGGTGGGGTCGATCCGCGCATAAATTGATTACGTCATACGTCATCATTACAGTACACAATTAATTAGTACGTCATCATTATAGTAGTAGTACTGTAGAAGGCCTGTTTTTAGAATGCCACCAAATTTTATATGCAATGCTTGTTTTAGAAATTAAACATTTTAAACTTTTTGACTTATATAAACAAATTCGATCGGATAATCGGATTTCTCAATGTTTTTTTTAAATTTTTACCCCCGAAAGAAGGCCTGGCGCAAGTGCGCCAGTTGCGCCATTGTTAATCTGGCACTGACAAGAAAGATGAATATGCGATGCAATAGAAGCTACAAGCGATAATTATAATGAAAGGAGTTGACTTTAGTCGAAAACTTAGTTTTCGATTAACTGTTAATTTACTAGACGAGGCACAACTTTCGACATAGATTACATGTATAATAAATTATTATGTGAATGTCATACAAAAGTGATTGGTACATTGTTGAGATTCATGTATACGTCTAACATGGACATTAAGCCTAAACGGAGACCGATGAGTACAATTATTCGCACTTCATAGGCCTGCATTTGTGGCAGCTTTAACTATATATATACAGGGCCGGCCTTAGCCCAAGTGGCGCCCTAGGCAAGGCATACATTTGGCGCCTCAGGCATAGGCCTGCATTAGGATTTTATTTCGGGGGATGTTTTCTTGACCGTGAATTTTGAGGTGCGTACACGCTGCGGGCGACTTTTTGGTCGAAATTTTCTGACGACTTTTGTTAGTCGTCGAATTTTCTGACGTCCAAAAAACGCTATTTTCCGCGATTTTCGACTATTTTCTGCACAAAATTACATTACACACTGTCATGTGCTAGCAAATGCATAATTATTTCATTTTTACATTATTTCATTTAGGGGAGGGGGCGGTGTTCAAACACCCAAAACATCCCCCTAGCTACGGTCTTGTAGGCCTATAAGCTCAGCTGAGTAATTCATTATATTTTTTTTATTAGTGCACTGAAGGCTGGATATAATATTCAATTTTGTGAAGAATGGTATAATTTTAAATATATTAAATTAAAATACACTCTTGTGGAAATGGCGCCCTCTTTGTGGAAATGGCGCCCTCTAGAACTTGCAATGGCGACCCATGCAACTGCCTGCTTTGCCTATGCCTTAGGTCGGTCCTGCCTCAGCTACTGCCCTTTCTTCATCGTCGTCCCTACTAGACTATTTTTATTTCAATATGAATAAAGAGCAGGCTGTAATGTTGTAATCTCATCTTCATACTCAGCATGGCCCACTCCCATTTCATACATTTCATTTCTTGCAACATCTTCACTCTCGAAATTGAACGTCGCGTATTTTAACCTGTCTCCTAAAGCAAAGAGTATAGCCTACGGAATGTCGTTAAAAATCGAATTTTATTTGTCGATTTTAAATTTATACAGTCCTTTAAATTGAATTAGGCCTGCCTGAACAGTGAACAGGTGCAAAGAATCCATAATTATTTTAAATTCTTTCCATTAGCAAAAGTTTTGAGTTTAAAAGAATTATAGTGTAAAAAAATAAATTCGCCGGTGCCGCGGCGCCCCCCAAAGACTGCGGCGCCCTAGGCAACTGCCTACTTTGCCTATAGGTAAGGCCGGCCCTGTATATATATATATATATAATATATATAATATATATATATAATTATATATATTGTAGACCAGACCAAATAGATGATTCTGCAACTCATTGAGCCTTAGAATATTCGACAATGCACAATGCTGGTCGCCGTTCGAGACGACATCTGTAAAGCCACGACGACGTTTTGCCTATTTGTCGGTTAATTGGAGATTCGATGGGAGATATAGACGGATTTTAATTGAGTCTAAATGATCCACTTTAGCAGAGGGTCTGAGAAGAATAGGGCAACGACAAGAGAGGTAAACGGCGTCTATTATAATACGCATAGACTAACGAATCTCGAACGCAGTCTTGCAAGGATGATTGTGTTGCAAGTGGGATTCATGTGTAAGGATTGAGACGAATAGCAGCAGTCAATGAATGCTGGTCTTCATCGTCGCTCTCGTCGTCTATCGTCACGTGTTCACTCAATGTTGTCAATTTAGAGAGGCCACCTGGAATCAGATGCAATCGCCAGACACGTAGACATTGCAACACATGGCTTCCATAATTGGGGAATGAAGATACGCTCTCATGCACTCAAGGGTCCAAATTCTCACAAATGAACATTTCATCAACTGATATATGCCTTTCGATAATGATGATGACGATGATGATGACGACGACGATAGTGATGACGAGGATATTAGTTGCAATTATAATTATTAGCTTATATAAAGCTGCCTCATCTTCGCTGATGGTCTGCATAGGCGTCTACAACTCATTTATTGGCTTACAGTGTAAGGTGAAAGTTCGTGAAGTTCTCGACCTCACATAACAGATTCGAATGCATGCTGAGAGTTCGTTTATACGGACGAGATCTTTTCTTCTTTTCCTTCACTCTTCACTGATTTCAACCAATTTCCTGTCGATAAAAGTCCTCATCAACTTCCACGCATTCCTTAGCTGCACTTCTCCAATGAAACTGCCAGCTCTGTAGTTGATTCAACATTCCTCTACTTAGATACGTTGTGATCCGAGGCAATAAAACTTTTAATTGAGATGCACACAAAATCACAGACGCGTCTATTCCTTACATCGCGATGCCAACAAGTCAACTGCAGTTGATATGCAAATTACCCAGCCTTCGTGAGATTCAACCATGGCGTCATATAATGATATAAATGACCTTAAATGTACAGACATGCACATAGCGTGTTGACTTCTATAGCGCCTATTTATGCATGGTGCCATGAACGATAGGCGAACTATGCAGAATGAAATCACTTAGAGAAAATAATTCGAAATGTCGATTCTATACATGAACAACTCTTAACTTAACGAAGGACTTGTGTATTGGATGAAAGGTTATTCAAAAGAACATCACGATGGCGCTACATAATTATACATGTAGCTCAATTGCGGGAAAGTGAGGATCGATCGTCAGTCAATCTGCTGGGTTCAGTAGACGAATAATATCGAAATTCCCGATGAACATCCGGGCTACAGTCACCATTGAGTGCTGCAGTCGTCGGCCTTGACCTTCGCACAGAAACATCTGTGACTTTTCGAAGCGATTGACCACCGATTCGACAGCGCAAACGACGATAGATTGGATGTCTTTCATATTCGTCGTATCTTAAACATCAGCTTTCAAGTGCAGGTAGGTGTGTATCGCACAGGACCCAGTCATCTACAGGAAGAGGTACCGTACAATGAATGCAGGTTAGAAGAGCATCAAACATTGACAACCAACTACGTTATAAGACTGTGAGGAGACGTTGAACTGATCAAACAACGAAGGTCACAGGTGGATCATTGGCTTCGCAGTAGTTGTTACGTTGCTCACTCAACCTCCTTGTAGGATTTTTAAACAGGAATGCCTGCTTGGTTTTCCTGCAGCAGTCAAATCGATTTGCTTTGAATCTCAACGAAGTGTCAGTCACACGTGTTATTGTTTCTCTATGTGATCGAAGGAAGTAGTGTTGGTTGAAGTGCCAGACCAAAACGCGATTGCTGTCAGCCACAGGAAATAATAGACGAACTCCACTGGTTTGCATGGCATGATAGCAAAGCATGAGTCAACATGACATATTGGGAGGGAATCTAGATATCTACAGTCATGTGCACGCTGATAGATCAATAGTCGATCGACATTACATCCAATGTATATAATAGATGTGCAGCGTATACGCCTGATCACTACACTGCTGCAGGCCTCAGTCTTTGGTTTCGTTCATCGATTAACATGTGAACAGGGATAACCCATTAATCTATGGATTTCCACAGAGAACAAGACTATTGACCTTCGGCTGAATCATCACTGTTATAATCTTAACAATCACAGCTACTATTACATGTCCTGGTAGTCGGTCATCGGATAGAAAAATATCTGGTATTATTTTGGCAACTCAGTAACTCTGCCAATAATTCTCAGCTAATCATGATTATTATTATATTATAGCTAAGCTTTGTGACGTGTTCTGATCGTCCAAACCTTTCGTATTGTAGGCCTGCATGTTGCAGCTGCTTATCTTGTCTCATATTTTGCTTTCTTGTTTCCATTGACTACGTGCGTGCGAGGGCCTGGCGGTGTGTGTAGGCCTATAGGCTGTAGCGAAAGTGTCTGCAGTCTACTGGGTGACGTATATAGGCAGCTGGAGCTGACCTAGATCACGTGTAACTGAATGGTGATCGTTTCCTGTTATCGTCATCCAGGGCATACAGTTATAGGGCCACCTGTTCCAATTACAGAGACTACATCACTAAAAACCACCTGCTGGTCATTCATCCGCTCACAAAACAACTTCAAATATTGCATAAGACATCCTGCAGGAATTGTGACCAAAAATACTGACTCTGAGCACGTGCACTCTTTTAATACTAGACACGTGCGTGCCATATAATTATAGACCTAGCGCTGCTCACAATAAAAATTATTATGTTCGTGCATGTATGGATGATGAAGGTCGATGTGGAAGCTCATGGAACGGTCAAGAGCCGTTATAGTATGTGGATGGGATACGAGGTCATTCAGTCATCTTTGCATGCATAGGATACATGATCCAACTGGTTATAATACGGATGTGTTTGAGACTGAAAGTTGGGAGGTCAGACAGTCGTAGCCTGTAGGCCAGGCCGATGGGATCACGTGGTTTCTGCTGAGGTATCTTGTGGGGTAGGAAAATGGCGGATATGAAAGATTTGCTGCAGCCGAAAGTGAAAACCAAACGGTACCAGTGGCGTAGACAAGGGGGGTTTCGGGGGTTAAACCCAATTGGCCAAGGGAAAAAGTTTTTTTAAAGGTTATTTATCCACTTAAATAAGAAAAACAAAACAATTGCTTGTAGTAACAATTGTTTTTCTTAGCCTATACTTTATTCTCTTTGTTACTTTATTCCCTTTTTATTTACTGTAATAGGGCCTAGGCCTACTGTTGGGTTGGTGTCAGAAAGGGCATCCGACCAGGTCATAAAACCCCCCAAGAAACCATCATAAATTCCTGGCTACGCCACTGAACGGTACAAATGAAAATATTGCGCAGCGTACGGATGTGACAAATTTAAAAATAAAATTATTACATTAATCGAAGTTTGGTGCAGTTTATATGGCAACCAGCGATGTGCTCTTGTTTACATCAACGACCAAAGATGTTAAAATCTTTGTCAACAACCTATGTGCAGTATTTACATACGCTGTAGCTCTGCAGTTAATACCTCACACAAACTCTTGGTTCGTGCTCTTTTTACGCTGCCTCAACGTCACCGGGCAGCTTAATGCAGGAAGCTACGTCAATTAAAAAAGGTCGTTGCTATCTAGAGGCCTGCAGTTGCTGGACTGCAGTAGCTGCAGCTCTTCTCATGTTTTGCTTCAGGCGAATCACACTCCCAACATCAACGACTCATTTGAGTGGTTTATAGGCAGGTGTGGCCATAAAAGTCATCCCTGAGCTTTTTTGCGAATACTTCGACCAAACGCAGGGCCTATGATTTTTTTAATCAAATTTTACTGACTTAAAGGCAATTCACATTTACGCAGGCCTACAATGGCCAAATTTCGCCAATATATTTTCAAACTGACCAAGAGTCCACCCACTGCATGCTTTTTGGCTATCCAAAAATATAACGCAATAAAAAGCAAGCGAAAAAGATGTTATTAATTTAAGTCACATCTAAAATCTTATATTATAAGTCTGAATGTTTGTCCTTCCATATGTGTGTGTTGACTCTTCTTTACAAAATAGGCTCGGAAATGAAACAGCGTCGATTTAACAAAAATTTTGCAATTGATTTTTGCCCAAATTATAAGGTCAACGCATCTATTTTCAGCTTTTAATTCAATTTAAAAACAGAGTTATTAGCGTTTTAAGACAGATTTCATCAATAATCGCTCACGCTAGCGCTTTTGTAAAGATTCTATACTCCCGCATGACGTCATACCCGCCCAGTAATAATTTCCGTAGCACCCCGCAGCGGTGGGTCACGTTTGGCTTTTTGGGGAAGCGGGGTGGGGTGGAGGGTTGGCGAAAACCCAAAATTTAGCGGTCAACCATGGGTACCACAGTGGAGTGGTGTTTAAAACCCTACATTTCCCGGGCAACGCCGGGTAACGCATCTAGTAATTGTCATAAAACAGCCTTCATATTGTCAGATAATTAGGCTATTATCTTATTTAGAAAAGAAACAGGATAGGCCTACCAGCGTAATTGCACGTCACTGTGAAGTCGCCTATAGCAAGGTCAAGTTGGTAAATAAAGAATCTGTTAGATTAATAATTGCGCATTTAAGTAATGAGATTGAAATTTCTAGAAACATAGGCCTATGTCTTGGACGTCAAAAAAGTTGTTGGTCTCACCACAAGTGATGTAACTTTTGTTTCATCTGAAATTTGTCTTTAAGGCTGTAAAAAATTTCGCGGGCTTAGCCCCCAGCCCCCCCTCCTAAGAAGGCCCAGACTCAAATATTTTCGGGGAAAAGGGTCTTTTCTCAAAATAAACTTGAATCGAATGACTAAAAAATGGTCATCAACTTTTTCCGGAAAATAGATTTAAATCCGATGACTAAAAAGTCATCAACTTTTTTGGCCTAGAAGAAAAAAAATTCCGGCGCCGCTCCATCTGGAGTAAGTCTCCGCCCCAACCAAAGCCAAAATTCTTTAGCCCCCCAGAACGGAAACCAAACTCCGCCCATTCAAACTGTACTGAATTGTACTTTTTTAATCACTCTTGTGTGCAGCGCTTCTGAGAGTACTGTTGCCTGTAGAAGACGCTAGATTTAAGGTGTTAGGATACAAATACATCACATCTATACATGCAACTGTATGTGCAAGCAGTGATTGGTAAAATACGAAAAACAGAAATATATGATTACATAATACGAAGTGCTGAAAACAATGGCAATTTATTTACTTCAGAACATACATTATATCAAATGGCAGACAGTTTAAATGCAACAGAAATTTTCAGTTAAACCCATCGATAGGGGCTTATACCAAAACCGATGCATGCTTCTGAAATCATTTTACACCGTTTTATGTCCAATCAAGTAAATATCTTCGATTGCCAGTAAGACAGAGTTAGATGATCATCAGTCATCGAATTCTGCCGTGTTGTCTTTGGATTTATCAACGTGTTGTCTTTGGATTGATCAACGTGTTGTCTTTGGATTAATCACCGTGTTGTCTTTGGATTAATCACCGTGTTGTCTTTGGATTAATCACCGTGTTGTCTTTGGATTAATCACCGTGTTGTCTTTGGATTAATCACCGTGTTGTCTTTGGATTAATCACCGTGTTGTCTTTGGATTAATCGCCGTGTTGTCTTTGGATTAATCACCGTGTTGCCTTTGGATTTATCACCGCGTTGTCTTTGGATTAATCATCGCGTTGTCTTCTGGTTGTGCTGTCTTTGGATTAATCACCATGTTGTCTTTGGATTAATCACAGCAATGCAACGGGGTTGTGAGTGATATATTGCACTGACATCAGTAGGCTAGTCAATAATCGGTCACACGTCAAGACAATGGGGAAAGCGAGAGTTGAAGCTATTGTCATAAATTGTGGGCTTCAGTACAGAGATGAAAAATTAATTCTGAAATTAATTGCTAAGACGTTTCCGATTAGGTCCAATGCAGAGGATTTCATGAATTATGTTAAACTTATAATAATTTTATTAAAAGCCCAGTTAGTCTTGCAAGGACGTGAGAGGTAAATGTATGAATCTGTATCACACGAAAAAATTAGGCTTTACCGACTGGATGAAAAGAGAGTGCAGCTATTTGGAACATCTCGACAGAAGAAGGCCAGAAGCAACCAGTTCGTTTTGTAATGGTTTGACATTTGTTTGATGGACCATCAGATGAGACGTTTCTTCAGCATGAAAAATGTGAATATATTATCCCTATATTAATATGCTATTAGAGTTGACAAGTTGACAATATATTATATATATATATATAAATTATATATATATATACCTGATAACATCAGCTGGTTTGTTCATACAGTGCAATTGTATTATCACACTCAGGTCTAATAGTAGGCCTATAGGCCCACTGCTTCAAACAGCTTCATGAAGTAGCCTACAATCCTAAGACGTGGCAAAATTCTCCGACATTAAAAGGTTATGATGCCAACGTGTTTAATTTTGTAAAACACTATTTTTCAAGTCTCGAATGATTCGAATCAAGCTTAGATTGCAAAAATCGAGTAACTATTCTATGTCTAGATTCATGACACGCAAAAACGACAGCTGCAGACACATTAAGTTGAATGAATAAATGACACCATTCGAGCGAAATTCTAACAGTAACTGTACACAACAAGAACGACAAAGTAATTAATCATCTGCAGAAGAAAACATCGCATCGTATCGGCGTATACTTTATCTATAATACAATAGAAGATATAGTGCACATCAATCATGATCCGATGATGATGATGCTCAGTGTCACCTTCTTCTCAACGCTTAGCGATGATATCCATTCACCAGTATCCGCGCACACACACACACACACACACACACACACACACACACACACACACACACACACACACACACACACACACACACACACACACACACACACACACACACACACACACACACACACACACAGTCATGTTAATGAGGTAAGCGAGCGTTTAATTGGCATTGTCATTAAGCTTTAAACTCATCTTTAGTTAGCCTCCTGCCTGTCAACTAATTTTATGGCAACTGCACACAAACCGATACTGTACAGTTTCTGCAATCACAAATCATCGTCCAACAAGACCACAGAGTGCACTGCGCATACATCTCTACGTCTCTACGTGTCATGAAGACCCTGATATCATAATCTATCCGCAGCTCCAATGCCCGTCATCAAGTGTTTATATAGACTTTGTAACATGCCCATCGTATCCAATTTAAGTTGCATGTCTCCAGTAGAATATAGAAAGCTTTGGTCGTTAAAAAACACTTAAAAATTCTGCAAACTC
Source organism: Lumbricus terrestris (assembly GCA_949752735.1). Lineage (NCBI taxonomy): Eukaryota > Metazoa > Annelida > Clitellata > Crassiclitellata > Lumbricidae > Lumbricus > Lumbricus terrestris. Next base: position 21,263,024 of record OX457040.1, read on the forward strand.
AGGTTCGGGTAAATTCGTTCAGGTAAATTCGCGTCTCATGCAAGGGCAACTCTCAGTGCGGGTGACTGGGTGAGGTGTCATGCTGGTGATCCTTGAACCCAGAAACCACTGTTTGGTCTGAGCTGTCGAGGAGCATGCAGACGAACGGTCATTTAACAACACAGTCGAAACATTTTGTCACAGGTCAGTTGGGCTGGAACCAACTCTAAATTGACGCAACGGGATTCGAACCAGTTCGTCAAAGGTAAAGCCAACACGTTTAGGCGTCTACCGGTGACGTTTGAGAACAGAGCAGGGTTTCAAAAGGCCGACATAATAGTGTGAAAAATTATGCAAAGGTGGAGACAATCCATTTAAATTAACTGTATACCTCCAAACATTGTCAGCGACTTAAACAATGTCAATGTTTAGCCTGGAAAGTTAACCGTTGCGAAAAGATTTAGGATGATCGTCAATGTGCATGTTCGCACACTTCGTCTATCATCATGCACATGGATTATTCCACGCGAACAGGAGTTAATTGAAGGAAAGCCATCTGTCCCTATTGGCGAATTTAGCGAGCGGCTTCGAGATCCAATGTTTTAGTTATACTTCCGTGCAAACGGACCATGGCAAAGTTGAACTTATTTTCAAGTTTAAAACAGAATGCCGTACAACAATTGTTCGTCACAAAAACGCTGAAGAGGCGAATTCTTTTGCTGCCGTAAAGAGTTGGTGTTAAACAAGAGAAAGATTCCTGCACGCAACCAGTTTGCACAACACTCACAATGAATCCAGTCGTTGCTCAATACGCTTTCCATGCACAGTTCTTCGTTAATCCATCTGTTGGTGCATGAGGCACAACAACATCGAGTATCCGATACATGTATACGTCGAACAGACAACGAAACGATGGTACATATACAGACGACAGACATCGAGTAGGATGCTCATCAGCGCTATGGGGTGGGTGGGTGGGTGGGGGAGGGGCGTGGCGCGGGTGGGGGCGCTTCATTCCTGAATTTGAATCTGTACACAGTCACGCAGTCGATGGTTTTCTGGAGGGGGATCAAAGGAAGGGAAAAGCGACGGCCGCGGCGTCGTTGTCCTACGTTTGTATTTCGATGGAAGAAGTGTCATGGTTGCTTTTTGCTGTGAAGGATGATAATAGACACGCATCCCTATAGTTGCCTTTCGTTAGGCCGTCTTTTAGTTCTTTGTAGCGGCTGATAAATGACGACGGCGTCAATGTCCGAAAGATGAGGATTTTTTCGAGGGAAAGCCAGAATGATGATGGCACTGCATCTCTAACATGTTTTAAACGACGACGACGACGACGACGACGACGACGACGACGACGACGACGCTCTCGTCCGTTAGCTTCATAGGTGTAAAACTATACGCATAGGGAACATCCTGCTGCAGTGTGTAGGAGACTGCGTAATGCCGCAGTCAGCTGGTCATGCGTTCTTCTCTGCTGGCACTGTTGTTCGTTTCTTGCCGGGATGCCGCTGCCTGTTGTGCTTTTTCGATGGTACCTTCCCAGCACCAGCACGAGCACCATCCTCAGCAGCCAACGCAGAGACATTTGATGCTGAAGACGGCAGCTGATGCGGCTGATTGAGTGACGGCTGCAGAGACAGCGATGGCGGCCGAACGTGCTTCCGACAGGCACAGCTCTTCACCACTCGAACCTTGTAGACCCTCATCTTTCCGTTGTCGCACATGAGTCTGATTTTTTGGTTGCGAACGACGCCGTCTACACAGCGGTACTCCATGACCTTCGCTCGCCCCCAGATCTGCATGAACTCCGGGTACCAGGGCATGTAGCGATCCGGAACGCAGTAGCCAGTGCAGAGGACTTCGGAGATCGGCTTCAGTGTCCGACAGAACCCATCGGATATGTATCTCTTCGAGCGAAGACCTCGACAGCCAACGTCACCGCTCCCTGAAAAGAACAGAAATATTATTCATATCTCAACTGCTATCATCAACATCAACATCATGATTATAACAGGTAGCACTGAATACTAAATCGACGTCGTCGTCTGCATAGGTCGCATGTTGAACACAGCCTACGGTCAAGTGCTTAAAGAGCCACTCTTTGTCGAAACAATTGATCCTTTCAACACCAGACGTAACAAGGTTAAGTATAATCGTAGCCAGGAATACTAAACAACAATTACCATTTTAGGCTCAAGAATAGACTCAACGGCACCTTGTCGCGTGCGGAGTTCTATGGAATGCGGCGCATCCCCCCCACCACCACCAGGTCTAGAGGTCAAGGTCATGAGATCTGCTGCGGGGTTCCATTCGGTGTGTGTCAAGGCTAATCCAGCTCTGTTGGAAAATATATGGACGGGGTCGGTTTCGTGCTTCTGCATGGTGAAACTCAACACCATCATGTTTCCCGAGTGAGCAGAGCTTAAAGGTCATCCATAATAATATAGCCAGCATTAAATAAAGAGCTCACCGTCCATGTAAAAGGTTTACATCAGTCTGACTCTGATGTAACTTGTGCCATGCTGCCCATGCAGTGATATGTAGACCCGCATGGTTTAGGCTGAAAACCTTTTATAATGTGGTTATTGAAGCGCTTTCTGACTAAGCTGAGCGCTTCTCTCACTATATAGGTAGAAAATTGGGAAGAAATCTGTTGCCCAGCGTTTTAAAGCCTATACAGTATCTTTAACGTGTATCCTTTTAAACAGTTTTACTTTACACTGACTACAGCATCCAAATTTTATCCAAATTTGTCGAATTCTGAAGCGCATCGATATCTCCTCTTGAACACCTTTTAAGGGAAGAGCTGCATTGGCTCCCCGCCCAGTCAGCTTAAATAGCTATAAACGCTCGCCGTAAAAGTGTTAAATATAGCCAGCATTGAAGCGACTCGGTTAATATACATTCAACGGTTATCTGTAGGCCTATAGTATTACATAGTATTGCATGCATATTATATATGAAATTATACATGTATAACAGCATTCATTATATATATATATATGTGACTAAAGCATTAAAGCCCGCAATGTATTAATATATATATAACACGGAGGAGGTTGTCAGCTCGCTGCTCCTTCAACTCTCAATAGACCTATAGTGCAATCAATGTGGCCTACTTGTCTTGACACGTTACGGCCTTATAAATATATTTTAGGTGTGTATACATATGTATATATGTATGTATGTGTGTACGAGAGCGCATGCGTGTTGGTAGTGCTCAATATATAGTCATGGAACATTAAAGGTTCGTAAACATGTACATACATATATACTTATCCATAGATTGTTAATATGTATTATACATGTACAATCATACATCCTATAAATATGTGAGTTGGCGAGTGTATGTGTGTGTGTGTGTGTGCACACACACTGCACAGTCGTTGAGTAGCACAGTGTGCAGGTCCACAAGTTTATTCATCGTTGTCTGTATCTGACATATTAGAGGCAGATTCAAATGACACACTGTAGTAAACATATACGCAAGTGCATTGTATGTATGTACGTATGTACGTATGTACGTATGTACGTATGTACGTATGTACGTATGTACGTAAGTACGTAAGTACGTAAGTACGTAAGTACGTAAGTACGTAAGTACGTAAGTACGTAAGTACGTAAGTACGTATGTACGTATGTACGTATGTACGTATGCACGTATGCACGTATGCACGTATGCACGTATGCACGTATGCACGTATGCACGTATGCACGTATGCACGTATGCACGTATGCACGTATGCACGTATGCACGTATGCACGTATGTACGTATGTACGTATGTACGTATGTACGTATGTACGTATGTACGTATGTACGTATGTACGTATGTATGTATGTATGTATGTATGTATATACATATACGTATACGCACGCACGCACTCACGCACGCAATCATGCATGTATGCATGTATGCATGTACATGTGCATTTGCTATATATAGGACCCTCCAAGCAGTGGCGTAGCCAGTTATTTTTTCATGGGGGGGCAGTGGGGTGGCAGCTTAAAATGATGGGGTGGCTACCGTTGGCAATTAAAGCGTGCATCGGCATCGGTATATTGCCATAGACTATGTATTTTTAGATTTTGGATGTATTACAGTATTGGACATAGCCTAATAGGCAAACAAGCCTCACTAGCTTGTCTGTCCCACAGTGCACTATAGTGGCCTGTCCCACTTTCCCATCACCCACCCTATAAGAAGTTGTACAGGAAATTGTATAAAAAATAAAATAAGTCAGAAATTATGCTTGTGTATTTCGCTCATTATGTATGCGATAGAGCACACCAGCCTTTCAAAGTAACATTGTTTAATTCTTTATCACTCGTACGAGTAAAAAGTAAAACAAACGCAGGGATTGGGGGGGCAGCTGGGGGCAGCCCTTTCATTTGGGGGGCGGCTGCCCCCCCCTTGCCCCCCCGTAGTTACGCCACTGCCTCCAAGATTACTACTGAAAAGTGATACCGAACGCGGACCCTGAAACAGAGTTTCACGCCGAAGCGCAGGAGCAATTGCGAGCGAAAGACTTGCCCCAGGTCCATAGGCGTAGGGGACATTTCAGCAGTGGGGGGGCACAATTTTTACTTTTGCCCGAAAATTAAACCCGGAATAATTGACGTCGTGCACACATAGCTATCTCTGTTCTTGCACCCACACCCAGGGACAAGGGACAAATACAGCGGGGCCCGGCCATATTATAGGGACCAGGCTGGGTAATTTTAGGCATATATGCAAATTTATTATGTAGCCTATGTATAAATTCCTGACGCTTAACCAGTTCAAACTTCACACGAGCAACTTATTAAATTCATAATTGAATATTGTTTTGTATTGTATTGTATTTAACCATCTACATGTACAAAGAGCCTCTATAGTAGGGTGAGCCGTTCAGAGGCGATCCTAGTGCGCAAGACCACACGCGAAGAGGCAGGTTTTAAGACGAGAGAATGAAGAGGAAAGACTGCCACAGAAAGTGTAGACCTATAGAGCGATCGCAAGGAGAAAGCTCATTTCAAAGAGAAGGACCAATTGAGGCAAATGATCAAGACTGAGCCATTGCAGTTCTAGAAGGCGGAAGCAAGAGTCAAGTCTGTTGGATGAACAAAGTGGACGGTTGGAGGAAGCTGAGTGAGGCCTTAGTAGGCTATAACGTAGGTCAGATATTTGGAGCAAAACCTCGCTGAACCTTGAAGATAAGAG